>JAJIBD010002274.1:0-325682 GCA_021461705.1 Cryptotis parvus
TTTGTATAGAATGGAGAAACAATCTTGTCTGCCACTTGTGCCCTTGAGTTCTTGATCTAACTTTACTAATTCTAAGTTTCCACATCTGTAAAGTTGAGAGGAAGATACTATCACTGATTGAGGTTTGATCAGAAGAAATCATCTACGTGTTCTTTTTAGACATCTTTGGCTCTCAATGGTCACTAGTCATGGTAGCTCTCAGAGCTTTATTAATAATAAATAATTTATTTAATACCTTTATGAATAATATTAGATAATCATTTCTATCCAATTGCTCACAGACATGGGGCAGAGCTGCTACTGGATCTCCTGTGCCCAGCCACTCACAAGGCGCCCGGGAGGGGATGGCGGGTTCTAGTCCTGGCCCTGCCACCCGCAGCAGAGCCTCACAACAAGCCAAATGACCCCACTCCATGAGGGCCTCCATTTTCCACATCGGACTTCCCTCTCGTCAGAACTCCACCCAGCAGACCAGCCTATCACAACATCAATAAATGCTGGACTTAGAGGTGACTACAAGAGTATGCCACCCGTACGGCAGAGCCTGGCAAGCTACCAGTGCTGTATTTGATATGCCAAATACCAATAACAATTATAGACCTCATTCTCATGACCTGATAGAATGGTTTGAGGCTCTTTATGTTCTTGGAGCAAGCAGGTGCCCTTGGACTCTACTAGCATGAGATAGGTCATATGGAGATGTTACAGGTGCCCACTCGAGCAAATCGATGATGAACGGGAAGACAGTGATACAGTGATACAGACAGTGATGCTGAAAGCAGAGTGAGATGTCACTAGTCCTGTCCCTTTGCTGTCTGCTCATCTCCAGCATAAGATGGTCCTGTCCTGTGCTCACCTCACTCTCTCTGCAGTGTAGACACTCCTGATCTGAAATGTGCAGCTAGGATTGTGCCACCTGGGTTCCATTACAATTATTTTGACTAGACACACCTTTACAGAGCTATCCATGTCCCTTAAACCAAAAAAAAAATTATTTAAGAAAAAATCGTACACTTACAAGCATTGACTTATAAATTTGAGAGCTTTAAATATTTGATTAAACTGTGCTATTAAGTGAAGAGAAATTAAAGGGCGTGTTTTGAGTCTGTATTTATTTCTTCCTCATTCAGTGAAGAATTGTTTTAAAAAAGTTAATTTTAACATAAAGTATCCTAAACTATCTATTCCCTTAGGACACTTCTGGAAATAGACGATTTATCACTAGATAAATCTTTTCAAAAGGGCACCCTAACTAGGAAGAATTCTTTTAAGGAAAAAAAACAGCTTTGAATCATGAAAACATAATTTTTTGACTTCTTTTTTAAACCACATTTTAAGCTGTCAAAAGTGAGAGAGTTAGTTTATATATTGGTGTTTAAACATATACTGTGCAGAGACCTCACATGATCTCATAATTTTTAGTAGATCTAATATAAGACTGATGAAAGTATTTTCTTTGTGCTTCTTCTCAAAGCACTTTTGTTTTACAACACAATTAAGAGGAAGACACAAATATTTTCCATATTCAATTTTTTCTCATTAATGCATTATGAACCTTCCTGATTATAAACATTATTTACTGAAATGCTAACTTTTTCCCAACAGTCGTGAGCCTATGATGACATTTTATAATCCCCTCAAATCCTTCATTTAATTTAGGATATGCTCTTGATGGCATTCATTCCCTGAGTTTGGACACAAGTATAATGCTATATATTAATTACAGTATCATACAGAAGATTTCTGCTGCCCTAAAATAAACAACGGATGTGTTCAATTCCCATTTTTTCCTCTTTCAACTATTATATTATTGCAATCTTAAGTATGCAGCCTTATCCAATATGCGTCTGCCCTTGCAACCATGTTTAAATGCCTTAGAACTTCTAATGACTTTACAGAGGGTATTTTTGTTTTCTTTGGTTTTGTTGGTTTCTAGAGCCAGGAACAAAACCCAGGAGCTCAGGTATGCAGGCATGTGCTCTTCCACAGAGCCACATCCCTCCCCTGTTCATTATTTACAATGCTATATAATGGTGCATTGTCCAAACACAACACAGTTTATTTATGCAGTTTCTGAAGAATACCTTGGTTGCCTCCCAGTTTGGGCAATTATGAATAAAGCAGCTATAAACATCCATGTGCAAGAATACTGTAAATATTATTTTGCAAGAAAACACTAAACTGCTTCCAAGGTGCCCTTATCATCTTACCATCCCCTTTAGCAAGGTGTGAGAGTTCCTGTTACTCCACACCCTCACTAGAATCTGATGTTATCAGTGTTTTGGACTTTGTGCTCTTATAGGCTAATCATGGAATGCATTGATGTTCTTCATTAGCATCTTCCCTAATGTGGTTTGATATGGGGCAACTTTTCCTTTATTTGCCAACTGTAGATATGTATGTATATTTATATATATAATACATATATTATATATGTACATATAATATAAAATATATCTGCGTATACATATGTACATATACATATGTAGATAAATAACATATTATTACATCATACATAAATAAATAGTATGTAGTGTGTAATATATAGTATGTGCACATATTATGCATATGTTATATTTTATGCATATATTACACACATGTACATATATGTATGTGCATATATGTGTATTTGCATATATATATAAATAGTTCCTTCGATGTAGTGCCTATTAAGTTCTTTGGCCCTTTTATTGAAAGATAATTCCTTTCCACTGTGCAGCTATTCTTTTTTTCCAATCAAGTGCTAAGTTAACATTTTATTCCTTGAGGTTTTAAATTCTCACTGAATATTTCCCTTTATCTTACATAACTCCTCTGTAGAATCTGGGAGACTTGCTTAATTCAGCTGTAGCCATTTGCTCAACAGAAATTTTCATCATTAAACTGTCCGCACACCACTCGTGTCCTGATAGTTAAGACTGGCACAAAATTGTTATGTCATTTATATGAGAACCCAAGACTAACATACACATATACTGATCTCACATGCTAATGGCTCAGATTGCAGCTATTTTTGTAGCCTGCATAATACTCAGCTTTAGAAAACCTGTACATTGATTTTTGTGCTGATATGTGTCATAATCAGTTATAGAAATCTCATATTCAGTCTAGTAAAACAAAACCCATATTTGTAAGCTCAATGACGCACATTAGTAATTGTTTATTTTCACTTATTTTTATCCACCTCTTGAGGTTTGATTTGTTCCCTGTACACTTCAGCTCAATGAATGTTTCTGATCTGGTTCTCCTCCTCCTGGCTTCCTAACTAACTTGCAGCTTCCAGTCACATCTCAAATAAATATTGGCAAAGCAATTTAAATCCTTTAAATGTCTCAGCAGATTGATATATTCTCAGCTAGAAAACAAATCAAAACAGAATTTCCAATCTGTGCTGTGTTTATGCACCTTTATCACAGGGTTATTTGACTATGATGGATTCAATGAGTCAAACTATCTTTTGCATGTTTCTCTCCCACTGAAATAATCTGCTAAGCAAAAGTGATGTTTAATATCTTGCAAGTGTATCTGCTATTTGATGGTAGTTGTATCTTGCAAATTGAAAGAAAATTGGAGAAGAATGAGCTCATAGATTGGGTCTGACAGAATACATTATGGTAAATTCAAAAGAAGCTTTTAGATTTAAATGGGAAACATAGCTTTTGAACTGGCAAACTTTCATATCAAAAAGGTGTTCTGGGAATTATATTTAAGAAGAAAATGTTAGGTTAATAAGTTACTCTCGACCATAAATTTTCCTCTTATAACTCAGCTGCCAATATCTTTCTGCTAGCATCAAATCAAGTAAATCTTATATATTTCTCAATGTCTTCATTGTCTAATAAATAATGGGTAAATCCTCCAGTGTTTTGATATTTACATAAAGTCAAATGCACATAAAGACAGAGCTGAAAGGGAATCAATAGCTCTAGAGTTTGAAGTAAGTCAGGATATACATTGACTACGATAATGATTGTAGCTTCAGTCCTGGTATTCATATGCTTAAGATTCTTGCTAAGGATCTTGGCTGATCTCAGTCATAAGGCTTAAGTTTAACCCCCCAGGGCCTCTTGGCCCTCAAGCACCACCAATGTGACCTAAAGGGTTCCCAGCTCACAAAGCCCAATGAGCTCCACATCCCTGAGGCCTTTATTGAACAGACCAACCTAGTTGATGGCTATTATCAGGAGTTATATTTGTACTCCCTCTGCTTAAAAGCAAACCCACCTCCCAAGATAATATTCTTGCTGGGTACCACCATGTTTACTGCAATGCTTTTCATTGTAGCCAAGATATAGAAACAACCCACACTAAGTGGCTTAAAAATTTGTGCTACATAAATGCAAGGAACTACTTCAAGGCCATTAAGGACATTAAACAAGGCTGTTGTTTTTCTTCTTCAACAACAACAAATAATTGGAGGGGTCACAGGGAAGAAAATAAATAGTAAGAAGAAGGACAAATATCAAATCATTTTATTCATATGTGAGATAGAGGCAAAGTCAAGAGAGAAAAACTGCATGGAAGCAAATCTGCCAGCTCAAGTGGTAGATCTGAGATGACCAGATCAGTAGGGTAGAGGAAAGAGGATCCAATGGAGTGTGGTGGAAGGCTAATATTGACAGTGATTATTATATGATAAAATATATTGTGAAGAGGAGTAAAAAGTTCACCCTAAAGCATAAAGTTGTATAAACTAATGCTACTTCAATCAACATTTAAGTAGTGACATGCTACTATTCACCCTAATGTTGCTTGGTGACACACCTCTAAAAACACATCTCTACAGCAAGAATCATTGTTCTATTCAAGAAGAATCATGGCGATTCTTGTTCCCTCTCCATGCTATATCTCTTCCTTTTGCTTCCTGTACTAATATCTAAAATACAAATGCCTGAAAAAATCCATTGAAAATACCAGCCATAGAGTATATGTTTTAATTACCACAGAGGAAAAGGTGGAAACTGTCTGTGTAGGTGGAAGGAGCATGTATCATAATTTAAAATCACTGTATCACTGTATCACTGTCTTCGCATTCATCATCGAGTTGCTCGAGCGGGCACCAGTAACATCTCCATATGTCTTATCTCATGCAAGAAGAGCCCAAGGGCACCTGCTTGCTCCAGGAACATAAAGTGCCTCAAACCATTCCATCAGGCCAAGGGAATGAGGTCGATAATTATTACTGGTATTTGGCATATCAAATACAACACGGGTAACTTGCCAGGCTCTACCGTGCAGATAGCATACTCTTGTAGTCATCTAAAATAAACAGCATAATTGAAATATTTTGAGATTTAGGAAACTTTATCATGTAAAGTGGTCCACTGAGCATTCAATCAATTCATCAACTCCTCTTAGGAAAGTTTTTGATTCATACTGTTTCATAAATATTGTGATTGAAAATAGGTTAATAGTAATTCATTTTTTTTTTGCAGAAAAGGTCTCACTAGATCTATGTAAAACAAAATTCAAACATGAGGTTTACAAAAAACACTTTTCTAAACAGAGTGACAAGAAGAAGTTATATATCTAACCTAATAAAAAATAAAATGCTAAAAGTGGTTTATAGCATTATAAGCATGCATAGCATTTTTGTCAGTAAATGTGTCCTTGTTAAGTGCATTTATATAAACAATTCTTTTGTTTAAAAGAGTCCAAATAGCTATTTTGAAGTAGAGCAGTAACATACAAGTTCTTTTATTTGCCTATTTCATATTTAGAAGCAAACTTTTATTGTTGCTTTTGTGCAACAGAACAAGAAAACAAGCAAGTAAGAATGAAAATATATTGAAAGCTCGAGTATGTGTGTGTCTGTGTGTGCGAGTGCATGAGTGCATGATTGTGTGTGTGAGAGAGAGAGGAGAGAGACAGAGACAGAGAGACAGAGAGAAAGTGCCTACCATAGAGGCAGGTTGTAAGTGGGGTTGGAGGGAGATGGGCTACATTGGGGTTGGGAAATGCGCACTGGTGGAGGGATGGTTGTCGGAACACTGTAAACTTAAATCCAATGATGAACAGCTGTATTATGGTCTATAGCATGGTGATACAATAAAAAATCAAAGACAATTCATAGACAGCTATATCTAGAAGACACAGCAAAGTTTGTAAGCATTCAGATTCGAGTCTTCTGTTTATTATTTAAGTAGTCCAGGATATCAACCTAGATATTTTGTATGTTTGTTTGTATGAACAAAGCATTTCAGTTACTTGGTCAAAGAAAAGATGAAATTATACTTCAAAGAGAGAGTGTGGGAGCTTCTTTGATTTTGGCAGGATGAACCTCAAGAAGAAGACTCAGAGCATTGAAGTAAATATTCTCATCATTTGGTGTGGGAGTTATTCATGCTTGCTTCCTGGACAAAACAGTGAGCGCCAACCAGGTTTTGAGATATCCTCATTTTACACAATGTGATTCTTATCTATCTAATGAAGAGTTGGAGAGAGGCGGGGAAGAGCTGGCCTTGATTTCAGAGAGACTGCCACCCTCTATTCTTTCTCTTGTAACCATGCTCGAAGACATTTCAGTCACTCAAAATAGGAGAAAAGGATGTTTTATTGAAAAGCTTAGGTAAGATTTCCATTTACATGATGATTTGTGTTGTTATGGATACCCTATTTTATTCACTTAAAGCATCAGAAACCTTCTCACACATTTTGATGTTCAATAAACAATTTTTTTCTCTCTCAGGGGGCCAGATGAGCACAAATGGCTTCATGGCTTAGGTAGATCATGTGAGAATTCTGGAAGCAGGTAAGTGTGGGATACTTAATGTCTGCTGCTCTATGTAGTGCTTTTCTCTCCATCTTCACTTCTTAGCTCGTACTCTGGGATCCAAGGTTGTTTTATTCCTGGGGTTCACCTTGCTTTTATACCTTGGTTCACACAGTTGCTTTCATTTGGATGGTGTACCCTATCTATCTAATCCTAGCGAACAAATTAAGCCATCCCTAAGTTCCAAATAAAGTCTAGGGTTCTCTGAAAACCTCCTGGACAAAACACATGATGATATTTGCTGATACCCGGAGTATTTTTGGAAAATACTAAACACTCTATACTTGTTGACGGTGTCAAACATTTTTGCATTGTGTGTGTGCGTACAGTCCTGCACTGTATCATTTATATTAGTTTCTCTCAACATCCGTATTTTAAGTTCCTGAATGAGGGGACCTTATTTCAACAGACATTTTCATCAAAATGCATGATAAAACTCTGACTACATCAATATTATCCAAAACAATTTGACACAAACACTAAAAAGTTACCCCAAAAAAGCGAATTAACCATACATAATGACTAACCTCTTATGCAATGTTGAGTAGACTTCTGCCCAGGTACTCACCTAATGTTAAACTAAAAATGGTAGAAAATTAAGTTTCCAACTGCATTTTTACCTGTACTTTTATATCTGCAGATCAGATCCTTTTATATCTAGATGTAGTAATATAACTATGGAGATGGAGCCAAAGTTCCTATTATCTGTGTGTATGTGCAAGTTTGTGTATGTGTGTATGTATATGTATATTTGTGAGGGGGAGGCAAATTTGTATGCTTTCCAACATATCTTCCAACGTGTTTTCTAACATAAATTCCAACGGAAGCGCAAGCAAGCTTTTGGACAAGAAACAGTCTTGGAGCCGCATGCAGTTGTACTCAGGACTTACCTTGGATTTTTACTCCTGGACAATCCTGGTTGTTTGGTGACACTGTACATAGTTGCTGGTGTAAGAGCTTGTCCCCTGCACTCGACTTCAGGCTCTTTTCTTCTCTAATTTTTAAGCCAGTATCGGATTAGGTTTCTAGCATTCCTAGATTCTATTATCTTACTCTTATCTTTATGTCCACATTTAAGCTTAGAATGATCTTGTTCTTGGTTTGCCAGCATAAGTCATAAATTATAGATATATCTCATATTTTCACTTACTTCTCATCACTCTCAAGAATATCTGGCTTAGATGATTTGTTATATGAGTTATTGTACAGTCCTCAAGATTCCAACTGTTTTGAACGATAGAAACATTTATGGAAACAACATTTTTCCTAAAAGTTAAAATGCAAAATAGCCAAAAAGTTCATTTTTTTCCTTTGCTGGAATGGTTATAACTTTGCTTAGTAACAATAAATGTGGTTAAGCCTGACATGGCAAGTATCACTGTATCACTGTCTTCCTGTTCATCATAGATTGGCTCGGGCGGGCACCAGTAACATCTCCATATGTCCTGTCTCATGCTAGTAGAGCCCAAGGGCACCTGCTTGCTCGAGGAACATAAAGAGCCTCAAACCATTCCATCAGGTCATGGGAATGAGGTCTAAAATTGTTACTGGTATTTGGCATATCAAATACAACATGGGTAGCTTGCCAGGCTCTGCCATGTAATGCGTGTGTTTTTTTAGGGTGAAGGGCAAAACATTTATATGTTTACTTGCTTTTGTTTTTATACTGGAAGAAAATGCCTAACACCTGCGATACTTTATTTGTAAAGATGAATTAAATAATAAATGCAAGGTATGGAAAAAGAATTCATTTAACAAAAACAAAATCTCTTTCCTAAATTTGTTCTAAGTAGTATAATCCTCACACTGTCATGGGATAAGTATCTACATTATCTCTATTTTTGTATGAGAGAAAATTGAGACAACTAATTTCAGAGGATTTCCAGAGCTACATGGCTTCTAAATTTATGGTGTATTTTCTCCCTCCCTCTCTTTTTTCATAAATTGTGGGAACATATGTTATAATAATAAAACCTACCTATGATGAGACTGAACCCTGGAGATTGCTAAAATATAAGGAAAAGAAACATTTACCCCATTAGAACCAAATAGGTTTAGCAATTTCTCAAAAGTTGAGTTGTTAAATTGTCCCCAAAGAAAGGAAAAGGGAAACCCTTTGTGAGTGTTAGACGCTCACAGCCTTCTAAAGTCAACTGAAGCAATTATCTTTCAGTACATCTTGCTTTGAAGCTTTATCTTTTCCTCTGAATTCCTGTGGGTGATAAACAAGATGGTACTTGGGGCAGCCTGAAATTTCTCTTTAATCCTCATGATGACATTCAAGGGTATTTCTAATTATTAATCAACCTCTTAGGATCACTACTGACTGGAACCTTACAAACTATAGCTGAGATAATAAGCCTATTGCAGAACATATTTTTCCAAACACACTAGTTAACCACAGGTACTGAGCTGTTGAACCACTAGGCAATTGGGTTGTAGCCCAGTAATCTGTGGAATGATCTTTTTCTGTCCCTACCCCATCCTCCTTGTAGACAGCATTATGCCTTTTCTTGAAAATCTCTGTCCTGATGCACCTGAAACTACAAGAAACTAGAGAACTAGGGACCCGGGTGAATATTCCAAGCTAAAGAGCATGCACATTTGGAGTCTTTGGATGTACATTCTCTAAAATTGATGGCTGCTCCTGCTCACATAGATCATATCGTAGGGATATAGATGAGGTGAATTTGCTGTGAGTGAAAGAGGATAAGAAGAATAGTTGGGAGAGATATGTGAGTTTGCTTCATCCTGGGGAGAATAGGGCACATATTTGCATTAGAAGTACCTTCTCTTGTCCCTTAAAACTCGACTCTCAGACTTTGTTGTCTGGGTGGAAAGAAATAAAGGGAAGGAGTCTCTGTGATTAGTGTTTTCCTTATAACTGATAACATTTGCTCCCAGATGCCTCCCAACAAACCAAGACCTTCATGTTTCCTTGAGACTTACAGTTGTTTGACCACACCTTTACTTTCCCCATCCAAGAGTATCACAGTTTGACTGTCAAAATACAGGAGAGTATACAGAATGGGTTAGTTAAGAAAGCCAAAGAACGAAAACAAACTAATCATCATGACTATTATTATGATCATGATTCCTTTAGGGCCATCAGGTTATTTAAACTGCATCTGAATTTATTTAAAAACAACTGGCATTAGACTTTCCTACATCATATCTTCTGTGTAACATATAACGTGGGCTGAAACCTCTGGATCTATATTTTTTCATATTTCCATCTGCAATCCACCATCTGCCAGAATGAGAAAACTCAAATGAACTTGAGGAAATCAAAGTTGTGTATTCAAATTACACAATAATTTTAGAGGGATAACATTTAAAACTGACTGAGGGACTCAAAAAAGAATAGGAATCTTAGGTATTTTTTTTCTACCAGTCATTTCAAGTTGGATTTAATCCATAGTCCCTTGGATTAAGCAGATAACCATAAGCCTTGCATTGCCGTACCACATCAAAGATTTTAAGATCCAAGACCCGAGTACAGGTTACCTCTTAAATGATATATGAATGAAATACAGCCTGGGTCTCTAGAGGTGGTGATATAAAATGGGAATTATGAGTCATGTTCAGGACCACAAGAGTGAGAATGTCCACACTGGTCACAATGTAAGATGGCGTGTCTGAGATATGTTTCAGAGTCCAACAGATTACTGCCATACCTGTTAGCCATGCAAAGCAAGCAAAGAAACAAATGAGCAACAATGTAAAATCCTGGGAACCAAACAGGATGTTTACAGAGAAAAGAACCAGTAGAGGGAGGGCAGGAAGAATTTGCTTAGCTGCTCAGAATGATTCTGGTCTTTTCTGGTACTTATTCCTGTAGTTTCAATTGACGAATGTTCTGAAGGCATAAGAATACAGTCAAAGAATCTCCCAAATGATTATTCTTAAAACACAAACCAAAAGACAAAGGATTACTCAATGTGATTTTTTTTTTAAAAGGGGGTGGTTTCCATTTTGTTAGACATCCTATTGGCAAACAGTAGCAAAACAATGGATAGAAGTGAAGAAAAAAATATGAAGGGTTTGTGTACAGGATGAAAGAGCTCTAGGGAAGTACCAAAATTTGATGCTTCATGGATAAACTTCTCTATCTTGTAGATTAGCAGGTGGGGCCTCTTCTGGACAGACTTTCAGCAATTTAAAGTATAATGTCTTCTGCCCTCTGGTGGCCAGATTCTCCCTAGTTAAGGAAAGTGGAACAAAAAATCTTACAAGGCCCAACACAGATACATATGGATTTGCAAGATTCCTGACCAAGCTCCATTCAGAAGGCCCTGAACCTTAGGTACGGAGCTTTTCCTTTGATCAAGAAGGAAAACATGTACTTGTAGCTTTGCAAGCTACAAAACATGTAAGCTTTTTGCAAAACATGTAGCTTTGCAGGTTGCTGAAAAGTCTTACTTTGCTCCCGATTTTCTTCTCCACTCTTCAGGAATTTTTCCATGATGCTTCTGAGTCATGAGAGTCCATTAGAGAAATATTCTTGAAACTCTGACTTGATCTGAGATGGCTTTAAGGTCTTAAAGCTTATCTTAAAGATTTTGATAGAAAGTCATTTTGTGACTTCAAGGAGGAATTTGTAAAAAAAAAAAAAAAAAACCCAAAACCTCCAACTGACCCAAAGGGTTTAAAAGGATGAGAGTGCAGTGATACAGTGAATGATGCCTGACTGGCATTGAATTTACTTGTCTATTTTTCTCTTCTGTGTCTGGATCACAGAAACACAAGGGGCTGCCCTTTATCAAAAGTGACAAACTGTCATCCCATGGTGTTAAATTTAAATAGTTGGAACTGACACCAGCAAAGGACAAGGATCCAGGAATAAAAGGCCACTTCAGTGAAGATTAGATATTCCTATGGCAATGGATTTTAAGAGACTTGGATTCCAAAATAAGAACTCCATATAAGTATAAATGGATGAGGGCCATAGATATGCATAAAATTTTTATGAGAAGCTTAATATATGATATGTAGCCATAACCAGAGTCATACTAATGATAAACACTAGTTAATTTAGCTGCCTTTCTCAAAGCACACAGACACACACACACACACACGCACACACACATGCACACACATATCCTGAACACATAAGGGTCTAGTCCAAAACAACTACCATATGATAAGCATGTGTTTTATGGGACTATTTAGGGTAAGTCATAAATTTCAAGAAGTATAACATATGCCCAGTAAATAATTATGAGCATGAATAGAATAATGAGGAGTCTGAAGAAGTCTTTGAAGAAGTCTTATAATTTGTGACTGAAGTTTTCTGAACTTTTGGACAAACCATAGGATGTTTCTAAGTTGCTTCTTTGAATCAGTACTGAATTAGACCAAATTCAGATACAGGACAAAAAGAATTACAAAATGTTTTGGCCCAGCAGCTCCCCCGCTCTCCCCACCAGGTGTGTTCCCGTGGCGGGCAGACCCCGAGGCACCCCTTTGCAGCATAAAGGGCTGGAACTTTGAGAAAGGGACCAAGCCACACCCAGCTTTTTGGAACTTCCACTGGACTACCTCCACCCCGACCCCTGACTCTGAAACCACCCAGCGACACTCCAAAATTCAAAACTGTGTGGATGCGCTGTCTTCAATTTTGGAGTAATATTATTATTATATCACCGCCCGGGGGGGGGGGGGTCAGCCTCCCCCCCCCACCCCAACAAACCAAAAAAAAACCCAAAACCCCCCCCCCCCCCCCCCCCACCCCCCTTTTCCTCTTCCCACTCCCTCTCACCACAACCCCCCCCCCCCCCCACCCCCCCCCCCCACCCCCCCCCCACCCCAACCCCCCCCCCTCCATCCCCCCCCCCACCCCCCTTTTCCCCCCCCCCCCCCCCCCCTACCCGGGGCGGTCTCCCCCCTCCCCCCCCCCCCCCCCCCCCTCCCCCCCCCCAGGCCGCCGGTGGGTGGGGGCCCCCGCCCCCCCCCCCCCCCCAACCCCACCACACAAAACACCCCCCCCAACCCCCCCCCCCCCCCCCCCCCCCCCCCCCCCCCCCCCCCCACCCCCCCCCCACCCCCCCCACAACCCCCCCCCACCCCCCCCCCCACCACCCCCCCCCCCCCCACCCCATCTTTTTTTTTTGTGTTTTTTGTACTACAACACACCTCAAATCCCCTCCTTTTTTGTTCTTTTTTAATATATATATTTATTTTATTCTTTTTATTTTTTTTTTATCACCTCCCCTTCCCTCTATACCCATACACATTACATATATATATAAAAAAATATATGTCCCCAAAAAAAAAAAAAATATAAAATCTATTGACCTGAGATACCACTGAGCATTTGCCCCAACATTCTCTGCTATACATCCCTAACTCAAAGTAATTCAGGCACCTATTAACTCTATTGACTAGTCACCCAGAACACACATTTTCAACCTATGATAGTCATTATGGTAAAGCAACGCAGAATTCCTTCAAGCTCTACGATTGAAGTCACTAATACAGATGAGTCAAGCAATAACAATGAGCTATATAAACTCTCTGAAAAGGAGTTTTGGAAAGAACTGTTAAAGATTCACAAGGAACTCAAAGAAGCAATGGAATACAAAATCAATAAAATACAAGAGGACATGAGAGCAGAATTGAGTAAATTTCAGACCAAAGTACAAGCAGAAATGATATATATTAAAAATGAGGTAAGTGAACTGAAAAACACAGGGGAAGGCCTCCAAAGCAAAGTAACAGCTACTGAAGAAAGAATTAGTGATCTCGAAGACGAGGTTCAGAGATTCTGTAGACAACACCAGAAGATGGAGAAAAGACTCACAATCAACAAACAGACTACCAGAGAAAATCGGCATGAAGGCAAAAGGAACAACATAAGCATCATTGGGGTCCCAGAAGGGCAAGAAGAAAACCCTGATGAAGAAGAAACTGTCAAAGCCATCATCACTGAGAAGTTCCCTGAATTGAAGAAAGCATGCTCCCAGATACAGGAGGCCCGTAGGATACCAGCTAAAAAGAAACCCCAATAAGAATACTCCAAGACACATCTTTATTAAAACAACAAAAACGATAGACAGAGATAGAATACTGAAAGCAGCAAGATCAAAGAAGGAAATCACATACAAAGGAGCATCCCTGAGATTTACAGCAGACTTCTCAGAAGAAATACTCCAAGCCCAAAAACAATGGTGGGATATTGTGAAAAGACTCAATGAACTGCAGGCTTCACCAAGAATTCTTTACCCAGCTAGACTTACTTTCAGATGTGAAGGAAAGATAAACAACTTCATGGATAAACAACAACTCAGGAAATTCATAGACTCAAAACCAACTTTAAAAGGGCTGAAGGGTCTATTGTAAAATAAGACAACCCAAAACCACAACAAGTTTAAACAGAAAGATGGCACAAAATCCAATGACAATACTATCTCTCAACGTCGATGGTCTAAATGCACCAATTAAGAGAAACAGGGTGGCAAAATGGATTAAAAAATTGAATCCAACATTCTACTGCCTACAAGAAACACATCTGAATAATCAGAGCAAACACAGACTCAAAGTCAAAGGTGGAAGACCATTCTCCACGCAAACAACTCCTCCAAAAAAGGCGGGTGTGGCCATACTCGTATCTGACAATATAGACTTCAGGCTGAAAAAGGTTAAAAGGGACAATAAACTCCATTTCTTAATAATTAAGGGGTATGCATACCAGGAAGAAATCACAGTACTAACAAACGAGGGGCCCGCAAAATACCTAAAACAACTATAAATAGACCTCAAAGAAGACATTAACAGCAGCACAATAATAGTTGGAGACATCAACACTGCCTTATCAACTATGGACAGATCGACGAGACTGAAACTCACCAGGGAAATACTGGACCTGAAGGAAGAAATGGAAGAAAGAAAGCTGGTTGATATATAAGGGTTTTTCATCCCAAAAAAGTTGAATACACATTTTTTCCAGTGCACATGGAACATTCTCCAAGATAGACCATATACTGAGCCACAAAGCATACCTCAACAAAATAAAAAAGATTGAAATTGTGTCGACTATCTTTACAGATCACGATGCACTGAAAATAGTAGTGAACCATACACAGAAGCAGGTAGTCAAACCAAACACCGGGAAACTGAACAGCTCACTGCTGAACAACAAATGGGTCATATAAGAAATCAAACAGGAAATCCAAAGATTCCTGGAAACAAATGACAATGAAGATACCAACTATCAGAACTTGTGGGACACAGCAAAAGCTGTCTTAAGAGGAAAGTTCATAGCTCTGCGAGCATTCATAAGGAAAGAAAAAAGGGCCAACATAAATAACCTGACCTCACAGCTGAAAATATTAGAAAAAAGACCAACAAAAGAAGCCCCAACCCAGGCAGAAGGAAGGAAATAATAAAACTTAGGGAGGAAATCAACGAGCTGGAAACCAAAAAAGAAATCCGAAAGATTAATGAAACCAAGAGCAGGTTCTTTGAAAAAATTAAACAAGATCCACAAGCCACTGGCAAGACTTGTAAGGACAGGGAAAGAGAGAACCCAAATAAACAGAATCAGAAATGAAAATAAAGACATCACAACAGAAGCCACAGAAATTCAGAAGATCATCAGAGATTACTTTGAGAGCCTGTTTGCCACGAAACATGAGAACCTAGAAGAAATGGATAAATTCCTGAAGTCCTATAACCTCCCACGATTGAAACAAGAAGACCTCCAATACCTGAATAAGCCTATCGGCATCGAGGAAATTGAAACAGTAATAAAAAAGTCTGCCCAAACACAAAAGCCCAGGTCCAGCTGGGTTCACTAGCGAATTTTACCAAACCTTTAAGGAGGACCTACTGCCTGTCCTGCTCAAGCTCTTCCAGGAAATAGAAGAAACAGAAACACTCCCAAACAGCTTCTACGAGGCACACATCACCCTGATACCCAAAGCAGGGAGAGACAACACAAAAAAAGGAAAATTACAGACCAATTTCCTTGATGAACACAGATGCTAAGATCTTCAACAAAATACTAGCAAACAGAATCCAAAGACTCATCAAAAGATCATACATCATGACCAAATAGGAGTCATCCCGGGAATGCAAGGATGGTTCAACATTCACAAATCAATCAACATAATATATCAATAAGAGAAAAAATAAAAAAACATATGATCCTATCAATAGATGCAGAAAAAAGCATTTGACAAGATCCGGCACCCATTCATGATTAAAACCCTCAGAAATTGGGAATTGAAGGAAGCTTCCTCAAGATAGTCAAAGCCATCTACCAAAAGCCCACAGCGAGTATCATTCTCAATGGGGAAAAAATTGAAAGCCTTCCCCTTAAGATCAGGAACATGACAAGGTTGCCCCTCTCTCACCTCTTTTATTCAATATAGTACTGGAAGTACTCGCCATAGCAATCAGAGAAGAAAAGGACATTAAGGGCATCCAGATAGGCAAGGAAGAAATCAAGCTATCATTATTTGCAGATGACATGATATTATACTTAGAGAACTTTAAACTCTAGACCCAAAAACTCTTAGAAACAATAGATATGTATAGTAGAGTGGCAGGGTACAAAATCAATACCCAAAAGTCGGTGGCTTTCCTATACACAAATAACGAAAGAGAAGAAAGGGATATTAAGAAATCAATTCCATTCACAATTGTACCACAGAATATCAAATACCTAGGAATCAGCTTGACCAAGTGTGTAAAGGACCTATACAAAGATAACTATAAGACACTGCTTCAAGAAATAAAAGAGGACACAAGGAAATGGAAACACATTCCCTGTTCATGGATGGGGAGAATTAATATAGTCAGATGGTAATACTCCCAGGGCTTTGTACAGATTCAATGCAGTTCCTATAAGTGTACCCATGACATTCTTTAAAGAAATTGACCAAAAACTCCTGAAATTCGTATGGAATAATAAACCTGCACGAATAGCTAAAGCAATCCTTGGGAAAAAGAAGATGGGAGGCATCACCTTTCCCAACCTCAAACTGTACTACAAAGCAACAGTAATAAAAACAGCGTGGTACTGGAATAAAAACAGACCTGTGGATCTATGGAACAGAGTTGAGTATCCTGACACCCACCCTCAAAGACATGATCAGTTAATCTTTGATAAAGGTGCAAAGAGTCCAAACTGGATTAAGGCAAGCCTCTTCAACAAGTGGTGCTGGGAAAACTGGACAGCTACATGTAAAAAATTAATTTGTACCTGTGTCTAACACCTTGCACAAAAATCAGATCAAAATGGATTAAAGATCTCAATATCAGACCTGAATCCATAAAGTACGTTGAAGAAAATATAGGAAAAACCCTCCACAACATTGAAGCTAAAGGCATCTTCAAAGGTGGAACACCATTAACAATGCAACTAGAAGAAAAGATAAACATATGGGACTACATGAAACTAAAGAGCTTCTGCACCTCAAAAGAAACAGTGACTAAGATACAAAGGCAGTCCACAGAATGGGAAAGAATATTCACCCAATACCCATCTGATAAGGGGTTAATATCCAGGATATATCAGGCACTGGTACAGCTATATAAGAAGAAAACAGTCAACCCCATAAAAAATGGGGAGAAGAGATGAACAGAAACTTTGACAAGGAAGAAATTAGAATGGCCAAAAGGCATATGAAAAAATGCTCATCATCACTAATCATCAGAGAGATGCAAATCAAAAGAACAATGAGATATCACCTCACACCACAGAGATTGGCCCATATTCAAAAGGGTAAAAGCAACAAGTGCTGGCGTGGATGTGGGGAAAAGGGGACTCTCATACATTATTGGTGGGAATGTCGACTTGTACACCTTTCTGGAAAACAATATGGACATTCCTCCAAAGACTAGAAATTGAGCTCCCTTTTGACCCAGCCATACCACTCCTGGGAATATACCCTGGGAAGCCAAAAACACACAGCGGAAACACAATCCGCACTTTTATTTTCATAGCAGCACTATTCACAATAGCCAGAACCTGGAAACAACCAGTATGCCCGAGAACTGATGACTGGATAAAAGAAACTGTAGTACATCTACACAATGGAATACTATGTAGCTGTTAGGAAAAAATGAAGTTATGAAATTTGCCTATAAATGGATGAACATGGAAAGGATCACGTTGAGTGAAATTAGTCAGAAGGAAAGAGAGAGACATAGAATGACTGCATTTATTTGCATGACATAAATATATCAGGTGGTCTTACCAAAGGTGGAAATAACCGCAAATGTGAGGGAGTCAGAGATTAGGTAAGACAGAGAAGGGAACATGTGTGAATAAATATAGAAAGGGCTGATACCAACATAGAACTGAGCATTAAATACAGGCAAAAAATGCACATGATGGCTTACAAGTGTATGTAGTGCAACCCACAATGTGTAGGAGAAGGAAGGGAGAGAGAGGGAGAAAGAAAAGAGATAAAGAACCTGCCATTTAGGCAGGCTATGGGAGGGGAGAGAATTGGGGACATTGGTGGTGGGAAATGGGTACTGGTGGAGGGCGGGGTGCTGGAACACTATGTGACCGAAACCTCCAAACATAAACAAAGTTGTAATTGAATATCTCACGGTGGTATAATAAAATGTTTAATTAAAAAACAAATAAATAAATAAATAAATACAGGCAAAAAGATAAAAAAATGTTTTAACAAGAGCCCTCATACCTTGTAGATCTTGAGAACAATATTTATTTTAATGTTTCCTATTCATGAACTGCTCCTGTACATGGACTCCACGCACCCACCCACCCCCAGGATGGATGGAACTAAGTAGAACTGCTCTGCTATTAAAAACAAAAATTTGAAGTTTTGAAAGTGGGGAAATCTAAATTCACATTCTAAGTAAGTCTTTCCTACAAGTGTAAATTGGTGTATAGCTAGAAGCTTTCTATTTTCTTCATGTAACTGATTCTTATGGATTTCCCATTCACCAGGAAATGCAAGGATTATAGTCTTTGGGGGAGAGTTAGATTGAATTTAGGTGCTGTATTAAGTCATTCTGTATTTGTTTTCAGGCACAAAGAAATTCCAGGTTTAGAAACACTGATGATCTATAAAGCAATTTCAGTTCCATTTGTTTTATATGCACTTACTAGGGCACCAATGATATCTCTGAATTTTATTTTATATCTATCCATCCATCCATCCACCCATCCATCCATCCATCTATCCATCATCTATCCGTCCGTCCATCCGTCCGTCTGTCCCGGGTCCCGTCCATCCATCCATCTATCTACCAATTTATTTTGCTGTTTGGGTCATAGCCAATGATACTTAGGGGTTACTCCTGGCTCTAAACTCATGAATTAATCCTGGTGGTGCTTGGAGGACCATATGGAATACCAGGGATAGAACATGGGTTGTCTGCATGCAAGGCAAATACCCTAGCTGCTGTACTATTGCTCCAGTCCCATACCTCTGAATTTTAAAAGGAGGAAGGAAAGGGGCCAGAGATAGTACAGTGACTAGGTTCTTCATGCGGAATACCCAAGGTCCATCCCAGGAACGACTTCTATTTCCTTGAATCCAGCCAAAGTGATATTAGAGTACACAGCCAGGAGTAAACTTCAAGTGCCACCAGGTTGAGCCAACAACAAAACAAGCAAATACAAAAAGTATGAAATTTCCTTCTCTCCCTGATACATCTCATTATGCTGAAGAATTCATATCTTAATGTTTGTGAGAAATGTTAGTAATTATTGTTTTACTAAGAACCTGCTATCTGAAATATATTACAATATCACTTTTGTTACTCATGAACAGAATTAAAGGTAATTTATTAATTTTAATGAAATGTTATGGTTCAGTTGAAATCAGAAAAACTACATTATCTATTTAACATTGAATATGCATTGAATATGTTCAATCATATACTAACTACTTAATTTTGACATAATAAAGTCAGGAAGCTCTTGACTTTATGTACTTTATATGACTTTTTGTTTTGAAGCACTAAATTCAGAATTAAAGTTCTGAAATTCAACGATGAAATAAAATTTACTCCAATGTTAATTTACTCGAACTATGAGAAGAAATTTACTTCTCATAGTTGTAAATTATGAGAATTTACATATTGTTGTATGTAAATGAGGAAGTAAAATTATGTAAAATATAGAACAGCCATAAAGGCTGCCCTGAAAAGTTTGCATCAACATTCTAAAGCTATATCTACACTTTGTTTTAGTTAAAAGAAAAGTCTCATGTAAACTAAAAAGGAAATTCATCATAGTCAGGTGAGAGAAATATCTTATAATAATTTCAGTTATCTTATTCATAACCACGATCTGAGATATATTACAATCTCATTTTTATTACCCATGAACAGAAATAATATTTAAGTTTAATGAAATGTTATGGTTCAGTGGAAATCAGAAAAACTAAGTTATCTATTTAACATTAAATAGAATCATTTACCTAACTAGTTGTAATTTTGACATAATTAAGTCCAGACCACCTTCCTGGTTAAAGTGTGGTTTGTATCACTGTATCACTGTCTTCCCGTTGTTCATCGATTCCCTGAAGAGGGCATTTGTAACATCTCCATACATCCTGTAGCAAGCAAGTGTAGCCCAAGGGCATCTACTTACTCCAAGAGCCTCAAAGCATTCTTTGGGTCATGGAATTGAAGTAAATAATTGTTACTAGTTTTTGGCATGTCAAATAAAACGCGGGTGACTTGCCAGGCTCTGCCGTGTATATGTGAGACTCTCAGAAGAAGGCTCTCATCTTGAGCATTTGCTGATGAAACTTAAAGGGGAAAGGTCAGCTTTTCTCTTGGGTTGAGTTCTGAGGAACTATGGAGTATGGATGTTGAGAATGACTGACCTCATGATGTGTGGTTTGCTCTGAATTTTTTGCTAGGCTTACTGAGATGATGGGTATCAGTGGTTTGTATAACCACTGGAATAATATCAGAAATGAAACATGATTTTTTCAAAAGTTTCAACAATACAGATGAATACTTAAACAATTTTGGAGAAAAGAAACCAAACCCAAGAGATCCATTCTTTTTAGCTTCTTCCCCAAACTGGCTAGGACCCTTTCAAATTCTATAAAAGCAGTTTGCATTACCTTCAACTAAACACAGACTGCATGACTACATCTCATCACATAATAGGCACAGATTTTATGCGATTTTTTAAAAAATTAACTTTGTAGATGAGTGGGAGGCAACCATCATGTGGAATTCTTTTTAGGATAGAAACTGCATTTTTGGATTAAAAAAAGATAACCTGGTGCAACAATTCTGTGGAGGAGTATATATTCTTAAAAATGCTTGACAATTTCTGTGTGTCCTCCACTTTACCTCAAACTGAGGACAAAGACCTTCTTCAATTGCAATTTCAAGTCTCATAACTAGATTGCAATAGGTTTGGTGTATATACTGTTTTAAAACACTTAAAGTGTTTTAAAACACTTAAAATAATTCTATTCTAAGGCTATCAAGGAGCCAGGAGTGAGGAAGAAGGGACCCTGAGACAATGTTGAAGAATATTGACAGCTGGAGGAGGGTAAGGTATGGTAGATCATAACTAAAGTAACAATATTCAGAGCATTGTAAACCCTGTTGACCTTCATTTAAAAAGCCAATTCTCATCATTATCTTATGAATAAGATGTTTGAAATATATTATTTGAAATGATGAATATTCATTTCAGATTGAGTAAGATAACTGAAATTATTCATATGATGTTTCTCTCATTTGGCTAGTTATGATGGATTTCCTTTTAGTTTACATGAGACTTTTCTGTAGTTCAAGATGGTGCTCTGTCTTGTGTTCATTGATTTAAAGAAAGCCTTTGATTCTGTTGAGAATGAAGCAGTCATCGAAGCCTAGCCAAACAGGGTATTCAAACCCAATACATCAAGATCCTTCGTGAAACCGTATTACAGATTCACTACCAGGATCTCACCATTCTACAAGGAAGTGATCATTGATGTCAAAAAGAGGGGTTCAGCAGGGTGATACCATTTCACCAAAACTCTTCAGTGCCACCCTCGAGAACATCATGCGACAATTAGAATGGGAAGGAATGGGAGTGAAGATAGATGGTCGGCAACTACACCACCTCTGCTTCGCTGATGACATCTTTCAAATGCTGGCTGACTTCGACCAAAAATATGGAAAGATAGGTCTACAGCTGGATCTCAACAAAACAATGGTCATGATAAACGAACTAGTTCCAGAGGCTCCATTCACTATCAGTGGAACAAACATCTCTGAATGCAGCAGTTATGTGTACCTAGGTCGAGAAGTCAACATGATGAATGACCTAAAACCTGAGCTGTGCAGGAGAAAGAGAGCGGCATGGAATGCCTTCAAGAGCATGGAAAAAATAGCTAAAAGGACAAAGAACCTCCAGCTCGGGGCACAACTTTTTGGACTCCACCATTATCCCTGCATTAACATATTCCTCTGAGACCTGGGCCCTATGAAAGCAGGATGAGAATGTTATTCAGGTCTCCCAGAGAGGAGTCAAAAGAGCTATACTTGGAGTATCACGCCTCACTCAAGTGAGAGAAGGAATCCGGAGTTCTGACCTCCGTTGCTATTCCAGAATCAGGTATGCTGTCTTGTTTGCCAAGGCATCGAAAATCAGATGGGCTGGACATGTAATTCGATTTGTAGATGACTACTGGACTAGAGCCGTTACCGACTGGATCCCACGGGATGACAAAAGATCACGTGACCACCCACCTACAAGATGGTCAGACTCTTCGTCAAGACCCTGAATGAATGGTTTGAGGCGTTTCATATTTTTGGAGCAAGCAAATGCCATTGGGCTACACTGGCACATGACTGGGACAAATAGAAATGTTACTGGCATCTGCTCAAGCAAATCAACGAATAACAAGATGTCAAGCGATCAAGTGAGAATTTTCTTTTAACTGAAGTATAGATACAGCTTAGAATGTTGATGTAAACTTTTTTAGGGGAAGCCTTTTCAGCTCATTTCTATTTTTATTATCACTTTTTCTTTGTGTTGAACGTTTACCCAATGAAGAGATAGGATGTTTTAATCTTACCATATTTTTTCTTGTTATGTTCACTCCTCCTGAGGTACCATTGCTCTGAGCTCTGACACCAGAATGATTCTATATATTTCAGAAGTTAATAGAAAGAGATTCAGATATCTCTGAATCTCACTTTTGCTTCCTAATCCCTCTGTGGACATTATTCTTTTGAGACACATCTAAGTTGTTTTATTTACAGCAGATAAAGCCCTCATCTTACATGTGGCTTGTCTCAGTTCTATACCCAGCACCTCATATGCTTGTGGGGCACTGCAGCATTGATCCCTGGGCACAGAGCCATATGCCAGCTAGTCCTAGGCACAGCCAGGAGTGTGTCAAATTCAAAATAAAATAAAATAATGTTTTTGGCACAGCTTTCTCCTCTCTTCTCCAAGTATCACCATTATTTGTTCATTAACCTACTGGCAGACATTATGGTTATTTTCAGCATTTTTATTATTGTAAATAAAATTGCTGTAAACATTCTTGTTACAAGTCTTTAAACATATTTTTTCACCTAAGAGCAGAATTGCCATTCTTTAGGTAAAACACATTTAAAAAAATATGTTTTTAAGCAAAACATAATTTACCAAAAAGTAGTTACTTCATGGTGTCCCCAGCTTTCGCCTACTTCAAGGTGTCTACTGTACTATTGAGATTTTTTTCCCTTGGCTGGAGACTTACCTGCTTATGGGAATTTGAAATTGCCCTTGGCATTGCATGTGGCAACACAATTGTATAGATGCTTTTGTGAAAGGTTTTGTTTCCATGAATACTGGACACTGCCAACATTAAGAATTACGCACTCTGAGTGAACTTTCACATAGCTGAAGCTGGAGTCACAAGGTGACAAACCCAGAGATTAAACAAATAAGCTACTTCAAGACAAGAAGCATTTTTCTTTTTCCTTGTAGAATGTGACTCAAGGACCTCCTAAATGCATGGTACCAGGAGAGATCAGTTAGACTTAGATGATAAAGATTTCACAGCGGGCATCTCACTTAATGATTGGATCAATGTCTTCCCCTGATTCTCACCTGTAATTGCATACTAGAATCATACTGAGAACCTTCAAAATTGAGGTACCAAGGCCAGAACAATAGTAGAATAGTTTTGGTGTTTGACTTGTATTTGGCTGACCCAGATTCAATCTCTGGTATCCAGATGTTCTCTGAGTCTT
The DNA here is from genome assembly GCA_021461705.1 of Cryptotis parvus. Taxonomy (NCBI): domain Eukaryota; kingdom Metazoa; phylum Chordata; class Mammalia; order Eulipotyphla; family Soricidae; genus Cryptotis; species Cryptotis parvus. Next base: position 23,963 of record JAJIBD010002274.1, read on the forward strand.
GCCATCAGTGATACATGAACTCTGAACCTGGAGCAAGCGTTGAACCACTGAATCACTTGTCTTCCTATTGATCATAGATTTACTTGAGCAGGCACCAATAATGTCTCCATTCATTGGGAATGAGGTCCATTATTGTTACTGTTTTTGACAATCAAATACACCACAGGTAGCTTGTCAGGCTCTGTCATGGCTATGGGTTCATCCCAGGTGCCCAGTAGGCCCAGACTTTTTCTATATCAGACCATCAACCATCAACCATCCAGAACTCACAGAGAAGACCCCTGGGTGGAGACAGCTTGTCTCCTGTCTGCTACCTGTTGATGCAGCCACACATGCAACACCTTGAGGGGCAGGGTAAACCACTGAATATGGCCCCAGAAATCAAAACCAAAGACCAAAATGGAGTTACCTATGATACCCTGGACACCTATTAAGAATTCAGGGAACACCAGGCATCAAGCTAACAACAATGTGACCAAATGTGAAAACTGCTATTCGACACTTGTTCATCATGACTGAGAGTGTACTAGTTAGATATCTGGTCCATTGCACATCCATTCTGAAAACATTAGAAAGGGCTGGGCAGGGAATGTTTTCCTTACTTTTCAGCGATCTAAGTAAGACTTTCTGCTTATCATAATCAGGGTCCTTTTAGAAAAATCTTCCTTACTTAGAAAGTGTATCTGAGCTTTAAATGACAAAATTAAATACTTAATATTGTATTTGGTTATATTGTAAATTATCTGAGTGAAATCATCTCATTCTAATTTCATCTTTGAATTAACATAGACATCTTTGTTAAACCAATGAACCAGAATCCACGGTTTTCATGTATATGATTTTATATGTAAAACTCATAATTTATGTTAGGTAAGCATAAATGTATGATATTTTAGTTTTCTAAAATTATTGGAGCATATCTATAAACAAGGAAGCTTCTTAATTCACTGATGTTCAGTCTTACTCTAAAATATTACATATTCATCTTTCGAGGAATTCATACATTTCCAAAAGTCAAATTTGCTTTTTACAGAATTTATTTGATAAAATGTACTTAATAAAGCTCATTTTGCTATGCAAGATTTAAACTCTAATTTAATGCCAGCCTTCCACTTTTATTTAAATTTTATAGCATTGTCCTCTTAATGCTTCACAAAGGACCTTAGGTAATTTTAATTTCATGTTTCTAAATGTAATATTCTCTGCCGATCATTCCTATACTGTGCCACCCAAAATAGTAGATTTTATTTTTTCGGTAAAGAGGCAGTGTGAGCCATAAATCTACAAACTAAGTGACCTTAAAGCAACTGCAGTGAAGAAAAGTCTCAACATCCAAGAGTGATGGCTTACTGAGACTCAGTTACAGACACCTATCTCCATAGCTTACTGCAACAGTACTGACACACATGTGAAGATAGTCAGATACAAAGGGCTAGAAACAAACTGTATCTTACTTCATTTTACTCAGATCCAGAAAAATTGAAGAACATTTTATTTGTCCTGATTCTTCTTCATATGGGGCAGGGTGTTTCACTAAATCAATTTTTCAAAACCCACCCAGGTCCCTCCACACCCTGCCCTCCCACCCACACATCTATTCACCCACCCAGCTTGCATAAAAGCTGAACCCCATCCAAAGCTGAAAAGAGACCCTCTGAGTCTGACAGGAGTGATTCCACACTGATCTACAGAGCACTTCGGCCTGATTGTTCAGTGGGCCCCACTTGAGGTGCGATTCAGCTATGTTGATGGAAATCAAGGCCTTGGTTGTCATCAGCTCATCATGCAGTAGCTAAAGGAGAACAGTTTTCTTTGGGCACTAGCCACCCCACAGGCGAATACTGCCATGTCGCCAACACCATGGATAATATTGAGAGCTTTGTGGCTGACATTCACAGTGGCCGCTAAGATATGTCTTATATAGCAATCTTATAGGATCTCCAGTCTCTGAAACTGCTAGATAAACCCTCATTGGCCTCTACAAAAGGTGGTTCTAGAATTGATAGAATTGTATGAGCTAGGCATCGCCTGACACAGACAGTTACTATTATTAGTCTTGATGTTGACTGTCTTGATAACACTCACATTACAACTGGTCCCACGATCCTCATCATCCATACAGGCTTTGTACTGTGAAAGAAAGAACAGTTTGGCTGGCACAAGGTGTCTGTCATCTTTGAGAGAGTCCCTCCATCTGTGTCGCCATGCTGATCATGTCTCTGGAATTTCACAGGCACAGCTTTACTTCCTGCCTCTAACCAACCTTGGTCCATCCACCACCTCTTGGATTCCTGCCATTCTCTCTAGCACACTTAAAAACAAACTGCCATTGGCATTTGCTTGGCCGCGAGTCAGTTCATTTTCTTCCCTAGCTTCCCAGTTGCTTTAACCAGTGGATATCTTGACAGTTGGCAAACAGAGACCGAGTTCAGATATGTCACATAAAATCTGTTGGATGAATATTTTCCTCTAGGAAAGAGTGAAAGTGAAATTCCATCCGGACCCACCCTCTTTCCAAAACAATAAACGTTTCCTGACTGCCACGATTTCCCTAATCATTGAATGCAGGGCAGTTGTTTTGGAATGGGCAGCTGAACTTTATACTTCCCTGAACCATCTGTTCTCGGGTTTAGTTTTTTAAGAAGGTGACTTAAGTGACTGCAATTCATTGCAGAGAGGGTGGTTTCCATCAAGAAAGTGTTTGAACTCTGTGTCACAGAAAATATAATTCAAAGATACTGAAGGATGGTTTTTGTCCTTGTTTCAAATATATCCCAAGAGAAAAGAAGGCATTTTCCTAAATAAATATATAATACATAAGCAACTTGTCTACAAATTCATGATCTGTGTAAAAGCACTGATACAAGTGAGATAGATATTCAAAGAAAGTGAAATAATTTCTACCCCATGTTTCCTTTGGACGGAGAGGGCATGACCAAACAGTTCTCAGGGCACTGGGGATACCTCTGGTGATTTTCTGCCAGCTTGGTAGTTGACTCAATGCAAGAGTCTGGGAGTGTAATGCCATCTGGTTTGGTGCTTCTGAAAATACCCAGGTCAGCCTCAGAGGTCCTGTGTGTGTGTGTGTGTGTGTGTGTGTGTGTGTACACTCTATGTATACACTCTGTAATTATCAGAGTAGCATTTGATACTAGGATCCAAAACTGGCTGAGTATTATTTTAGACAAGTGCCCTAACTATTGTACATTTCCACGCTACTCCTCTGTGCTTTTGAGGCATGTTTTGCGTGGTACAGGCATATCCTACATTTATTTTCTGGTTAGGGGAGACATATGGTGATACTCAGGCCTTACCGTTGGCTCTTCACTCAATTATCACTCCTCACATGGACAATATGGGGTGCTTGGGATACAGTCCTGGTTTGCACATGTGAGGGAAACACCTCACCATATGCACTATTGCTTTGACCTCAACATTGTAATTTTAAAAGGTGAGCTAAAAGGAAAATAAAAAGCATCAAGAATAAATTCATAATGTGTAATGAAGTAGGTGCAACTGAAATATTGAGAGTGAAGGTGAGAATGTTTTATTAAATTTAAGATGTTTCTGCAAGTACACATGTGGGTTTTACTTTTGATTTTCCACTACATCGTTGGCCCTAAGACATGAATAATAAAATACCTTTAATGTTGTCTCAATAGGCTTAACCACAAAAAAAAATCAAATTAAAACAGAGCACTCAAGTTTGTTTAAGATTAGTAAAAGACAAGGCGCAAACCTAGACTATAGGTAAAACCATGTAGGTATGCCCTGCACTCAGAGAAGGCGGTTTTACGTGATCTCATAAGGAAGTGTGGAACCAGCTCAGTCAAATATCCAGTGAATGAACAAAGAGGCAAGGCCAGTCAGTAACAGTTACAAAGTAACTATTGTTTATAAGAAGTATTTCCAACTAGGGAGACATTACAAAACATAATTTTCTATCTGTTTAAGTCATGAGAAAATTGAATCTGGAAACAATAGAAAACCAAACCAAAATTCCAAAAATAAGATTAATTTAAACTATCTAAGGGAGAATTACTTTGTGTTTGATTAGATGCTGTATAACACTAGAATGATTAGAAAATTGTACCTTAAAATTTCTTTTGAAATGAGGTCACATTTTTGACAGCTGGAAAACTATGCTAAGGTAGGACATGTAGCATTTCTTTTTGTACATGTGTCACTAAAATAATATATTTAAGGACCTCGAGCCACAGTACCGTGGTTAAGGCATTTGCCTTGCAAGAAGCTGACTCAGGTTTGATCCCCAGCATCCCATATAGTGAGTGATTCCTGAGTGCAGAGCCAACATTAATCCTGAGCAGTGCAGGGTGTGGCCCCTAAAATCCAAAAAAATAAAAGAGATGTATAAAATAATTTATTTTAGTCTAATTCCATGTAAGTGTATTAATTGAAAATAATCTGAGTATGCTGAATAGATTTATTAACCAGTAGCATAAGTGATTTAAAAGTGAGATATAAATTATAAAATACTCATATTGTATTTGTGAATATTATATTTTTGGTGAGGGACTGCCACACCCACCCAGTAATGTCCAGTGTTCACTCCTGGTGCATTTGCATGGAGGAAGAGTGGGGCTCGTCTATAGGCTGTTCAGAGAACAAACCAGCATAGGTTACCAATAAAACAAGCATCTTAAACTCTGTAGTGTCTTTCAGGCAAGATAATTTGTTTTTGAAAACAATTAATATTTATGTAATGTGGGTGATTTAGAACATTATTTGAAATAGTAGCATTTGACATGCTTTTAAAAATATGTATTTAATATCCCTGCCACCTGCCCCTCAAGGTATTGCAGGTGTGGCTGCGGTGCCTGGCTACATGGGCAGGTGGCAGATAGAAGACAGTCTTGTTTACACCCAGGGCTCTGCCCTGTGGGCCCTGGATGGTTGATGGTCTTACACTGAAAAGATTGAGCCCCCTGGGATGAACTCAGAGCAATGGCAGAGCCTGGCAAGCTACCCATGGTATATTTGATATGCCAAAAACAGTGACAATAATGGACCTCATTCCCAACAAATGGAGACGTTACTGGCAGCCCACTCAAGCAAATTGATGAACAACGGGAAGACAAGTGATACAAGTGGAGTGATTTAATATCACCAAATTAATATGCAGGGCTCCCAAGGGTGAGCTTGAAGGAGGTTCACAAGAGTACTGGAGCTCAAGTAAAAGGTAGTTTCTGCTGTAGTTTCTATGACCATAATAGAATATTAAAATTGTTATTGATAAAGTTAATGGGTAAGAAACATGCATTCCCTTTTACTTTTCCCCTGACTCGGATTATTGTTCCTTCATTCCCACTGGCGTCAGGAGTCTAGCATAAAAACTGCAATTCCATGCAAATGACGGTGGCAGGTAATTAAGCTTTTGTCAATAAATTTTAGCATATGTCCATTAAAAGAGGGTCTATAAGAAGCTCATTAAGGGGCAAATCAACTGATCAAGGTTTATGTTTATTTGCTCTTTTCAGGCCACACCAGAGAGCTCAGAGCTTCCTCTTGGCTTTGAACTTTGAACTTAGGGATCACTCCAGGCTAGGTAGTGCTTTAGGGACCCTATGGGGTTCCAGGGGTTGAATCCAGGTCTGTGCTATCTCTTCAGCAACAATAAATTATTTTTGCTTTTCCTATCTGCTCTCCCCTTTTGAGGGTTAATAAAGGGAAATTTGAAAGGACAAGAAATGTGGTATGAGAAATGAAAAGGAGGAGCCAGAGTGATAGCTCAGTGGGTAGGGCGTTTGCCTTGAACGTGGCCGACCGGGTTCGGTTCCCGGCATCCCATATGATCCCCACCGAGAGCTGATGGGAGTAAATCCAGGAGTAGAACCAGAAGTAACCCCTGAGCATTGCTGGGTGTCACCCAAAAAGAAAAAAAATGAAAAGAAGAGAAATTAAAAGGAACTAGGGGTCACGTATAGCAGTGCTGAGTCACTACTACTTTTGTGCCCAGGGGTCACTCCGCTGGGACTCAGGGGAGCACAAGATGCCTGTGATGAGTCTGCAGCGCGCAGAGCGCCAGTGTCTGAATACCTGGACTGTCTGTACTTGAGCCTGAATTTTAACTTACCAGACTGACGCTTAGTAGACACTTTTAGACTTTAATGTTGCCTAAAAATAAACCCCATTTGTTTTTGGTTTCCTGTTTCTACTAGCTGCACATAGAATCTCTATTAAACTGCATAAGAACCCTTGCCATGATCTTCATGAAAACGTGGTCGTGTATGTCATGTATTTATACACTTGCTGTGTTCATAACAATTCTAGCCTCAAGCCATGGTCTGTTATAGAGAAAATACAGGGGCCGGAGCGATAGCCCAGTGGGTAGGGCGTTTGCCTTGCACACAGCCGGCCCGTGCTTGCGCAGTTCAATCCCCGGCATCCCATATGGTCCTCGAGCACCAACAGGAGTAATTCCTGAGTGCAGAGCCAGGAGAAACCCCTGAGCATTGCCGGGTGTGACCCAAAAAGCAAAAAACAAAACAAAAAAAAAAAAAACCTCTGAGAATGGATTAGGTCATAAATTTATTGAACAAAGACAATAATTTGGACAGCATACTGGGAACCAAGAGGGAAACAGTTTTGAGCATATTTATTCTGATTCTACTAGAACTGAAATGTTTCTTCTACATAACTGAAGAGGTATGTTTCAAGATCTAGCCATCTTAATTTCTTACACAGCAAAAATTGTATCCTAGATTTTGAAAACATACACTCATCCTACAGATTTATCACAGGGAATTGTATTTACACTCTTGATATATTCTTCCCCTGCCACTTTCTACTTTACCTTGAAAGTTACACACAAAGTACCCAAACACACTGTTCAGTTTATTCAGAGCTATGCTAAATTCGATGCAGGATTGCCTAAGAAAACACAAAATAGCGATTAAATTCAGAGGCTCTTAACTTATGGATACTTAAAAGTCAAGTTAGAGAAACATGTAGTTTTTGTTGTTGTGGATTGCTTTTTCTATTTTTGCAACTTAGAACTGGTAAGTGAAGGACAGGAGAGAGGATATAGCAGTTTATTCACTTGCCTTGCTTACAGCAGGCCTGCATTCAATCCTAGGTACCCCAGATGGTCCCCGAACCCCACCAGAATGGATCCCCCAGTGTAGTGCTTGGAGGAGAAGAAAATGGCAAGTGGAAAAGTCTGCGCTTTGCATCTAAAATCAATTGCTGAAATATACGTTAGGAGGCGATGGTTGTGGATTAATTTAAGAAGGCAAATGATACTCCCCTCCCATCCAAACTCAAAACTAATCCAAACCTCAAAACAGAGTTTTCAAAAGACAATGACCATTGTCTTTAAACACTAAACAAAGGCATTAGGAAACAGCTGGTTGAATACTAATAATGAATAAAATTTATAAACTAGTAAGGTACACTCTATATAGTTACATATGAGTCATTGGAGAAAAGTAAACATGTCACTGATATCCTAAAAATAATGTACCATGGCAGTAACAGTTTTAAAAGATTGAACAGCTTATTGCCCATGGAAGAATGACCGAGATGAACAGAGGTCAGAAAGCATAGAATGTTGTTAGATCATATGAGCAGAATCTTAACCCAGTTCTGCTTAATCCAGTAAGAGCAGCTGATCATTGGGTAACCACAGACCTCATCAACTTTAAATATCTTTGAGATGTGTAAATCTTCCTGGTCCTTGTATTTTGGAAATGTTACCTTGACACTGGACCAAGCAACCACAGTTATTTTCTAAAAATGGCCATTAGAATTCTCTATAAGTAGTTCCAGGCAGAATAGCCAACCTTGACTTCTCAAATAGACTATAGAAGATCCCGTAGGGTTTCTAGTTTATAAGCTGGGACCCAGAATAATTTTGAAAAATCTCATATTAATTTTCATAATTCATTGGAAAAAGTTGTTTGCCTGTGGTTAACATGTACAAAGACATAGATTAGGATCATTTGTCTTGGCGCCACCTGTTGACATTGATCAATAAGCTGTTTTCGCACTCAACTGTATAAAAGATTTACACTTTCTTTCCATTGGAAAACATTCTTTGAAATCCACAGAGTCATTTTAGGATCAGCTATAAAGACATTTTTGGTACCATTTATAGAACTGGAAACCAAGTGCTGAATATTTCATGCATGAAGTAACAATAGTAGAAAACGAAAGTCACATCCACTCATTTGAAGAGTTTTGTCAGTGGGACTAGCATTAGCTGCTTTTAGAGTGTCAAAAGTACTCTATGAATAATATTAATAACAGCAGTGATATACTTAATGTGAACATATAGATTGAATTTCATGTTTGGGCTAGAAACTCAAAATAGATTAGTCACAAAAATTCAAGAGACCATGCTTTGGATTATATAAATTATATAAATTATGTATTTATTTTTAGAGTCTATTACCAGTTTCATAATAGAACAAATTATTATAACTACTTGAATATCGCAGCAATATGACATGGTTCTTGCTCCTAAGGAAGTCAAAATTAAATCAAGGTTGATGACTAGGATGAAAATACAATTCAAGATGGGCTGGAGCAATAGTACAGCAGGTAGGACGTATGCCTTGCACACAGCAGTCCTGAGTTCAGTCCCCACCATCTGAATGGTACTCTGAGCATTGCCAGGAGGCATTCCTGAACACAGATCCAGGAGTAACCCCTGAGCACTGCTGGGTGTGGTCCAAACAGCTACCCACCCTCAAGGAAAACAAAAGAGGACCTTAGTGTGCTGAATACCTCAAGCAAGTCACATCAGTTTTTAACTATCCTTCCCATCCAAAATATATAATATAAAAGATATAAGAACGACAAAACTAATTAACTTGCCTTTTAAATGACTTCCTATAATTTAGCCAAGACTGATGGGGCAAAATTTCCTGACAAGAACTAATGAAGTCTTTTTAAATATAACCAAGCTACTTTTGTGTTGGGAGCATTCTCCTATATCATATGTGTGCACATGTGTATTTGTGTGTGTGTGTTGATACTAAAGCGAGATGAATCAAAAAATGACAAATATCTGATATCCTTCAACTCAACTCCAACTTTCCATGAGGGAGTATCCCAGCTTGACTCAGATCAGAGAGAAAAGAATTTGAAATAAGGAGTCCATTGGAGTAGGTAAGATAACTAACCCCACTAAGGTAGAAAACACAATGAAAGAAATTGAAATTTTATGGTAAGCAAGAGAAGCCAAGCATCCGTGATAGGGCTATAAATTATCACTAAGTCCCACTAAGCCCATCCTTATCATCTATATTTTATTTTACTTGTCAATATTTACACTTAAGTTTTACTATTATTGAGATAACATGTTTATAACAGTGTCCTTGTTTAGTTTATGCTTTAGGTATAAGTAATTATTGCTCTATTACCACCAATTAAACAGTAATATGATGCTAAGAAAATAAAAAACCCAGTGAAATTGGCAGGTTGAATCTCATTATATATTATATATAATAGATATTATAATATGTATATAAATTTCATTGCCTATATTATAATATATATTATTATGATATAGATAATGAGATTTAACCTGCCAGTTTTACTGGGTTTCTTATTTTCTCAACATCATGTTACCATTTAATTGGTGTAATAGAGCAATAATTATTTTATACTGATATATATATATATAGAGAGAGAGAGAGAGAGAGAGATCTTTCACTATTCTGCTATTTCGAGGCATAGTACTTTGTCTACTTAAGTAGTGCACAAGGCTGAGTGGTAGAAAGGGAGAGACTGACATATATTATTAGTTACACTTTGTGGAGGAAATATTTTCAGAGAAGAACTTAGATGCTGCAGTAAATGCAGTAAACACCATTAATCAAAGATACAGTAATGCAGTCAGAATGTGCCCCCCTAAGCTCTGTTGATGGAGTGAGTAGTTGGGCATGGATTAATTTCTTCCACTGGTGTTTTATTTCAGTCTATCCAATGCTGAACTCAAATGTGAACAGGGGAAATTATATTGTAGACTTCTCATGAAGAGATAAGAAATATTAATCAGATCTTCGCAATAGAGTCGCTTTATTTGGACCTTTTAAATTGCACCTTGTTTAACCCAAGAAAATGATTGGTCATTCAGCAGCTGTATTTCTTCTACATGCCTCCCAACTACTATAATTTAAGTGATATATATGTAGACTTTAGTTTTATTACCTAATTTGTTTCAATTTGGGGCCATACCCAATTGTGCTCAGGGCTTACTCCTGTCTCTGGTCCTGATAGTTACTCCTGTAGTGTACAGATGACCACATGTGGTGCCAGCGATTGAACTTGGCTTGCAAGGCAGAGCATTTTATCTACTTCTCTGACCTATACTCTAAACTTTCAAAGAAAGAGGGTATCTGTATCACTGTATCACTGTCTTCCCATTCATCGTCGATTTGCTCAAGCGGGCACCAGTAACATCTCCATATGACCTGTCTCCTGCAAGTAGAGCCCAAGGGCACCTGCTTGCTCCAGGAACATAAAGAGCCTCAAACCATTCCATCAGGTCTTGGGAATGAGGTCTATAATTGTTACTGGTATCTGGCATATCAAATACGACACGGGAGGCTTGCGGGTAGCATACTCTTATAGGGTATCTAGTTCATGAAAGCAAATCGCTGACAGACAACATAAAATTAACCATATTTTACCATTTAGCCTTATCACTATAATAATATTTATGTTTTATTAAACTTTATTTAAACACTGTGATTTACAAAGTTGTTCACAGTACAGTTGTTTCAGGTATTAATATTTCAACACAGTCCCGCCACCAATGTGCCCCCTACCACCACTACAAAAGACCCTAGTTTCCCACCGACCCTCCAAGCCTGCTCCCTTAGCAGGCACTAATTAATTGACATTATATTGATCATTACAACATATATCTCATAATGGTGTCTCTAGAGTCATGACATTTTTACTGAGCTGTCGCATGCAAAATGAGCTATCCACGTTATTGCTTTCACTTATTATTTTTAACCCCAATTCCACCACCCTTGAAACTTCTCACCACCATTATATCTAATTTTACCCACTGACACTAGAACCTATCTCTATAGCAGACCCTCAATAATTAATTTTATGTTGCTTATTATAGCCTAGTTCGTTTAAAATGATTCAGAAATATTTTCTTAGAAGAAAGCCAGTGAGGATTATTCAATCTCACTGTGAAGCCATGGAGTCGTAAAGCCCTTGTATAAGATTATTGATATGCTGTTACTGGATAGGCATTGTGAGCATATATTTTGTTATTGGTTACCTTCAACTTTACAATCCATGAAATGTAGTGTGCTACTAGCTATACCAGTATACTAGCATTTGACAAGGCATGTGGCTGCGAATGTAGCCATGTGCTTGCCTAGTGCGCTCAAATAAATAATATAGATTAGGTTCACCACTAAAATTCCAATTTTATTCTTTTCAAAGTATAATTGTTGTCCTTATTTAATTAATTAATTAATATTTAATATTATTTAGTTAAGTATTTTACTATTAGTTCATCAAATCTTAAAGGATTTTAGTTCCAATACATTTGGGAAATATTACCACACCCTTGTGACAGATAATTTAAGGTAATTCACACTTCAGGTTTTATCTACAAGAGAAGGAAAACATAGAGGTTTGATATTTATTTATAATTCATTTCCAGTTTAAAACACTTTTCCCTGTGAATTCTTATTGTGAAATTCATTCTAGGTTTCAAAGCATAGTGGATAGAAGCATGTAAGTGACTGGACTATTCTGAGATTTCTATAGCCATGTTTTTCTAAGAAGAGTATAATAACTGCCACTTTTATCATACTTTGAATAATTTGGAGATTCATCATTATCAAAGTCCTACCTAATTGCTTGGGAGAAAACATTTTCTTCATTCCTTTCAGATTAAACTTATCAATCCTCTGAAACTAATTTAATGCATTTCAACTTGTTTTGTGCTTTCATTCAATGTATCTTCCTGGACAAAACGCCTTGACCTTTGAAGAATGGAATGAAATCTATCAATCTTGAAGTTTATTGTTGAACTTAAAATTGTCTGTGTTTAATACATGGTCTGTGTCTTTTCTAACTGAACAGGCATGTATCCATTACAAAAAGAAAATTCAACCAGTGGCAACTTACAAAAGATGTTTTAGGGTAAATTTTTCATGTAATCTAGTATGTAGTTTGTACATTTTTTTCAGAATAATGTATTATAGCCATGTTGTCTTAGATGCCTATTAGAAAGTATTTTGGGTAAAAAATGTCTAATTTGGGACATGTTTATGGGCGAACACAGCACACTGTAATAGATGGTATTCCCAGCATCTTTTCCCCTTACACAACACATTTTATTTTCAGCCGATAATTTTAAAAAGAAATTGGCAGTCAAGAGCATACAGCAGTGACTAGAAAGGAGGGTGGCTAAAGTTCTCGCCTGGTGTCTATTTGCAGTCTGATGAGATACCATTTTGTGGTTAAACACATCTCTAAGAGTTTCTTCAATCCACAAAAAAAAAAAAAAACCTCCAAAATTAAGGTTCTTTTTCAGGTCAGACTGCAAAAAACAACCTCATAAAGTTCTAATCTAGCACAATTTCATTGGGTTATTAGTTTCAGGATGAAGAATAAAATTTGTTATAGACTCAAAAAGGACATTCAAACTTTGTTCTCAGAGATATGTAATCAGTTCATGTATTGTAGTAATCCACTTTCTTAAAGTGATGTTCTGTTAGATTTAGCCAATAATGAATGAGAGTCTAACAAGCAGTGCAATGGTAAAAATGTTTCTCATGTATACATACATAAATATATATACTTAATAAATATATATAAACTGAATAATACATATTCTATATACAGTCTATGTACTATATGTGTACTTATACAACCATTCAATCTACATACATTTATTAAGAATATTTATGGATATATAATGTATGTATATAATATATCACTGTATCACTGTATCACTGTCTTCCCGTTGTTCATCAATTTCCTCGAGCAGGCACCAGTATCATCTCCATACATCCTGTTGCAAGCAAGTATAGCCCAAGAGCAACTGCTTCCTCCAGGGACAGGAAAGAGCCTCAAACCATTCTTCAGGTCATGGAATTGAGGTCCATAATTGTTATTAGTTTTTGGCATATAAAATATATAATATATAATTATATATGTATGTATATATATACATACATATATATATATATTATATATATATATATATATATATATATATATATATATATATATATTTTCCACTTTTGGACTTCCGTCCCGTCAGAACTCCACCCAGCAGACCAGCCCATCACAGCCTGGATCACCGACACCCACCCAGCAGCAGCTTTTTCCTCAATCTGGCCCAGGTATGCTGGTCCAGAGACTCTCAGACATGGGGCAGAGCTGTTCCTTGCTCTCCCTGTGCCCAGCCGTTCATGAGGCAGTCGGGAGGCATGGCGGGTTCTAGCCCTGGCCCACCACCTCGGCAGAGCCTCACAACAAGACAGATCGCCCCTCCTCACTCCACGGCGCCGCCATTTTCCACTTTTGGACTTCCGTCTCGTCAGAACTCCACCCAGCAGACCAGCCCATCACAGGCCGGCTCGCGCCGCTTGCGGCCGGCGGTTCATCAATCAATGCTTTATTTGGAGGTGTTTAAAAGAGTTTGCCTCCCGCTCGGCAAGCCTGGCAAGCTTCTTGTGTTGTATATGATTGGCCAAATTCCAGTAACAATTATATTAGGTCATTCCCATGACCTAATATAATGGTTTGAGGCTCTTTATGTTCCTGTAGCAAGCCGATGCCCCTGGCTCTACTGGCATGAGACAGGACATATGGAGATATTACTGGTGCCCGCTCTAGCAAGTAGATGATCAATGGGAAGATCGTGATCGTGATAATATATATGATACATATAATTATATATGCATATATAATGCATTTATATAGTAAAATATTATATATATGTTCCTTTTTTTTTTTGGAAGCCACATTTGGCTGTTCTTGGGGCTTGTTCTTGGTTCTGTACTCAGGGATTGATCACTCCCTAGTTAGGGCTCAGGGGACCATATGCGGTGCAGAGGACTGAACTGGGCCAATTGCAATCCAAGACAAGTATTTTACCAACTGTACCATGTCTTTGGTCCCTTAGGATGCTTGACAAATATTCCTATTTTCCTAGTTTCAAAATATTCTTTTGCACATGAATATTCTTAATTATAAGATAAATGTATTGTCACTTGTCACTTGTCTTCCTGTTGTTCATCGGTTTGCTTGAGTGGGCCCAGTAACATTTCCCTATATCCCTGTCCCATGCTAGTATAAAAGTAAAATAAAGTACCTTGAAATAAAAGGAGGGAATTAATAGGATAATCAGGAAAAGTCTCAGGAAAGGGCTATATGCTTGTAACCATATAGCATTGATGGAAATTCGGAATAGTCAGCAGACATTTCAGACAAAAGAAGAGCTTGAAACTCAATAGTGTATTCATAATAAAAATAGTGGTTAAAATAACAGAAGCTGAGATTTGCAAAGAGAAAGTCTGACAGTTGGATCCTGAAAGCTTATCAAAGAACTGTATCTAATTCTGTTGACTATGGAAACAGTCTGTTTTTTTAAATAATTATTTACAACTACGCACTTCATGTGGGAAATCAAATGCTTTCTATTTGACATAAAATGAATTTTTCCACTCTATCAAGCAATGTTGTCTTACATTTTGCTTTATAGTGGCAAACACAGCTCAAGTCAAAACACTGTGATTCTTTTTAAAAATGAATGCTTTGAATGTGATTAGAATGACAGATTCTGAGTGCATATGTGTGTGTCCATTCTTGTGGGTGTTAATAAAAGCATCAAGACACTACACTCTCTTTTTGTTCAAGAGTCTTAGCCTAACGTGTACCAAATGGACCTCTCTAGATCATATTCCCAATCAGCTGAAAAGATTTTCATTCAATAGATCAAAGACAGGTTAAGTATTCTTCCTTTTAACTAATAATTCAAAGCAAAGCTCAGAGTTTCTTTGATCCACATTTTGAAAAAAAATCATGACTTCAATGGTGTGGTTTTTATGACACTAAACACATTTTTTATTGATGGAAGGAAAGTTTTAAAAAAATGGCTCTATATTACTTGAGTTAACCTATAATTTGAAAATTAATAATCATGTTCTTAAACATTCATTGCCAGAAAGAGGTAATATTTCCTCTTTTTTATCACCTCTGCCTCCCTCCATCCTTCCCTACCCATACTGGTCTCACCTAGTAAGTTTAAATTATTCCTTTATAGTTTTAGAGTCATCTCTATAAAGCAAATCAACATTGGTTAAAGGCCTAAAGGTATTATGACTTAACTTTTCTTTAAAATTTGAAAGCATACTAAAACTGGTTTGGGTTTGTTTAAGTTTTATTTTCTATTAGAGTGTATTAAAAAACTTAAATGTGCATGATTATTACAGGTGTGTTTAAATCTAGCACCTTTAAAAATCTTGTTTCTATGGTTACTCTAGTCAGATAGCCATAGAAATTTGTCCAATATTTTATAAGAATAAAAATGCATTCTAGAAATAGTGCTATGTAAATCTCAAAGTGATCATATATTTTTTGCAGAATCATTTTGTGGGTAATAGTTTGGTGTTATTATTTTCAAGTGAAACTGATAACAGAAAAATAAAAATACAATCTTCAGAGATATGCACATTTATATTGATATGTGCCTACATTATTTTGTATGCACATACATTATTTAGCCATTTTAAGAGATGCTAAAGACAGCCATGATCACCAAAGTAAAAATGACCTTAATTATATAACAATAGATTCTTTCATAAAGCAAAGGTTATGGAATCCATTGATTTTGTTTTTCTGTCAAAACCAAGCTAATGTTTTCTACATAAAATACTATTTTCAAGGAGGCTGATGCAAATAAGAAAAAAATGGTATAACATTGTGATGAAGATATATAATTGGGAATAATTGGAGGGGGAAAAGTCATCTAATCTATTTTAGATGGGCAGAGGAAATAATTTTAAACAAAGGGAAATTTGAGTGTGTCAGAGAACATTCTGGGAGCTGTCCATATTCATGGCAAGGAAAGGTTGCCCAGAGCATTCTTGGCTTACTTAGCAAACAGAAAAAAAAATGTACCCAAATAAGTCAGATGCTTTCAAAGAAATGCAAAACATTCTCTGTTGCTAAAGTTTAAAATACCAGGAAATACCGACACAGAGATGAGCTGTTAGGAGGGTCTTACATCCAAAGAAACCAGCAGATGCAACTTCTTAAACGGAAATTTAATTAAAAGGAAGTTATAGAAGGAAGAAGAGTGGTTTATCTTCTGGATTTTATAGTGCAGATGGTGAAGATTTGAGGGAAAAAATCCCAACCACGTACCTGGAATTTTAATAATCAATAGGAATAAATTCATTAGCAAAAGATATAAATTCTCTCACAAGTTGTTACTTAATTACTCCCTGATAGGTAGAAATTTTAGACTTCCTCTCTCAGAGTTACATCAGTGGCTGTGAAGAAAAAACATTTTTAGAGTAAAAAATAATCATGCCAAATATGTCTATGTCCACTCTATCCCTGCATGATCTTATTTATACAGCTTTGGAGGGCAGAAGCAATATCTTATCAATTGTTTCTTCTATGTCTAACAGTCCTTGGATATACCAATGCTTCAAAAAATCTTTTTGTGTTTGTTTAGCTTTGGTTTGCTCCATGTCCAACTCTGCTAAAGGCTTATCCTGACTGTGTACAGGGGTCATTGCTGGAGGTGCTCGGGGAACCATATGTGGTACCTGGGATCATACAGGAATCATCTGCCTGCAGAGAAAACACATTCCCGTCATTATTCCTTTCCAGTTTTCACTCAAAAAAATCTTGCTGCTTTCCTGGAAGCCATTTTTTGGAGTCAATAATATGATTATGATGTACTAAAAACAAGACCCTCCCAATCATTTCTGTTATTAAACAACAGCAAGGGAAAATTGCATAAAGTGCATGCGAAATTATGAGTAAGTACTTTATATGTCAATGTCAGTGAAAGAATGTTATTTGAAACTGCATTTTATATATTTCCTATCATAACCTTATTATGTTCTGGGGAACATTTATACTTAATATTATACCAAAAAGAAAACAGCATGTAAAATTTGTTTTACTTTTCCTATGATCAGCAAGTGAAAATAAATACAATTGAAAAACAAATATTTGACTATAAGTAAACTCTGATATCAAGCATTGCAAACAATAAATTTAACACACTTCCATTTTGAACTTTAAAATGCTTTCATATCACTGTATCACTGTATCACTGTCTTCCCGTTCATCGTCCATTTGCTCAAGCGGGCACCAGTAACATCTCCATATGTCCTGTCATGCTAGTAGGGCCCAAGGGCACCTGCTTGCTCCAGGAACATAAAGAGCCTCAAACCATTCCATCAGGTCATGGGAATGAGGTCTATAATAGTTACTAGTATTTGGCATATCAAATACAACACGGGTAGCTTGCCAGGCTCTGCCGTGAAGGTAGCATACTCTTATAGTCATCTCTAAATCCAGCATTTATTGATGAACTGCGTGGCCTCTTGCTGCCATGCGAGCCAGGCTGTGATAGGCTGCTCTGCAGGGTGGAGTTCTGACAAGGGGGAAGTCCAGATGTGGAAGATGGAGGCCCTCATGGAGTGGGGGATCGTCTGGCTTGTTGTGAGGCTCTGCTGGGGTGGCAGGCTAGGACTAGAACATGCCATCCCTCCCGGGTGCCTCATGAGTGGCTGGGCACAGGGAGAGCCAGTAGCAGCACTGTCCCATGCCTGTGAGTCCTCAGAATAACATATATTCCCCTGAGCACCGTAAAAGCAATTCCTGAGTGCAGAGCTAGGAGCAACCCCAAATTATCACCTGGTGCAACCCAGAAAACAAAAAACAAACAAAAAAAAATTCAGACCAAGAGTTCGCCCCGCCAGAGCATGGTGACGTTGGCGGGCGGGCCGCGCGGGCCCCCCCCCCCCCCACCCCCCCCCCCCCCAAAAAGCAAAAAAAAAAAAAAAAAAAAATTCAGTCCCCAACACATTATGGCAAGAGTGATCCTGGGCCACAGCAAATTGTGATTCCTACACAATTACAACAACAGAATGGTGTTCTCGCTCATGCACCACAACCAAACATGAGTGCGCTCTGCAATCACAGAGTGTGATCTGTGACCAACACTGCAATCAAGTACATGAGCACTGCAACAAGTGTGAGCTCCGCAATGAACCCTGGGTAGCACCAGGACTGAAAGTGTGTGAGAATCCTGTCTGCAGCCCCCTTTCACTGCAACAACAGCAAAGGGAAGAAAGGGAAGTAAAGAAGAAAATGGATGCCAAAAATAACTCCCCAGAATTCCACCAGGCAGATCAAGCATTCAGCTCATGCGCAATCGTGCACTTGAGAAGACTGTATTTGTGTGGAATATCTTTTCCAAACTTCCACTGTCAATAATCACTTTCAGTTTAAGTGATCTCCTAAGGGTAGTGTATAAGTGTGTCTTGGTATTACCCTGTTATGTTTCCTTAGCCACAATATGTCTTTTCATTGGAGAGCTGAATTCAGTTGCATTGATAGGAATGGACACATTATTTCTGTTTTATTGATTCCTGTTCATTTTGTAATTTATTTATTTTCTGGTTTATTTGTTAATATATTCCTCTGTTGTCTTGTTGGATGAGGAGACATAGCTAGCTTGGGAGCTTTGCTGTTTAATCCACGGCTGCACGGTTCATCAATAAATGCTGGATTTAAGGATGACTACAAGAGTATGCTACCCGCATTGCAGTGCCTGGCAAGCTACCCATGTCATATTTTATATGCCAAATACCAGTAATGATTATAGACCTCATTCCCATGACCTGATGGAATGGTTTGAGGCTCTTTATGTTCCTGGAGCAAGCAGGTGCCCTTGGGCCCTACTAGCATGAGACAGGACATATGAAGATGTTACTGGTGCCAGCTCCAGCCAATCGATGATGAATGGGAAGAGAGTGAAGACAGTGAGACGGTGATACAGTTTAAACTATTTACATGTTCAGGGTTCATGCTAATGAGATCTCTCTTCTGAATAAACACTGATGGAGGGTGTGGCAGTTGCAAGAGTCATTTTGACTCTGAATCAGTAACTTCTGAAATATTACTATGATTTAAATGTATCTAAATTACCAACAATTCCTCTTAATACACACTGGTCTCAGAGTGGGACAGTTAGACTTTACCAGGAAACCACCACCCTAGCTACTTTGAGACTACCATTTTAAATCAAAGGAAGATTCATATTAGCTTGCCCTCAAGCAGGCAAGCATAACACTTTCAGTAAACAGAGGACAGGATACTCAAAATCATCTTGGTGCAGAATAGAAAGTAGACTGACCTGGTGGGTACCATCTAGATTGCATATAACCCATGAAATTATGATGTATTTCTAGCCATGAATATATATCTATTGAGATGTATTTCTTTTATACCAGTGCGCTCTCTTCTCTCTCTCTCTCTCTCTCTCTCTCTCTCTCTCTCTCTCTCTCTTTCTCTCTCTCTCTGTGCAGTGTTTTGATTTGAGAGATAATCTCAAAGAAAGAGACTTGTTCCTGGCATAATCTTTTGTTTACACCTGAAAGAAGCTTGGTAAAATCCTAGGGTAGTAGAAGTACTACCCTACTTCTACACCTAGAAGCTGATTCGTTTATCTTTATTGACATGACCCTCCCTGAAGATAGGATTACTTTTGGATATATAGGGGACTGACTTTAGGTACTGGGATCCACTTTGGTGGGACACTTGGCCTGAGGGCATTGTCTAAGTTCTGACCAAGAGCTAGAGGTCTGGGCAATCCCATTATCTTGGATTGCAGTAGCAGAGCTTATTTTATTGGTATTTAGTAAAAAATAGGAAAAAAAATCCTTTTGGAACTGATTTGGTCTCCTGAGTTTTCATCCATTCCCTGCTGGGTTCAGAGGTAGAAGGGAACTCATTTCCTGATATTGTTGAGGACCCCATTGGCTCCCTGACATTGCCTTATTCTTTCCTGATTTAATAATAGTCTTTCATTCTTTTCTCTTTACATTTGTGGTATCTATTATAGGACTTTTGATTTTTTGGGTACTGCTATGAAGCTTAAATAAAATGTTATATTTTTGTGTTTCAATTTTAATAGTGTCTTCCTTTTTTGAAAAACATATGTGTGGATAAGAATAAATTACTAAATGGAGCACGGACTTGACATTACATTTACTTTCTGTTCAATCAGAACTTATGGAAATAGTTTAGAAAAAATTTCCAGGTATTACATTACTTTCTAAATTTAGCTTATTACATTAGAATATTCTCAGCAAAACTAATAACATTTATAGTCAATTGTAGTATCTAATTCCAAATTTAATATATATCCTTCTAGATAAATTAAATAATGGAGTTAGGAAGCTATTTGCTTTACCTGTAAAATATACCTTTCTTGTATGATTGCTGACAGTTGCTGCATGTTAAAAAATGCTACTTAACACAGTATGAGATAAACAAATGCTGCAGGTATTTTAATAAGCAAATAATATGGTCTTTTTATATCTCTTCTTGAAATACCTTCAGTTTCCTTTTAGAGAGGTTTGTCGGGCGCCCCATGGTGGTTCCTCGAGAGTGCCGAAAAGAAATTTTTTTACCTCCCCCCGAGAAGAAAGGAAGAAAACCAAAAAAACGGGAGGTTTTAAAAAAATAAAATATTAACTTTTCCCCCTTAAAAAACACAAAAAAAAAAAACCAAAGGTTTTCTTCCTGGGCACCCACCCCCACCCCCCCCACCCCCCAAACGGCCCCCCCCCCCGGGGAAAATCCAAACGAACAACACCACCAACACCCCCCCCCCCCAAACCCCAACAGCACAAGAAGAGGGAGGAGGGAACAACCCACAACCCCACACCCCCCCCCCATTTTTTTCCCAATTTTGTGGGTGGAGGGGGGGAGGCCCCCCCCCCCCCCCCCCCCCCCCCCCCCTTTCTTTTTTTTTTTTTTTTTTTTTTTGTTTTTTTTTTTGTGGAGGTTTTTTTGTTTTTGTGTTGGGGGGTTTTTTTTCCCAACCCCACCACCACAACCACAAACTATCAAAATTTTCTTTTTTTCCTTTTTTTTTTTTTTTTTTTTTTTTTTTTTTTTTTTTTTTTTTTTTTTTTTTTTTTTTTTTTTTTTTTTTTTTTTTTTTTTTTATTTTTTTTTTTTTTTTTTTTTTTTTTTTTTTTTGTTCTTTTGTTTTTTTTTTTTTTTTTGTTTCTTTTGGTTTGTTTTTTTTTTTTTTTTTGGGGTTTGTTTTATATATTTTTTCAACTACCCCCTTTTTTTTAACTCTACCCCCTATTTTTTTCCCATTCATTTCTTTTTTTGTTGGTGGTTTTCGAGAGGAGCCCCAGGGGAGGGTTCATATCACCCACAATCATGAACTATTGTATACATTGTGAACAGCAAGATATTGTCAACCTTAAATGATATATTTGCTTTGTAATTTCATAGGTTATCCATGGATGATATGTCATTCAAAAAATTAGAAGGTGAACACAATTGCAATGAATAAAAATGTATTTTATTTATAAATAAATATAAAAGCATGGCATATATATTTCGAGCTAAATTAAAATAAGAACTAAGAGCAGAAGAAGCCTTGCAACTAATTAGACTCATTTAAAATCAATTACTGAGCTTTAATTAGGCAAAAGTAGAAGGAAAAAGTAAGCATTCATGGTTATCTAATTAAAATGGAATTTTGAAACTGACAGTTCCAGAAAGCCTAATCTCCTTCAATGTGATATTCATCCATTTAAAGCCAATTATTTTTATGTCAGTGAGGAGAAGTATGATAAAATCAATGTTTATTTTTGTTCTGATTAGAAAAAATATTGTAATATGAAAGAACAAAACTCAGTAAATTGCATTTTGGAATGAGTAAATAGTCATTTTATGCCCCAGTGAATATAAATGATGACAAAATTACACAGCTTCAAAATTTTGCAGAAAAATGAATAGAATATAGTCATGTTATAGCCACATGCTATTTTTTCTGCAATGATTTCAGAGTTTTTAATCTTATGCTCAATTAAAACATGTCCTTATTGTAGATCATTTGAAACCATTCACACTTCCAAAATTTACTTATATTTGATCTTGGGTGGGGTGATGGGGGTCTCGTCTTGCTGTACTCAGGGCTTCCTCCTACGCTGCGTTGAGAAATTGTTCCTGGTGGTGCAGGGGATCAAACCCAGGATGGCAGAATGCAAAGCAAGAATCTCACCTGCTGGTCTGTCTCTCCAGCCTCACCTAATTGTATATTTTTATGAAGAAACATCATGGAAAAGAGTTTTTTGAGTGGTGTCATTTTTTTTCTCATGTGTCATTTCTCACGCTCACACACAAGCCCATATTTAAAACATTGACTCAGTTGTTACATAGGCTTTTACCAAAGCCACTATACTCTTTCCA
Source organism: Cryptotis parvus (assembly GCA_021461705.1). Taxonomy (NCBI): domain Eukaryota; kingdom Metazoa; phylum Chordata; class Mammalia; order Eulipotyphla; family Soricidae; genus Cryptotis; species Cryptotis parvus. Next base: position 46,442 of record JAJIBD010002274.1, read on the forward strand.
TTTATTAAATGAACTATTAGCCTCACATATTTAAAAATCAACATATTTCTACCTCACATCTTTAGGTTATGTTAATGGGGAAAAAACAGCACAAAGAAGAAGCACTGTGCAGTTGAGTGCTGTCAAGTAACGTTTTTATAATCCTTCCTGTGATTGTTTTATATGTATCTATTCTTGAGTTGATTTTCATCAGATGAATATGAGTCACTCCTGCTAATGTCAAAATGAGGCTTGATCCTACCAATTCTATTTCATGATATACTGAGTTTGTGATCTGAAGATAAAGCTCAGTCTTTCAGGACTCAGTGTGGAGTAAATCCTTATTGATTGGAATGTGCACAAATAAAATGTACCGAGTTTTAATTACACTTTATATATAACATTTATTTATTTATTATTTTATTTGGTTTTTTTTTTGCTTTTTTGTGGGGGGGTCACACCTGGTGATGCTCAGGGGTTACTCCTGACTCTGCACCTGGTGGTTACTTGGAGGACTGTCGGGACGCTGCCGGGGTCCCCAACAGTGCCGGGTGCGAAGTTCCCTTCTACCTCAGAAGCCGGGTGGGGAATGGATGAAGACTCAGGAATTCGATGCAGTTTTAAAAGGCTTTACTTATCACAGGTTCAGGCATACAAATCCAAAATAAGAAAAACCCTGTGCTTAGGATTCCTGGCTAGAACCCCAGCCACGTGTAGGCCAAAATGGTGGCCACCACGTGTAAAGGCCCTGTAAAGAGGAGACAAAGACAAAACTTCCAAGAAGGGTGTGAGCTCACAAAGAGAGAGCCCAAAAAGGAGGTGCGAGAGAGGAAGCAGGCAAGTATTATACCCCTGCAACTCAGATCTCCCTCCCACTGTTATGGAAAGCAGGGAGGGTCAAATGCCCTCAGGTAATTTCTCCAAGCACCTCACCTAGGCCCTTTTATATGCTAATGTCTTGAGCCAAGATCTGCCTGGAAAAGCCTTTCTAAGGTAGAGAAGGGGGTTTCAGAGATGGCTTGTCTCTGTACCAAAGTCTAATACTAGTACCAGTCAAATATTTCTCCAAGCCTTCACAAGTCTCATCTACTTCACAGTAGTTTTGTATTTCAGTTGCCTTTGAGTATATCAGGGAGGCATGCTTGCTTGCTAGGAGGCAAACAGCATTTCTCTCTGGTCTAATTACTTAGGGATCCGACGTGGCCAGGCAAATATGCTGGTAAGATCTAGCTCGTCCAACAATGATTGTGGTAGCATGGGAGAATATTTATACCAGCCAGTACAGAATACATGGTCAGATAAACTGCCACATTTAGACTACCCTCTTATCTACGAAGTGATTTGCAGGTGGCAATTCAGAGCAGATGCAGTGGCTCTTTGAGGAGTCCTGCAACAGAGGACCATATGGGATGCCAGAGATTGAACCCAGGTTTCCAGTGTGCAAAGCAAACATCCTACCTACTGCACTATCACTCTGGCTCCCTTATTTTTTTATTTTATTAAAGCACTGTGATTTGCAAAGTTCTTTATAGTTGGGTTTTAGGCATACAATGTTCCAACACCAATCCCGCCACCAACGGCAACTTCCCTCCACCGGTGCCTCCACATTCCCTCTCCTACCCCTACCCCTAGTAGCAGCCAGTCAACCTACAGACAATTTCTTAAGTTTAATTGTTAAACTTTGAGTCACATGATTTTAGTGCTATTGGCTCTGCACTCAGCATTCACTCCTGATGGTGCTTGGGGGACCATATAGGATGTTGAGGATCAAACAGCAGCAGGTTGTTCTTGCCTTGCTTGTGGTACCAGGTTTAATTCCTAGCACCACCATATAATTACCTAAGCCCTGTTAAGAGTGATTCCAGATTACATAGCCAGGAGTTATTCCTGACTACTCTGAGTGTGCATACCCCAAATAATTCATTCTTTTTGACTAGTCATCAGTAGGGGGTTGTTTGTTTCTGCATAATGATATGACCATAAAGTAAGGATTAAAATTGTGAAAATCTGTATCAATATTTAAATATATACATATGTGGTGTGATTAGAGAAAGTCGTATTTGCAGTGTATTAGTTATTAAATTATATACTATATATGTAATCCAAAAATATTTGTCAGCATAGTAACTACCATATCACTATCACTATCTTCCTGTTCATCTATTTGCTAGAGCGGGCACCAGTAATATTTCCATATATCCTGTCTCATGCTAGTAGAACCCAAAGGCAACCGCTTGCTCCAGGAACATAAAAAGCCTCAAACCATTATATTAGGTCACGGGAATGACCTAATATAAATGTTACTGGTATTTGGCATATCAAAGACTACACGAGCAGCTAGCCAGGCTTGCTGTGCGGGTGGCATACTATTGTAGTCACCTCTAAATAAAGCATTTATTGATGAACTGCACAGCTGCTAGCAGCCGCACTAGCCGGGCTGTGATAGTCTGGTCTGCTGGGTGGAGTTGTGACTAGAGGGAAGTCCGGATGTGGAAAATGGCGGGCCCCATGGAGTAGGGAGGGTGGTCTGGCTTGTTGTGAGGCTCTGCCGGGTGGCAGGCCAGGGCTAGAACCCGCCATGCCTCCCTGGCACCTCATGAGCAGCTGGGCACAGGGAGAGCAAGTAGCAGCTCTTCCCCATGTCTGAGAGTCTCTGGTTCAGCATACCTGGGCCGGATTGAAAAAAAACTGCTGCAGGGTGGCTGTCGATGATCCGGGCTGTGATAGTCTGGTCTGCTGGGTGGAGTTGTGATGAGAGGGAAGTCCAGATGTGGAAAATGGTGGGCCCACATGGAGTAGGGGAGGGTGGTCTGGCTTGTTGTGAGGCTCTGCCAGGTGGCAAGCCAGGGCTAGAACCCGCCATGCCTCCCGGGCACCTCATGAGCAGCTGGGCATAGGGAGAGCAAGTAGCAGCTCTGCCCCATGTCTGAGAGTCTCTGGTTCAGCATACCTGGGCCGGATTGAAAAAGAAACTGCTGCAGGGTGGCTGTCGATGATCTGGGCTGTGACAGTCTACCATATAGTACAAACAAAATTTTAGAAGAAATACATGGTCTAAAAAGCATATATAACATTTTGGTTTTGTAGCACCATAAACAAGAGCACAAGAGCATGGTTCTTTATGGTATTGGCATATGTGTGTCAAGAATATTTATTGGGCATAGAATTTACATTTCCCAGTCCAGTGCACAAAATACAAAATTATGGAAATCTAAGGAATCTGAATTTCACTAAATTCCCTGTTAATAAACACTGAAGTCACAAAATTGGAAGATAAAAAAGGTCCAAGGCATGGTTGCTGCCTGCAAAGCTGTTTCTATAGTCAGCGCAAGCCATCTCATTATGCTTATCAATCAGAGCATGGCATTTGGGGGAAAGCACTCCCATTGGTATGTGAGTTTATAACTGTTATTTTCCTGACAAATCACCACACTGTATTTTTAACAGCATGATTGAAAGCTTTGAGCTCTCTCTGAACCCCAGGAGAAAAGTGTTTACAGACCCAATTTATTAGATCAGCTCTACAGTGCCCTTTAGTGCAGAACAGAAGAAATCACTGCAGCAAATTAAGAAATTTCTGCCTGAGTACCCTTATATTCTTGCCTATTTCAGTGAGTTGACATTCGAAAGACGCGAGGATTCACATACGCCATTAAATCTCTCATTGCTTTTTTCACACCTGAGACATCTTAGTGCTTTTCTGTCTGCTCTTTAGCTGAAAGGAGAGGAAACAGCCCTAACTGTTGTGTCTAACTAAGACTTTTGTGACTAACAACCAGTGGGCCAACTTCCCTACTGGCTAGGAAGAACCATGAAGTGAAGCTGAAGCAAGCCTATTTATTATTATTATTATTATTATTACTATGACTATTATTATTATTATCTGCTGTTTATTTCATTAGTGTAAATGAGGTCACAATGTGAGCTTTATAAGTGGCAGCTAGTTGGAACTATTTGAATACAGACCCTCAGGGCAAATGGCAGCTTCCTTAAAACCTGTTTGCTTTTCTTACTGCCTAGTAAACAAGAGTTCTCAGCTCGACTTGGCATCTTAAGAAAGGTACATCCAAGTCCAAGCAGAAAAGCAAATGACTTAGATCAGTGGAAGTCTGAGAGTCCTCTAGCATTGATAAATATAATCAGCATCTTTACAAGCATGAGTTCGAGATTCTGACCCTCTTAGTCACAGCATCCAGTCTGTTTTCACCTTGATGGTTAATGCAGCTGCAATATTTAACTGAAGGTCTACAGTGACCTGCTGAGAGTGGACCAGAGGAAGCTGAGAAACTTGCAAGAGCATGACCCTAGGGAGAATCAGTGAGAGGAAGAGTGCAATCTGGAGGCTGCTTTTGATTTTTTTTAATGAATAGTTTTAGCTAGGTAATGTGAGAGGTGCTTCAAGAAAGCCAGACAGTCAGACATGAGAGATCGTCGCATGGTGGGTAGGGTATTTGCCTTGCACACTGTTGGCTAGGATTCGATCCCCAGCATCCCATGTGTTAAGGACATCACAGATGGTGCCAGGTGATCCTAAGCACAAAGTCAGGAGTTATCCCTGAACACCATTTGGTGTGCACCCCCAAAACTTGACAGAAAGACAGAGAAAGAGAAATAGACACAGAAAGAAGAGAGAGAGAGGAGACAGACAGACAGACAGACAGACAGACAGACAGACAGAAAGGCAGGCAGGCAGGCAGTAACAGACAGAGAGATTTGTAAAATAAAGGAGGACAAATAATGCCCTCAGGCCGGATGTGGGTGGCTTTGGAATAGAGCTCTCTGAAAGTCTTCTTTTCGTTTGTTTGTTTATGTTGGGCACACACCCAGCAGTGCTCGGGGATCCCACCTGCTTTGCACTCAGGGATCACCTCTGGGACTCGGGGAACCATTATGTTGTGCCAGGGATCAAAGGTAAGAGCCCTACCCACTGTAATATTGTTGGGGTCCCTGAAAGAGAAGTTCTCAAGCTCTCGAGGTGTTGGGACAAACTGCATTTGAAGCGCAGGCAGCAAAGATCACCTGAAAGACTCGTGACTTGTCCGGCACATGTTGTTTTATGAGGACAGGGTTTGGAGATGAAGACTTGAACCGCTCGGCAGACCGTTTCAGAAGTAAGAAAGCTTTCCTGTTTGGCAGTTCAGATTGTTTTTATGCCTTCTTCCTTGAACTCTTTATCCACTTTTCCTGGTTCTAGCCTCAGACACAATGGAAATTCTGTGTGACGGTTTCTCTGGTTGGCTCCAAATTAAACACCCTACACTTCCCACAACCATTTCTCAGACAAGAAATTATCCACCATCTGAGGATTCTGGCCCCTTCTGGAAAACAGCCAAGTTCTACTTGAGGAATGTCCAGTTCAAAATGGCACCCAAATCTCCAGAGAGATGGGGATTGAACATTTCAGACCCCTCCTCTTTAAGATAGTGTGCGAAACTGCTTGGAAAATACTTTACTGCAAACTTCTGTCTCTTGAAAACTGGAGAACTTAATATCAGAATGCATTGCCGTAAATGTTCTTAAGCTTAAAATTATCCTTTGCATGTATTTTTATTCGTTAGTGACTATCAAATAAAATTATTTTTTGTCAAAGCAATTCTTGCCAATGGCTTGAAAATTAAAATCTGGTTAACAGAGAATGGACTCGCTGTCACATTCTATTATTGTCTGAACTTGGCCACATGCTTCCAAGGGTTTTGACAATCTATTGTCATGTGCTTCAGAACACCTTTAACAGGGCTGTTGGACTTATATAGCTAGTAGAGTATTATTTACCTTGCATATATCTCTAGTAAAGCGTAACATTCCCTAAAATATGGTCCCCCAAGCACTGCCAGGAGTAATTTCTGAGTGCAAAACCTGGAGTAATACCTCAGCATAGCCAGGTATGGCCCAAGAACAAAAACAAAAGCTAACAAACAAAAAGTGCCCTCTAACAAAAACAAGTACACACTGCATTACCTACTACATGCAAGTTCTAACTATCTCATCTACCTTTCCATTGCTCTCTCTCAATTATTTCGTCACCTTAATAATATATATGCAGTCTTTCCCTTACTTTAATTACATAAATACTGCCTTCTGCTGAGCCTGGAATATTCAAATCCTCTGTCACTAATTGCACATATTTCCCCTAGAGTTGTAGGTTTCAAAGACTTTCTGATGAAGTCCTCATATCACCCTCAAACAACTCAAAAAGGCTTTTCTGTCCTGTCAGATAACCCGCTTGGTTAATTATGCTTCCTGGAGTCCTGCTGCCAGGACCCCCTACCCCCTCCTGCAATTTGGGTTGGTGCATTTCCAACATGCTGCTTCAGTTTTGCTTGATCACCACCTGAGAATTCCCTGTGCCTTAGTCCTGAGAAGAATCACCTGTTTCCTATGTTTCATTTCTTCATTTTTGTTGATTTGTTGTTTTAGCAGAGCCTTTTTTCAACATTGTTATGAGAAACACGACAAAGACATCCAAGTTTCAGAGGGTTTGTGTGTCTGAATTACTCCTTTTACCCAAGAAAACGCTATTCCTTTAGTTTGCTGTAGATTCCTCGGAGTGACATTTTTCTGCTGAGCCCCTCCCCTCCGCACAGTTTTGTGGACAATCTCTATGTTTGCTTTAAGATCTGATATTTGTATTGGGGCTGAGGAGAAGTCTGGAATATATGCTTGGTATGTGGGAGTTCAATTTTTATTCCCAGCACTACTAGAGTAGCCCTGAGTACTACCAGGTGTGGCTTTAAAGCAAAATTATTTTGGGAAGACTGACATTTTATAATTTTTTTCTAGTGCTTTTTCAATCATGATTCCCTTTCTTAGCCTATATTTTTCCTATTTCTACATAATGCTTTCAACTGTATTTTTTTTAATGTTTTCAACTTTAATTTCTAAAACTTACATTTCATTTTCATTTTGGAACTTCTGTAAATTAGCAAATATGAATTAAACGTATAACAAATATATAAATTAATATGAATTAAAATGCACATGTCTTAAGGCCAGAGTGGTTGTACTGGGGGTAAAATACTTACCTCACATGCAGCCAACCCTGGTTCAATCTCTGGCACCAGGCTCTGGAGTGATTCCTGAGCACAGAGCCAGGAGTAAGTACTTCAGGGAATGGCCCCAAAACAAAGTAGATAAATAAATACATAAATAAAATCCCTTTATTTTAAAATTACAAAGTGATGTAGATTTACTACTGAACACACACATTGCCCTATCTCCAAAGGATAAACTGTGTTCTGTTTTCATTCATAGACTTTCTTAAATTCCAAACCCACACTGTCCCTTCCTAGCTAATAGCCTGACCTCTCACACTACCAATCATCTTTGCATGAGGTCCAAAATACTCTTGGTTGCATTTGTGGTTTATTTATTCTGCCAAAGATATATGGGTGTTTTGTATTATAATATTGCTTAGAATTAGAACATTTCTATAGGACAAATTTTTTTATTATTATGAGAAATTGCACTTTTAAATAAGAGTGAGTTTCTGTGAACATTAAGTTCATGTTGAATTTGCAATAGCAACATATATAGCATAATTTTATTACACTATAATAGAAATAGAATTAGTAGAATTGTAAGATTGTGTATGTTTAACAGCATGCATGAGAAAGTGAAAGAGCAATACATTACATATACTGGATAAAGGCAGAGAAACTGGATTAGACGGAGGGAAATTCAATGATACTGATAGTATATATTGATTCTTAAATTGATATATTCAATATCAGGTTATCAGCATATTATTCTGCTTCATAACAAATTTGTAGAACACATTTTTCATGGCCCAAACAAAATAGAATTTAAAAGAAAATAGACTTGGATATAATGTTGTGTAATATTTCATTTCCTATCGAAACTTTAATGCCATGAATATCTGAGATCTGATAACAGTGTTTTTACAAAAGTATCAGTAAAGTGAATCGACCTTTAGAAATTCAAAACTCTTGAATGGCTACTTATTCTTGACCATTTATATTTGAATTTATCCAGTATGTTGTAGAAATAGTCCTTTATATTCTCATTTTATAAGGAGACAATGGACTTCTCTGCAATGGCAAATTGTGGGAAATCATTTCTTTAATAAGATCCTCAAGCTCAGGAATGTCTCCTGAGTAAAACAAGTCAAGTTTAGTTTACAATGAAGGCATCAAACATGAGACAAGATTAGAATAAGAAATTGCCATGACTGGAAGAGAATTTTTTAAAGGTGCTGGCTCATTTTGCATCTCCATGAGATCACAGCTGTGTAAATATCCCAGCCCTTGCTCTTCATGTATTGTTAGTCATTCCCTTTTATCTTTTATTTCTTTAATTTTAAAATCATATTTATTGAGATTCTGTAGTTTACAATGCTATTCCTATTCATCACAGTTTCCAGTGCTCGCTGTCCTAATGTACCTGTTAATAGATACAATGGTTCTCTGTTTTGAGCAAGCAGCCAGGCTGAGGGAAGCAGTAAATATATTAATAAATTTCTAACCCCCTTCTTCAGGTCTGTGGAGGCCAGTCTCTCACGGAACATGCTACAGCATGCATCCGCCTCATTCCTTGCGACTCTGTCCTGCTGGACAGAGTTTGAAGGTGTCAATCTGATTGCCTTTACTATGGCAAATCATCTCTTTAAAATGCTTTCCAGTCCCACAGATAATGGGAGACTACACCTTCACACCGTCTGAAAAGAATATCAAGAAAAAACAAAAAATACACAGCACAGATTCCTCCATATGTTTAAACACTTGGCAATGTCCCTGGAATGAAAGTATTCTTTTTTTCATTCCTGTTGATTTAAGCTGGGTGATGCGTACAAGTTTCCTCTGTTAGCGATAGCCAAAGTGCTAGAAGACAAGTCAAGTTTCAGTAGGGGGGCAGCAAACTGTATTTGCAGTCCTTGTACACTTTGGATGAAGCTAGTCTTAAAACTTATTCCAGCAATCAATGTTTCTATTATGAGACAGGTTCTCTCTTATTTTTAAAGTGACGTTGTGTTTAGAATGTTTACACATGCAGAATAAATAACTTAAAGGCAATCACTATCGCTATCACTATCTTCCCGTTCATCATCTATTTGCTCGAGCAGGCACCAGTAATATGTCCATATGTCCTGTCTCATGCTAGTAGAGCCCAAGGGCATCTGCTTGCTCCAGGAACATAAAGAGCCTCAGACAATTATATTAGGTCATGGGAATGACCTAATATAACTGTTACTGGTATTTGGCATATCAAATATGACACGGGCAGCTTGCCAGGCTTGCCATGTGGGTGGCATACTCTTGTAGTCACCTCTAAATACAGCATTTATTGATGAACAGCGTGGCTGTGATAGGCTCTGCCTGGTGCTGGGTGGAGTTCTGACGAGAGGGAAGTCCGATGTGGAAGATGGTGGCCCTCATGGAGTGGGGGTCGTCTGGCTTGTTGTGAGGCCCTGCTGGGGTGGCAGGCCAGGGCTAGAACCCGCCATCCCTCCCGGGTGCCTCATGAGCGACTGGGCACAGGGAGAGCAAGGAGCAGCTCTGCCCCATGTCTGTAAGTCTCTGGATCAGCATACCTGGGCCGGATTAAAAAAAAATTACCTAGCCCTGAAAAAATCAACTAGCCCTGAAAATGGATGGCGCTGGAGCATTGCGCCCATACCCGGCCGTCGCTGGCAGTCGGTGCCTGGCAGTTTTATCCGGTAAAGCAAATGATTAGAGGTCTTGGGGCCGAAACTTAAAGGCAATATCTAAGAAAAATGGTCTCTGTAAAAAGCAGCAATATGAATAAAATTATTTCTCAAGATGTTTTTATCTTGGGGCTGAAGAGATAGTACAGTGGGTTGGGTACTTGTCTTAAATACAGCCAACCAAGGGCTCAATCCCCTGGCAGCCAGTATGGTTTTTTAAGCCCTACCAGAAGCACAAAGTTAGGAGTAAGCCCTGAGAACCACCAGATATGGGTCAAAAATCAAAAGGAGGAGGAAGAGTAGGAGGAGAAGGAGAAGTAGTAGAAAAAAATTTACTTTTTTTGTTTGTTTGTTTTTAGGGTAACACCCAGAGGTGCTAGGAAGTAACTCTTCACACTGAGCTCAGCTATGGTCCCTACAGGCTCTAGGGACCTTAAGGCAAGTGCCTTACATGCTGTATAATTGCTCTGGCCAGGGACTGGAGCTATAGCTCAGCGGGTAGGGCATTTGCCTTGCACATAGCTGGCCCATGCCGACCTGGGTTCAATCCCGGCATTCCATGGTTCCCGAGCACAGCCAGGAGTGATTCCTGAGTGCAGAGCCAGGAGGAATCCCTGAGCATTGCCAGGTGTGACCCAAAAAGAAAAAAAAAATTGCTCTGGCCCAAATCCCACTTCTTTTACAGTATTTTAGCAGACAAGCTAGTTTCAACTTGCTGAAATTTAATTAAAAATCCCCCACAGATAGGACTGTACAGAGACTCTGCTGTACATCAAAAGAATTTCCCAACTCCTTGGGTCTTTTGATGAATTTGTGGTACATTTGTCTCCCTCTGGTAATTTTTTCTTAGTTTTTTGAACTTCAATAGTTATTTTATCTACTTTAAATTTATCTTAATTTTTTTCAGCTCAATATTATGAACATGAGTGTTTTTAATCTATTATGTGTTTACTGTCTAATAATGTGTTTACTGTCTAAGATGATATGAGTTCTCTAAATGTACTAAAGATAGGAAACCCTAACAAGTAATTTTAAAAGACTTTAGGATCAATCTCCTTGGATTCCAATGAGGTAGTAGCTATAATCCTAGTTAAAAGACATTTTGAAAACTCACATGAATTTTATTTTTCTTTTCAAATTTTGAACTACAAAACTGATGAGCTTCCACCTTACCCTTTCAGAATGTTTGCCTTGGATACAAATATACTTTTATATCTCAGTTAACTTACATACAAATTCCATTTACACCCGAATCCAAACTCCTGCCACTTTTCTGTCTGCACTTGACATGTGCTAACGCTGTTGGCTTCTGATTTTCAAGCTTAATTTCTGTCCCTAAAAAGCAGTCTAAGCATATTTGTGCTTGAGTAAACAGAGTCCTAGTTTAAGATTTCTTTCTCCCTCCACCCTGCTCATTTGCACATTTCCTATATTCCTTTTATCTCATTCTCCCACACACATCTTGAAAAGAAATAAAAATCTCAACTGATTCAAGTTTAAGTGCTGAATTTGCCAATAAGACTTTGAAAACAAAATACACTCAAACTTCAGGATATTTTATAATCATACATTTTCTCATTCCCATCATCCCCAAGGGGACAGAACACATATTATTATTCCATTAAGGAAATGAAGACTCTCTGAGCCAAGCAATTCTCTCTTTATTTCCTTCCTCCCTTTTCTATGTTCTAAACTTTCTTTGCATAAATGGTCCTCATGCTATATTAACCATAACTTGTGACTTAAGATTCTTAAGGAGTTTAGACACTGTTGGGTATGGGTTGTATGGGTTGTATGGTAAGATTCTTAAGAAGCTTAGACACTCTTGGGATGTACGGTATGTCATACCTCAAGGTTTACTCTCTGGGAGAGGCTTTCCTCTTCACAAAAGAGCCCACACGAATTTTACATTAGAACCCTGTCTTATATAGTACTTGGATCAAAGTACTGATTGCTTAAAAGTGGCTTAACTCTTCTATGAAAGATCTTTCCATGGTTATGGCACTCCATAATTTTCCTATGTAAAATATGGAGTTGACTCCATATTTTTACATCTTTAACTAGCTCATAAGTTAAAGATATTTTAGAGACTGGAGTGATGGTACCATGGGTAAGGCATATCCCTTCTACATGAATGACGTGGGATTAATCCCAGGCATCCATATGGTCCTCCAAGCACTTCAAAAGTGATTCCTAAGTGCAGAACCAGGAGCAACCCGTGAGCGTTGTTGGATGTGACCCAAGAATCAATAATCAATAAATAAATACATACATACATAAAATAATTAAAACATGATTTATAGACGTTATCAATAAAACTAAATTCAAATCATAGAGCTGGTTCTGCTCTCTTGAACTATGTCTATCAATGAATACTATGGATAAAAATGAAAATTGAATATTTATTCTAAAGTAAGTGTGAATAACCATCCAAGATATGTCCTGAAGTCTGATTGTTTAAAAAAAAAGTCTTTGTGCAAAAGTAGTGCAGACAGTTTTATATTCCTTATCCAACTTACGTGAATTTTGATGTTTTGCATCGCATAGTATCAAAAGAAGAAAATTTTATCCACACCATTTACAAAATATGCTTCACTTTTCTAGGAATCACTCCAGGATTCTACACAGGAGGTAGTTGTGGTATTTCTTTGGACTCTGTGACAGCTAGCTCCTTATGCTTTCTTGCTTTTCATGATTTTGAAAGGTTTGAAGAAGGATAATTTTTATATCGGATGAGTCAGTTTTTTGTAAACTTTCTATCCATTTGGGGTTTCCTGCTACTCTCTTTAATTACATTAAAATTTGGTACCTTCAGTGATCCATCCAGCAGTGGGCCACTGTGACCTTCTCTGTCCCTTTCTTGTAGCTCACCTGGTTAAAATGTGACCTTTTGTTATTCTTCTGCTGTGGGTGTACTTTTATTAATATATATGTATATATATATACATATATATATAAGTAGCAAGTCAGAGTGGTTTGGCATCTCCTCAAGTTTATACCCATGGATTTTAGTTCATGTAATTATTTTCATATATTTTATGCCAATATATATTTATACAAATATAAGTAAATCTAAGTATATGGCATTAGTATATGAAAGTTATCACTTAAATAAAGATTTCAAATGTGCATCTATTTTATATCAATAAGTTATTAATAATTGTTGGTTTTCTAGCTGATTGCTATGTTTTCTCTCATTGCTTCTATATTGTCAATTGTAATTCCTTTCTAAAGGAAAGATGCCTCAGGGCTGGAGTAATATTAAAGAGGCAGTGCATCTGCCTAGCATGAGAGTGACCTGGGTTAGATCCCCGGCATCCCATATAGTGCCCGGAGCACTACCAGGAGTAATTCCTGAGTGTAAAGCCAGGAGTAACCCCTGAGCATCACAGGGGTTACTGCTATTTGTTTGCCCAAATACCCAAAACAAATATTCATCCTTATTAATTTAGTTGGCCAGCATAATTGCAGATTAGCATATGATAATTCTTTAGCTAATTTGTGCAACTTGCAAAATCAATTAATTTTCAAGGTAACTAACAGATCTACTGATTTCTGGGAGTAATTTTTAAATGTATCTTTAATCAGTATTATCTTATTATTGGTAATAATGGAAAATTAGAAACAAAGTAAATGCCAAGCAGTGGTAACATAAAAATATTTTAGAACATACATTTAAAAGCTATTATGCAACTGGTAAGGCAGTAGCAAATAGTGTGTAATTTAATATAAATATGTAAGTTAAGCCAAAATATACTCTAAGCTTAATACAAATATTTCATAGACTATATTGAAATATTTTGATTCGTCATCTATATAGCTGTGTATGCATATAAAAGAGAGGGAAAGCATAATTTTATAGACAGTGTTTTGGATCAGACGTGACTGGGCTTAGGGGCTGCTCCTGATTCTATGCTCAGGAAACACTCCTAGTGTGCTTTAGGGAATATGTAGTCAGGAAATCAAACCCAGGCTACCTACATGTGAAAACATGCACTCAGCCATGTGAAAACATGTAATCAGTCCTTTGAGCACACACATTCAGATATCTTTCCAACCTGAATGTATACTTTTATGCAAATATATACATCACTGTATCACTGTATCACTGTCTTCCCGTTCATCATCGATTTGCTCGAGCGGGCAGCAGTAACATCTCCATATGTCCTGTCTCATGCTAGTAGAGCCCAAGGGCATCTGCTTGCTCCAGGAACATAAAAAGCCTCAAACATTTCCATCAGGTCATGGGAATGAGGTCTATAATTACATATATTTATAATTATGTATTCCCATACCCTAGAGCTATATAAAATAGATGTGTATCTACTCAAAACATTAACTGATGTCTGGCTGAGGTTATTTCAATCCTAGATATTCTACTTTTTCACTCTAGATGATGATATTTCTATAATAAAATATTTGGCGAGAGGAATATTAACAGTATTTAATATAATTTGTTTATAATTTTTTTTCTTACCCTGGCTCTACACTCAGGAATCACTCCTGGCAGTGCTAAAAACCGAATGGGGTACACAGGCTGTGCAATGCAAACCTTACACCCTGCGCTATTTTTCCTGATGCTTTTATTTGTGCAATGATATTGTCACTTTGATCTACAGAATGTAATGAATATGAATATGTTCCCCTAAAATTTAAACTTTTCACTAATTTAAAGTTTATATAAGTTTTCTCCTTTTTAATATGCTGTGAGTTTTATCTGATTGGGTGTTCAATTTTATCAAACACTGATCTATTAATATAGGCCTATAGAGCACCTTATCCTGCAAAAGTACATCAATTAATTTCTGAGTTGATATATGGGTCGGATACAATGAGGTATAGCTTTCTTAGAGTTATGCCCAGTGAAAGTGACTTTTGAGCTGATGTTACAATTTTAAGATTAATGAAAGTATATTATTTTCCCAATGACTATCAATAGTGTTCTTTTCCTTAAATTAAATCCATGATCGGTGTGTTTTATTTTTTTTTTTTTTTAATTTTTTTGCTTTTGGGGTCACACCCAGCAATGCTCTGGAGTTACTCCTGGCTATTTGCTCAGGAACTGCTCTTGGAAGTGCTCGGAGGACCATATGGGATGCTAGGGATCAAACCCGGGTAGGCCACACAAGGCAAATGCCCTCCCCGCTGTGCTATCCCTCCAGCCCTGATGGTTGTGTTTTATAGTGCATTAAATAATGTACAAATTAGAGGAATAGAGCAACTTATTTTGATGGTGTGTTCGAAAGACTATGTGCTCCATGGAATCCTCAATCAGTTCAACTTCTGAGAAATATCACATACTACTTCTGATACTTAGAGACTGCAATGTCTGTTAGCAGACTAAAGAGTCTTATACATTTTTTAATCTTTTCTATTCTATTCTTTCCAATTTTTTTTTGTTCACGAACCAAGAAACCTCTTCTTCTCCACAACTTTATAACTCAGGAAATTCACTTGAGAAAATGTTTTCTTGTTAAGGATTTTATTTTGTTTTGCTTTGGCTATACCCTCAGCAGTGTTCAAGGTTAATGCCTGGCTCTGCACTCAGGAATTATTCCTGTCAGTGTTCAGAAGACCATATGGGATGCCAGGGATCAAACCCAGATTGGCCATGTGCAAGGCAAATGCCCTATCTGCTATATTATCTCCCCAGCCCCACAATTGAGAAAATAATTCTTGCTTGTTTTCTGTTGGATAACTCTCTATAAAGGACAGTAAAAACAGAAGGCCAGGATTTTGAGCCTGGCCTGGTGGCTATATAAAGGGTCCCAGGAGAGCATAGGGGACCGTTTCTGGTGCTTGGTCAGGAAGACCAGCACCAGGGTCCCTGGGGCCTCGTGCCTGGGCCTCAGGAATAGCACCAGGGCCAAAGGGCCACGGGCCATATGGCTAAGGCCAGGACCCAGAGGGCCAGCCTGAATGAGAAAGGTCCTGAAGAATGAGAACCTGGTAGGAAGAGAAGATACAGAGACAGAGAAGAGATAAACAGAGAAAGAGAGATAGAGAAATAGAGCTAGAGAAGCAAAGAAAGAGAGAAATTGAGAAACAAAGGAACAGAGACAGTTGGAGGTACATGAGAGATGAGATAGTAAGACCCTGAAGAGAAGCCCTGAGTCAAGAGGACCTGAGAAGAGATGCCCTGAAGAGAGGTGTTCTGGAGAGAGAGGCCCTGAAGAGAGGAGCCTGCTGGAGAACCTGGTGAGAGAGAGAGAGAGAGAGAGAGAGAGAGAGAGAGAGAGAGAGAGAGGTCCCTGGAGATAAGTTCCTGTGGTGAGGTGGAGAGAGGAGTGAGAGAAGAGAGATTAAAAGGAAAGTCTCAAGAGCCTGTGGTCTTGTTCCTTATCTGTTGGTCAGGGGAACTGTTGTTGGCCGTGGACACAGCCAGGTACTTGGCCATACCCCCAATACTGTCGGGGACCCCAATGGTCTCTCTGGGTGGGTACTTCAACTTCAGCTTGAACATTTATCAATGAGCAATTTTTTAAAAATCTCCATCAAATCTGTTTACTGTTATATTGGGCCTCAAAGAGATAACACTATGGATCAGGTGCTAACCATTAATGTGACTACCAGGATTTGATCCCAAGCAAACCTAGTGGTCTCCTGAGTCCTGCTAGGACAGATCTTTGCCCAAAGACCAGAAGTAAGTCATGAATACCACCATGTCTGTCCTCTCAAACCCCCACCAAAAATAAACTCAGTTTATTGACCTATGATGACATAGAAAAGTCCTTAATCATGCCGTGTTTCACACATTATGCTTTGAAGTAATACTATCATTATCATTTGTTATTATTGGTTTAGTCAATGCATGCAGTAGCATTCAGGGCCTCCGGTTCTGTACTTAGAGGTCAGTTCTAGAATTGCTTTGAGTACTACAGATGATGCTGGAGATAAGTAGAGTCTGTCACATACAAGGCAGCCCTTACCCTCTGTATAGTCTCTCTAGCCCTCCCCCACCATGGAACGATTATCCTATAATGATCATAGAGTTAACTCTATAAGGAGATAAGATATCATCAACTATTTATATCTAACAAAATTAAGCCTCGATGATAGCATACATGTTCCCTTCAACTCTCATATATTTTCTGGAACTAATGTTATATTTCCAAATCCTTCAGCCCAAATTAAATTCAAGTCAGAAATAATCTCTCAGCTACAGGTTGAAGATATTGAAAGTCAAATCACAATAAAAATAAGTAGGATTCCAAATTTCTTTAATGTCAATTGAATTTTTATACATGTGTAGAAATAAATAAGTAACTTTGAATTTAGTATACCAAGTTTTCATACTGGTAGCATAGTAATTATGAGTTTGGAGTAGCTTAATAAGCAAAAAGAATCTGATGAAATAACTTTTATAGTATTTGTGGGAAAGGAGCATAAATTTAAAAAATCTTAGAAGCAACAGAAATATAGCAAAGGCAACACTTTCCCCTAATCCAGTTATCTATTAATATGTTAATGAAAAATCTCTCATCTTCTTGCATAACTGTTATAATAATCAAACTGAATAATATTTCTACCTAGGACAGTATGCAAAAATTGGAAGATGCTTTGCAGAGATATGTTTCAAAGCATTTTTTTTAAGTAACCACAAGGTCCAATATTTCTTTGTCTTTTTTTTAAGACTTGCTCATTGAAATTTGACAATTCTTCAAAATCTTTCATCTCAAATTAGTGAGAATGTTAAAGTTATTTGTGAAGCAATTAAAAATGTGAAGGGTAAATGACTTAACAAATCTATTTGTAATGGAACAAGAGGAAGAAGATTAGTATTTACTGAGTATTAGTATCACTGTATCACTGTCTTCCCGTTCATCATCGATTTGCTCCAGCGGGCCCCAGTAACATCTCCATATGTCCTGTCTCATGCTAGTAGAGCCCAAGGGCATCTGCTTGCTCCAGGAACATAAAGAGACTCAATCCATTCCGGAATGAGGTCTATAATTGTTACTGGTATTTGGCATATCAAATACAACACGGGTAGCTTGCCAGGCTCTGCCGTGCAGTTAGCATACTCTTGTAGTCAGTATTAGTCAGTATTTACTGATTATTTACTGAGTATTAGTATTATATTTACTAATTATGCACATTAACACTATTAAGAACTTTTTTTTACTGTGTATGGTTTACAAGAAACATACAGACACCTCTTGATGATCAAGAGCCAAAGCCATTCAGGCAAATGAATGTCTTAGACAAACTCATTGTCCATGAGTTCTGGCCTACCACTCATTGGTCTTGCACTAAGTGCTATGTTTGGGTCCACCCTACTACTTGCTTGAGGGTGTGCAAATTTCTCTTTGTTTTTAAGGGTGCTTCAGCATCTCCAGAATTACTATTCTTCCAAGAACTCTTGAGATGCTTTCTGTTCTCTTTACAGCAGAGATGAAAGGACTCCATTAGCTGCATACACGGTGGTCTCTTTTGTTTTACTCCTCCAGACAATGGTCAACAGAGCACCCTTTGTTAAAGTTCAATTCCACTGGAGCTTCATTAGTCACTGAAAAATGCTCAACACCTGGAACTCATTTGACTTTCATGATATGAGCCTCTTGCTGGCTTCTAAAGAAGCTCATTGTTATTATTGGAACCAGTGGTACCCTAAGCAAAAAGAGCCTGAAAGATTCAGCTTGGCTTCTATTGTTCACAGCTCCTATTTTTATGAAAATTAAGTGCATTGTGAAATAGGACACTTGGCAAAGGAATAGGGTCAAAATCATTAAAAATGGACCAATAGTAAGATGGCACAGACATTTGACTTGATAATTTATATATGTGTTAACCTAACTGGGTCTGCAACTGTGAGGGGGAATTAACTAGAGCATTGACCTTTAATATTGACCTTTACTTTAACTTACTTAACTCCTCAGTCACCACATTTATGTATATATTTTTGTTATGATTCCATTTTATAAGAGTCTCCCAGAGCCTGGACAATATTATGACACATTTTGGTGTTTGTGCATTTTTTACTGGGATAGCTTGACAAATATTTCTTGATGTGTTCAGAATACAACAACCAACAGCTGAAAACAATTCTTTATTGTACTAACTTTTTCGTTATGAAGGAATCTAAAGCTCTCTGTTTTGTAATGAATAGATGAATGATAATGTGCTCCTCAATGAGACACTGTTACAAAATCTATTTTCTTAGGGACTGAGATTTATTTATGCCCTGATCAGCTGGTTGATTACAGAAGGTGCCAGGGCAAGAACCAGGCTTGCCTAAGAACGGGCTTGGAACTATTATGAATCACTCAGCAGAGATGAAAAATAGAGAAACTCACCTAAAAGTAACGATTGTCCCTTTGAAAATAGTAAGCGAAATAAAATTTCTCCCTTTGTGCAAATATCCAGAGTTTAAAATCCATTTTATGTTAAAATAAAGTTATATTTTTCTCTGTATTGAATTACTGGTGTGTTAATTTTTTTGAATTTATTGTATCTACTGTACAACTAGATCTAAAAGATATATTTTAGCAAGAACAACAAACACTAATGACTACATATTTTATTTGCCATTTTGAAGGTTTTACACTTTTTTATTGTTTTGTTTGACATTTTGAAAGTTTTACACTTGTTTATAGTTTTGTATGAGAGGAAAAGGGAGTTGGGAATACAACTGACTAAACTCAGGACTAGCTACAGACTTACTCTTTGCTCTGTGCTCAGGGATCACTCTTGGCAGTGTGTCAGAGCCCATATGAGGTATAGTTATCAGTGTTCCTGTTATCATTACTATTGAATGATAAAATGAGGCATGGATATATTAAAATGACTCACACAGGGTATTTTGACTATTGTAAGGATGTCTGATATTGGAAACCAGTAAGTCTAGTACTTGAACCCTGGCATTTATCAGGTATGATATGATTTTTATTTTATTAACTCTGTTACTCTGCCATCCTGCTACATGAAGTTCTTTAGAAGAATACCTTTTTCTTATAAAAAATAGTTTCAAGGTTAGGCAAAAATATTTTCCTTCTAAATGAGATTAAGCTGCAATAGAAAAGTTGCAAGACTTCATTATTCTAGAAAATTTTACTTCAAAAACTAGTGAAGAACATTTCCTACAAAATTCCTATGAAAATAAGAAGAAATAAGATGGCTTGGTGAGAATTAAATCTTTGTCTTACTCTCAGAACCCCTTTCTCAGAGCCAAGATCATGGAATATTACAATTTAAATATTGACTAAGAGGTCTTTTGCTTAATTTCAATTTTTTAAAAATGTGACTAAAAACGAAATTCTTGTTTCTTAAATTTTTGTTGAAGTCACAAAAAATTACATCATTTTTTGCATAGTATCTACATTAGCATGATATTTTGTCATTGCATTATTAAAGAACTTGCATTAGAAATTTTGGTTTTCTGCTCACAGTTTTCTCTGACTCCGCATATGTATGCACTCAGGGATCTCTATTGGTGACAGTTAGGGATCCATTTGGGGTGGTAGGGATAGAATCTGGGTCTATCTAACATGTGCAAGACCAATGCCCAACTCATTGTACTAACAGTTTAGTTTCAAAGGATTTGTGTTATGACGTGTGTGCTTTAGATAGGAATGATTATAAAATCAATGTTGTACGAATTACAATAAGTTAGACCTTGTAATCTCTTGTTAGGTCTGGTGAACACATTTTTTAAACTGTTTAAGTTATTTCACCTTTAGAAGCTCAGACCATTCAAATTAGAAATAATGATGTCAAAATTATTCTCTCATGCAAAGGGGATTTGCTAGTTATAAAGGCGACTCGAGCTAACAATACGAAACTGAATAAAGTCCCTAATGAGTGGCTCTAACTTTATCATCTGTACATTTATTTCATAAATATGAGTTCTATCTAGACATATCATTCAATATATATATATATATATATATATGATATAGGTAAAGACTTAGAGATTAATGATACAAATAGAAATATAATATGCATAACCCTATAGTTGAAAAATTGTATTAGCCAAGACAACTGCAGAAGTCTTGCTTTCCTTTATCATTTAAAAAATTGTCAATACCCATATTGCAGACATTAATGATGCTTTATTACTTGCTTGGACTGTTTTAGCCTTAGATGGAGTTTACCACCCGCTTTTTGAAGCCAGAGGACCCCCTACTCCATGAGGACCTCCATTTTCCACATCTGGACGTCCCCCTCGTCACAACTCCACCCAGCAGACCAGCCTATCACAGACCGGCTCATCGAGATCCACCCTGCAGCAGTCTTTTTTTAATCCGGCCCAGGTAAGCTGATCCAGAGACAGACATGGGACAGAGCTGCTACTGGCTCTCACTGTGTCCAGCTGCTCATGAGGTGCCTGGGAGGGAAGGCAGGTTCTAGCCCTGGCCCGCCACCCCAGCAGAGCCTCACAACAAGCCAGACGACCCCCTCCTCCATGAGGACCTCCATTTTCCACATCTGGACTTCCTCCTCTTCAGAAATCCACCCAGCAGACCAGCCTATCACAGCCCGGCTCAAACGGCCTCTTGCGGCCGTGTGGTTCATCAATAAATGCTGGATTTTGAGATGACTACATGAGTATGCTACCTGCACAAGCAGAGCCTGGCAAGCTACCCGTGTCATATTTGATATGCCAAATACAACTAACAATTATAGACCTCATTCCCATGACCTGATGGAAATGTTTGAGGCTCTTTATGTTCCTGGAGCAAGCAGGTGCCCTTGGGCTCTACTTGTATGACACAGGTCATATGGAGATGTTACTGGTGCCCGCTCGAGCAAATCGATGATGAACGGGAAGACAGTGATACAGTGTGAAGACAGTGGGCTGTTTTAATAGAGAGTTTTGAATTGTCACATCACTTAATTAGTCAATAGAAATTCAGAAGTTGTATAAAATTTTAGATCGAACATCAGCGAAACATTCTTATATCCCTGCAATATTCCTAAAAACCCAGGTGAGGGTCGCTCGGAGGACTTGAGCACTTGCTTCTCCTGTGGCTAACAGCCCTAGTCTTGATCCCAATACCACAGTCCCATGCACCACCAGAAGCTACCCCCAAACACTACATCTGGAATAGCCTCTTGCACCAGAGGGTGTTGCCCAAAGCCAATCATCCAAGCAAGCAATCAACCCCTCAAAGCTTCACTTTTATCTTTAGAACATTAAAAGTCAAGACTGCACTCAACAGAGTGCATATATTACAGGATAATTTCTATGCACCTATTGTTTGACCCTTTGTGCATTTGTTATCCGGGGACCACTTTTTAGTGGCAGTCAGGTGACAGGCTATCCTGTTATAGCCTGCATGCAAACTGCAATTGTGGATTTTTTTCCCTCTCCTTTACCATCAGTCCTATGGCAGGGGGTATATTTAATAACTACACTAATTGTTTTAGAAGGATGGTTCTAGTTTCTTTTGTCTAACTACTAAAATCATTCTTTTTTAATTTAACTGAAAAGCAAAAAGAAAAATGTTTTAAAAAATCTTTAGTCACTTCTTGGTGGTTTTTAAATTCACAGACTATTAATTGGCTAAGTGACACCCAAGCAGCTTGAAATATTTTCCAAATATTCTTTCATTTAGCTCAATAGTGCATTGAATTGAACATTTTGGCCAGTCTCATTTAATTATTATTATTCTTTATTTTTTTCTTTTTGGGTCACACCTGGCAATGCTCAGGGTTACTCTTGGCTCTACACTCAGGAATTACTCCTGGCAGTGCTCAGGGGACCATATGTGATGCCGGAATCAAACCTAGATTGGCCCATGCAAGGCAAATGCTCTACCCGCTGTGCTATCGCTCCAGCTCCTCATTTAATTCTTAAAGATAAATATATACCATGAAGAAATGCTTTGTTAAAAGAATAGTATTCAAGCAAACAAAAACTAACCCAAAAGAGCAGAAGAGACATGAATTGGGTTTAACACATTCTTTGCATCCTGGGAGCCACGCTCAGTTCCTTGTACCATATGTTCCTCAAATTCTAGAGTAGACCCCCAGCACCACTTTAGGGGACCCCCAAATGATAAACAAAACAAAAAAAAAATAAAGTATATAACTTTTTTAAATTGCTGAATACAAACAAAGTAGAAATAATAATCTCTGATGTTTAATATTTTGACAGTTTTAGCTGTGTGGCTGACTGACAGTATCGGGTACAGAACCAGTCCAGAAGCTCTGAACTCCATTTAAGACTCTCTTCAAATTATTTCCAAACACTGCCCTTAGGCAAGCTCAGCCAATCCTTCTCTGCTCCTCTAATTCTATCCTGCCAGGCTCTCTGCTCCTTCAATTCACTCCTCCAGGCAGCTGAGAACCCAGTCTCAACGGACTCACTCATCTGTTTTTTCAACTCTTATTTTTCCCCAAAATTTGGATATTGGCAATCCCTTTAAGAATTAAATGTCATCCCTTTTTAAGGGATCTCTTAAAGGGACCCCAACAATACTTAACCAACCTATTTTTCTCATATAAATAATTCTGAGATAAATTCTCCATTTTTCTAACCATTAGGAACATAGGCAGACATTTAGCATTGAGACCACCTAGCTCTTGCTGAAGAATGTTAAATGTTCTCGTCCACCAAAAAAGGGGGAAATAATATTTCCTCAATCTTTCCCTCTCTTCCTACGTTTGGGTCAGCATTGTATCCTAAGCCAAAAGCAGTCTGATATATATTCATTCTTTGTTTGTTTGGTACAAATTAACCTTTAATTAATTTTCCTAAAACATCAGCTTTACTAAACACAAACAACACTGTCTGCATTTTAGCCAGGCAAAACAAGCAAAGAAAAAACAGTAAGAGCCAGCCATGAGTTGAAGCGTTCAAACTGCATAGGGTTTGCTTCAAATACGGCTGCTTTATCAATGATAAACACTTGGCCAGCCCCTATATGTCACAAAATACCCAGTCTTTTATATGACACATGTTAACTGGGATACATATTAATCATTTTGCTATTGGACTGGTTTACATCCCTTCCCTCAGTTCTATAAATGTGAATATCATATGACAAATGAAAGAAGAATTTCCCCTGTCTCCTGGATTAATGATTAAACTTAAGTGTGAGGGTGTAGCTCTGTGTCAAATCAAAAGACCCACCAGATGAGTCTCTGGATGAAATCACGACTCGCTCTGGACAGGCCACTCAATCTGTAAGGTGGGTACTTAATCAACTAAGACTAGAGCACCTCGCACCCCCTAATGGGTACAGCATTTCTCTGTAGGGGTGAGGAGAAAGGATGAAAGACATTGGAGGAGCTGACGTTCATTTGCACAATGCATTCACCACCAAGTTCCTGTTCTGACCCATCAATTCATTTCTTTGTAATGGGAAGGCAAGTGAGGTCAGAAAGGTCCAGAAGTTGTTTGGATCAATCTGAAGCTGGAATGCTCAGAGAGTTTCTAGACTCTTCTGAGGCTCTCTGTCACTGTGTGCAGACACACAACTCAACTGTCAGCTTCACTGAAGAGGCTTTAAAGGAAGAGTTTTCTCTTCCACACTTTAGTGCAGAAGTTTCTCTCACCTGTTGGTCAAGATAGCAAATGCCCTGTCACATGGAATTCACCAATAATAGCAACATTCTCTTTGGTCTCCTAGACCCAGAGTTGGACCATTTGCATCTATTTCTTGAAAGCTCTGGAATGGGTCAAAATAAAGCCTAAAATAAACAGCCCATGAGGTTGTATTTTTACCAGTACTGATAAATGGTCACCCCTCATCTTGAAAAATGTTTGTCCAAGTTAACCACTGTAGTGAGTTAAGGCACTGAAAGAATGTTAAATTATGATTCACCAATTAAATTTCTTCAAATTAGTGATTCTGATAAACATGGGATTAATTCAAATGGCTCATTCCCTTACATTTGCATCATCTTTACAATATAGCTGTGTACAGAAGAACTAATCCTCTACCAAATCCTCATTGTTAACTCAGATTTAAAAATCATAGATTCTCAAATGCATTCCAGCCTTCTCTTAATCTGCTTAGACTTAATTAAAGGGAGCATGAGGTAAACATCATTTTACTTTCCAGTAGCTATAAGCTGAGCTTTTCACCCCCTAAGAACGGTGTAGTTCCCTTACATTCATTCTTTTGGAGGTAAGCGGGGGTGGGGGGGCACCCAAGCAGTGCTCAGAGCTCAATACAGATGTCTGGGATTACTTTGGCCACCAAAATGGTGCCAGGGGGCCTCAAGGTTTGTACCATGTGATGAGCTGGGGACTAGCAGTTCCAAGGGATCTAATTAGGAGCAGCCATATGTAACAGGTGTGCTTTAATCCTTATGGCATCCCTAAGACCTGGAGGTAAGCTTCTTTAAATGGTTGCAAGTTACAAGAGTTCCACATCCATATTTAAAAAGTTTCCAAGTTGCAAAAAAAACTCTTATTTTTCTCCTCTATACCCTATTCAAACTGTCAGTCACATTTTAATGAGAAATTACGAATAGACATAAACCCACACAACTATCACCAACACATTTAGAAAATATGATTAACCTCATTTACTAGACATGCAGTCCCAGCCATATGCCAGGCCTTAGAATCTGTTTCTTGGGTTTGCCAAAGCTATAGAAGATATCGAGCACTGAGGTAAAAAGCTCACATTTTTATGTTTGAATCTTTAGTGGAAGGACTCTACTGTCCTAGTTTTCTAGGGTCTAAAATTCTGTGGGCTTGCTAAATTGGCAGGAACATAATTACCCTGAAAATGAACATTGGGCACTCCTTACTTGCAATAATTGTTGGTTGTGGGGAGGGGTGTATCTCATATATATATGAAATACACCCTTCCAAGATATAGATATATATATATATATATATATATATATATATATATATATATATGAGCAAACATGCTGACCTCTCAGTAACTGTATTGCAATTCATAATGCCTAGTGAGGGGGGACATATATATATATATATATATATATATATATATATATATATACACACACATTCCTATTTAGCTCACACCTGGAGATGCTTGGAGGTTATTCCTGGTTCTCCACTTAGGAATTACTCCTGGCAGTGCTCAGGATACCATATGGGATGTTGGGAATTGTACCTAGACCAGCTGCGCACAAGACAAAGGCCTCGCCGCTGTACTATTGCTCTGACTTCCGGGGTGTCTCATATTGGTCCTTTCAGACATCACTGCTGTCTTGCCAAGTGACATAGTTTGCAATGGTGGAGTTTGGCACCTTTTGTGCTCTTTATCCCCTTATGTACATGTACTCAAAATGAATTAATTTTCTTTTTTGTTTTCGTTGATTTTATTGCGTCACCATGCCAACAGTTATAAGGCTGTTGATGATTGGGGTTCAGTCACACATTGCTCCAACACCCATGCCTCCACCTGTGCATGTTTCCTACCATCAGTGTGCTCCTTTACCCTCCCCCACCCCATCCACTACCCCCATCCTGTCTCTATGGCAGGCTCTTCCCTTCTTTTTCTCCTCTCTCTCTCTCTCTCTCTCTCTCTCTCTCTCTCTCTCTCTCTCTCTCTCCCCCCCCTCCATTCACTTGATCACTTGAATCCCGTTATTCATCAATTTGCTCGAGCGGGCGCCAGTAACATTTCCATTGGACCCTATCAGGTGCCAATGTAGCCCAATGGCATCTGGTTGATTGAGGAAAATGAAGAGCCTCAAACCGTTCCTTCAGGTTCTTAACAAGGAAATCTGACCATCTTGTAGGTGGGCAGCCACGTGATCTTTTGACATCCCGTGGGATCCAGTCAGTAACGGCTCTAGTCCAGCGGTTGTCTCCAAATCGCATTACATGTCCAGCCCATCTGATTTTCGAAGCCTTGGCAAATGAGACAGCGTGCCTGATTCTGGAATAGCGACGGAGGTCAGAACTCCGGATTCCTTCACTCACTTGAGTAAGACGTGATATTCCAAGCATAGCTCTTTCGATGCCTCTCTGGGAGACCCGAAGAGCATTCTCATCCTGCTTTCATAGGGCCCAGGTCTCTGAGGCGTATGTTAATGCAGGGAGAATGGTGGAGTCGAGATGTGCCCGGAGCGGGAGGTTCTTTGTTCTTTTAGCTATTTCTTCGATGCCTTTGAAGGCATTCCATGCCATTAGGCATTATGATTTCAATACAGATACTGGGAGGTCACCATGTTTGCTCCTTTACCTATTCTGCACACACTTCTTTTGCAATAATCACTTGCCACTGTCGTTGTCATAGTAATTCCTTCTCTAACCCAACGGCCTTTCCCAAGAGGATGAAGTTGGTTTCCAAGCATGGACCAAACCTCCTGGCCCTTGTTTCTACTGTCCTTGAATATTGGTTTCCTACTAAAAAAAATTAGTTTTTCCACTGCCCCAACCCTTGTTCCTGACATTTTCTAAACCACTATCACTATCACTATCTTCCCGTTCATCATCGATTTGCTCGAGCGGGCACCAGTAACATCTCCATATGTCCTGTCTCATGCTTGCTCCAGAAACATAAAGAGAGCCTCAAACCATTACAATAATATATCAAAGTGTCTCTTTTGATTTCTGGTTTTCCCTTGCTTGAATCCACGATATTTCTGGCTTTCTAAATCAAATTTGTTCCCCAGTTCTGATAATGCTTATGTTGTAGCAGGTTACAGAACACAAGCTTAGTCATTTGCAGTTTTATTTTTGGACTTATCTAGAGCTTCCTACTTACACCTAGCAACTATAAAAGATTGAAATTTACTACTGTACACAGAATTTTCTGGCACCAGAAAATTTGCTTAAATCTTCTAATACCTAAAAATAGGTATACATAAGGATTGTTTTCCTTATGTATGATATTTGCTAAGTGAAAGCTGTCCTTATGTAAACTATTTCAGTTTGCCACAAAGGCTTCTTGCACTTATAAATGCAAGTTTAAGTTCAACAAAGTCTGCTAACTACCTTGCTCCCCATATTGCATCTGAGCTTAGAGACCACGTGTACCCAAACATCTGCTGGGGTTATGTTTGAGATTGTCATAAATTGATCAAACATCGATCTGGCCTGCCTGCCCTGGCTGAGGCGTGAGGGGGTGCACATTTATTTCTTCAAAGCAGCTCCATAATTTTCCATGGCTATTCTGTGTCTTTTTCTCAATAACCAAAGATATTATAGTAAGTTAACATAAGTCTTCATAGACCACCAAGCTCAGAATATTCACCCTTAGCTATACCAAAAATTGTGCATGTATGTAAGTATTTTTTATCTCTGAAAATGAAAAATTTGTCAACGTTTCTACTTTTGTACCAGAGAAAGCAAGTCTGGGATATACTTAATATTTTCCTATCCTGAAATGATTTATAAAGATGCAGATTATCAATAAAACATCCAGCTTATCCCATCATAATTGTTTCTCGGTGACATCTTTCTAATTAGAGAAAAGTCACAGAAGAGAGAGGAAGAAATTTTGAGTGTGCTTTTGGAAAGGGCCTTTTTTTTTATTCCATTCTGTCCCCGTCATGAGAAGTCCATATCCTTGACTCAAAATTTCCTAAAGACTTTTCTCATTTCAGATTTTTTGGGTCACACCCCACAATGCTCAGGGGTTACTCATTGCTTTGCACTCAGAAATCACTTCTACCAGTGCTTGGGAGACCCTATGAGAGAGCAGGATCAAACCCAGGTAGGCTGCATGCAAGACAAACACCGTACCAGATGTACTATTGCTCTGCCCTGCCCCTGCAAAGGGCTATTTTAAGCTCATAGGTTGAGTCCTATGAGCATACTCAACCTGGATCAGCATATACTGATCCAGGGACTCAACCTAGATCAGCATATGCTGATCCAGAGACAGACATGGGGCAGAGCTGCTACTGGCTCTCACTGTGCCCAGCAGCTCATGAGGCACCTGGGAGGGATGGCAGGTTCTAGCCCTGGCCCGCCACCCCAGCAGAGCCTCACAACAAGCCAGACGACCCCCCACTCCATGAGGGCCTCCATTTTCCACATCTGGACTTCCCCCTAGTCAGAACTCCACCCAGCAGACCAGCCTATCACAGCCGGCTTGCGCAGCTGCAAGCGGAGCCAGGGCCACTCCAGGCCGCAAGTGGCCACGCGGTTCATCAATAAATAAATGCTGGATTTTGATTTTGAGATGACTACAAGAGTATGCTACCCACACGGCAGAGCCTGGCAATCTACCCGTGTCGTATTTGATATGCCAAATACCAGTAACAATTATAGACCTCATTCCCATGACCTAGTGGAATGATTTTAGGCTCTTTATATTCCTGGAGCAAGCAGGTGCCCTTGGGCTCTACTTGCATGAGACAGGACATATGGAGATGTTACTGGTGCCCGCTCGAGCAAATCGATGATGAACGGGAAGACAGTGATCAGGTTGAGTCCACCTGCATAATAGATTAGACTCATCCTCGGAAAGCTCAAGCATGAGGGATTTCTGAATAGCCTGTGTGGTAGCGAGCAAGGGGGTGCTTTTCTGTGGTGGTATTTAGCTCCTAAGCTTCATTTCATCAACAACTAAGCAAGATTGCTTTCCCTGGAGTGGCCCTGGCCCCACGGAAGACAAGATGAGCATCAATTACTCATGTGGAGCAGATCCAGCGGAAAGGACAGGGAAAGGAACAACATATGGGAAGAAAGAAACACAAAATCCTTCAGACTCAAGAAGCAGCAGAAGCAGTGGGCCCCTGGAGTGGATAGAAGTTTCCTGACAGTTTCACATAAAGGGTCGCCCGAGAGTAAGTGAGCAGCTTTACCTTACTGATGTCACTGAGCAAACCTGAAGAAAAGCCTTGGAAGCGTTGTCTTATTAGTGGTTTAACACAAATTCTGGGAAGCATCTTTATGAGTTTCTTAACGTTGTGCTGTCCTGCCTCTTTATTGCTAATCCTCTGTATGAATACAGTTATTTCAGGCTATAATATGACATTTTGAGGATTCCTCAAAATCCTCAATTCTTCTACAGGTATTCTGCATTAAATCCACAGAGTTTTCAGTAGGCCCTGGGGGTGGGGCATAGCATTCTTAAATGTCACTAATAACAATTGGAAAAATGATAGGAACTATATAAGAGTGGTAGAACGGATTTAATGTGTTAATAGTACAATGAATACAGCAAAATGTAGTTTGTGGGAATGTAAAGAGAAGCTGGGAGTTTCTGTGAAACGGTGGAAGGAGCAATTTATGAAGCCGAGAAAGTCATAACAGCAGACATGGAAAGGGAGAGCCCCAGCACCCAGCTGGGGTCTTGCTTGTGTTTAATTCACCTGCAGGCAGTTTTCTGTATTTTCGGCATACTCTTCATTGATGACAAGCACAGAAGCACATGTAAAAATTGCGTCAGCTTCAAATCAGTCCTTACTGGTGCAATCACGTTGAAGCAAATTTGTTTTCTAAACAGGCGGAACTGACAGTCCCTATTTACAAAGCAGAAGCCAGTAGCTCGTGGTAGGCTGAGAAACAGCCACAGTGATGAGACCGTCGGTGATGACAACCTCTGGACTGCGGCCCTGGGACATGGCCAAAGGAAACAGATCCAAGGGAGAAAAGCCTAGAAGGTTCTTGCTCAGAGAGCCCCATGCAGAGGTAAAGTTACTCAACTCACGCTAAGTCATCTGTGAGGCTATAGACAATCTCTAATGGTTATTGTGAGGGTTGAGAGTCAAAGAGAGCGATAGCCCAGCGGGTAGGGCGTTTGCCTTGCACGCGGCCGCCCGTGCCTGCCCGGGGTTTGATCCCCGGCATCCCATATGATCCCCGAGCACCGCCAGGAGTAATTCCTGAGTGCAGAGCCAGGAGAAACCCCTGGGCATTGCCGGGTGTGACCCCAAAAATAATAAATAAAGGAAAGAGAAGCACTAATCAGTTCTTAGAAATGGCAGAAGAGTGATGACCCATTCCCCTAATACCATGTGAAGATTTGAATGGTTACTTTTTAATTTTTTGGCTATGTTGGCCCAAAAACTCAGTATACCTAGTGCATCTATCGAGTATAGCCATCAGACCTAATTATTCTTATTCCCAGATGAACTAAAGAAACATTTCAACTTCTCTGGCTTTTGAAATGAGAATCAAGAATGGAAATAATTCTCTTAATGATTAAAATATTGAGGACAGAACACAAGCATTTGATAATGAAAGCAATTCATTAATGAAAGCAACTGTTAAATTAAAATTTGCTCATACATGTAGCAAAAGTCCTCTGAAGAGCCAGAGACAGCACATAGGACTGGTCTGCACGTCCTGGCAAATGCAGGGCCCTGGTTTCAATCTCCACTCTGTGGTCACCTGAGTACTGTTGTGAATGTCCTAGAGAGCTCAGCACTGCTGGGGACACCCCAAAACAATTACAAAATAATACAAAATTTAAAACATTGAATAGTTGAATCAAAATAACAATATCATAATACAATACTAATAAATCCAGGGTCTTGTTTCTTTATAAAATATTAATTCTTATATTTTTTCTATAATATAGGAAAATATATTCCTATATTCTATATCCTTGAAAAATTCCCTGTTTGAGGATAGAGAGCCCATTTATTCACAGAGGCGTCTTAAAGAGAATTTCCTAGTGAATTATGCTCACTTACTTGTTTTTTACTCTGTCTAATTTCAGTCTCTCATTACACTGAAATTTATTTTGAATAATGAATTATTCAGCAAAATGCAGCAAAGAAATTGGCTGTAGAATGTGTATGTGTATGTGTGTGTATGAGAGAGAGAGAGAAGGCAGAAATTGTCATTTTGATAACCAACTCTAAATAACTTTCTTTCCCCGTATTTGACAAGTGACATGCTCAACTGGGATTTCAGCAAACTCCAGTGAGAATCAAAAGCTTGGAGAGCCAGCAAGGTCTCACAGGCTCTCGCGTAGTTTATTATAGTTACTCCAGGACTGCAGTTTCTCTAATTTCCTTTTCTGATCAATGGGCTCTAGTGGGGAACACTCTGATCTTAATCTCTCTTGCTTGCTCAAGCCTACACACAGCACAGTGTACAAAGTCTGTTCCCTTCCTCCCAATTAAATAGAATGAGCCCTTCATAACTCAGGAAGGGCCAAGATGTACCCATTTCCACTTCTGATGTGCTGAAATCATCAGAAAGAACTGAAACCTCTGTTCAGTTGAACTAGTACACGTCTAAAGGGGTTTTATTCTCTCTTCAAGTCAATTCAGGACACAGCGGATGTGTGGATGGGGTTGTGAACTGCTGTTTTTAATTATTTCGAAGCTTGCACCCCTGACACGGGAGTTGATAGACATTGAAACAGAAACAGCAGCTAAAGAAAAAGGATTCTGTACTCTCTGGAGCTTCTGGAGCCCTCCTCCACATGCCAGCCCCTCCAAACTTACGCTTCATCTTCTTATTCTGATATCCAAATGCAAACTGGACTAGTATCCCTTGTTTCCTAGGAAACTCTGAAAATGATCTTTACATAACTTGCTTTGCCCACTGTTGGAATGCAGCCACTTCAGGGAAAGGCAGCTGTCGGATGGCTTCATAGCAACACTCACAACAGTGTGGGAGGCAAACAAAGAGGAGCAATGCAGTTAGATGAAACTGCCCCCGGGAGCATAAGGTATTGGACAAAAAGATTATCATTTAGAACCAGGAGCATCAAATTAGTCAGCAAACATACTCGAATGGAGAAGCCAGTGAATTTTTAATGAACTCAGAGAATCGATTTTTGGTTTTATCTTCTTGAAAGGCAATGATACAGTTAAATGCTAAAATTCACAGTTTCTCTGTCTCAAACCTACATCTACAGTGTTGTTTCCTTTTTAAAATTGTTATGGTTTTTATTTTCAAACAAAGCAAGAGAAAGGACACCAAAAATACCAATAGCAAAGAATAAATGCTGGTTGGATATTTTTGTATGCTTCCTAATATTTTCCCAAAAAGTTCGTAACACTTTAATTTGCTCAGTAAGACTTCTCTGGAATTCCAGATGTGTGTGTGTGTGTGTGTGTGTGAGAGAGAGAGAGAGAGAGAGAGAGAGAGAGAGAGATGGGTGCCTGGAATAGAGGCAAGCTTCCTCAGGGAATGGCAGGAGAAAAATTGGAGATACTGGAGCTTAGAAATATACACTGGTGAAGGGATGGATGTTGGGACATTGTATGACTGGAAAGCCAATCCTGAACAACCTTGTAACTATGTATCTCATGGTGATTCTGCTAAAAAAAAAACAAACTTTAAAGTGATGTTACAAAAACAATCTGCACACAATTGTGCCTCAGAAATTCAAATACCTCAGAATCAGTTTAATTAAGTACATAAAGGATCTGAAAAAGAAAACTACAAAACACTGCTTCAAGAAATAAAAGAGAACTTGAGGAAATGGAAACATCTCCTACTCATGAACTGGGAGAATTTGCTTTGTCAAAATGACAATACTCCCTAAAGCATTGTACAGGTTCAATGCAGTACCTATAAGGATACCCACGAACATTTTCAAAGAAATTGACAAAACACTCCTGAAATTTGTATGGAACAATAAACTGCCAGAAAGAGTAAAGGATTCCTTGGGAAAAAGAAGGTGGGAGATATGACCTTCCCTAACTTCCAACTGAGCTACAAAGGGGTGGTAATTAGAACAGCAGGGTATTGGATTAAAAACAGACCTGTGGACCTATGGAATAGAGTTGAATATCCTGACACAATCGCAAATATACTATCACGTAATCTTTGATAAAGGAGCAAAAAAATACAAAGTGGAGCAAGGAAAGCATATTCAACAAATGGTGCTGGGAAGCAGCTACATGTAAAAGTGTGAACTCAGACCTAGTCTAACACCATTTCCAAAAAAGCAGATCAAAAAGGATTAAAGATCTCAATATCAGACCTGAATCCATAAAAGTACATTAAAGAAAACATAGGCAAAATCCTCTACACCATTGAAGCTAATGTTGTTTTCAAAGATGAAACATTGCTAAACAAAGCAAGTGGAAGCAAAGATAAACATATGAATTTAAATGAAACTAAAAAGCTTCTGTACCTCAAAAGAAACAGTAACCAAGATACAAAGACAGTCCATGGGGTAGGGAAGAATATTCACCCAATGCCATCTGATAAGGGTTAATATCCAAGATATTTAAGGCACTAACAGAACATCACTTGTATCACTTGTCTTTCCATTGTTCATTGATTTGCTTGAGTGGACAACAGTAACATCTCCATACATTCTATCACATGCTAGTGTAGCCCAAGGGCATCTGCTTAGTCCAGGAACATGAAGAACCTCTAATAGAACTTTACAAGAAAAAAAATGAAAAAAATGGGGGGGAAAAAAATGAATAGAAACTTCCTCAATGAAGCTATTTGAATGGCCAAAAGGTACATGAAAAAACTACTCTTCATCACTAATTATCAGGGAGATGCAAATCAAAACAACAATGAGATATCATCTCACACCACAGAGACTGGCACACATCTAAACGAACAAGAACAATCAGTGCTGGAATGGATGCAGGAGAGAAAGGGACTCACATCCATTCTTTGATGGGAATGTTGATTGGCCCAACCTATTTGAAAAACAATATGGACATTCCTCCAAAACTAGAAACTGAGGTACCATTTGACCCATCAAAAAGCAAGGAAAAGAGTTTGCCTGGTAAAACCGATTGTGTGATACCATACAGTTTATCTCCATAAAGGTGATTAACCCAAGAGTAGCTGGCAGTTAAAATCTAGTATAAACACTCCAACCTAACAAGGCATCCTGGGAACCAGGATATTCCAGATACAAAAGAAGTGATTTTTCCTGGTCCTTTCCATTGCCCTTTGTTGGCCAACTGTATGGGGAGGGGGGGGGTATTTTTTTTCTTAAGTGGTTGGTGGTCACCCAAGCAGCCCATTTCTTAGCAGAAACACTCTAGGACTTTGTACAAGGGGTTAACAGATATTCTTATCAAATGTTTTCATTAACCAGGAAACTTAACTATAATTTCTAGGAACACTCATTACAATGTGAAAACCAATCCACCTCATTCCTCTTATTCAGAAAGCAGGAAAAATTGTTAGAAGGAGTAGCATGGATTCTCTTCTCTTCTTCTGAGTTATTTCTCAGTTTTTATGCTGTTTGTTATTTAGTTGATGCTATTGGTTTGATGTATCCCAAGCTGGGAACATTTTAAATGTAACTACAACCCAAATTACTGTTCATATACTACATAACACAGCGGTCCAGCAGACGGCAGAATTACCAAAACGATGCCATTTGGAGTTTTTGGGACATACATGCACATACATATCCTGCGCCTGGTGGAAATGTTGCAGAAATCTGCCCCCCCATTGCTTTGACACCTACCTCTGCCTCCTATTGACTCTACCTCTGGCTTGCTGATGACTAAACCAAAGCTCACAGTGGATGGGGAGGGGTGGAACTACGGCTGTTAGTAATTTTCCATTTGTCATCATTTTTAGAAGAATGTTGAGCTGGTGCACGGAAGCCCAATGACTAAGAAAGGATGTGCCATGCTTCCTGGCTGCTTGTGTTCCCTGGAATCCCATTGCCTTTCTCTACATGAGGAAACGGTTTCACATTTGAATCGAAAAAGTGGGCTTTGGGTCCTCGGCTTGCTTCTTGAAAATAAAACATGCTTGTTTTCTTCTCTTGAGTCTATCCTGCTTCCCTACATTGTGGGTCTGCTACAATTTTGTTTCCATGGACGTAGCAGGTGTAATAGGTGAATGGAAGCAAGAAACCCCCAGACCAGCCACTGATGCTTTTCATCTCTGTTTATAAGCATGTCCCATTATCTTATGGATTTGACTTAAAAATCACATGGTCAAAGATTAAACTATTAAAAAAGTTCATGACAGGGCCGGAGCGATAGCCCAGCGGGTACGGTGTTTGCCTTGCAGCGGCCGGCCTGTGCCGGCCAGGGTTCGATCCCGGCATCCCATATGGTCCCCCGAGCACCACCAGGAGTAATTCCTGAGTGCAGAGCCAGGAGTAACCCCTGAGCATCGCCGGGTGTGACCCAAAAAAGCAAAAAAAAAAAAAAAAGCATGACAGCTAATGCAGAGCACTGAAGTATTCACAGGGCCCCTTTAATTTGGGGCTTGGGTGGTGACACAGGTTGAGAGCCCAGGAGCTCATCAGGATAGGAACCAAGACATGTGATGTCATGCGCCTAATTATAGATGTCCTGTGGCCTCAGCTCATTTCTAAGTATCACCCTCTGGTCATTCTTGTTCTGTAAATGGGCTTTGCTACTAATTCTTCAAAGTTATTCTTAAATCAGGTACTGTTAGGATACTGATGTGGAGAGAAGGAAGAATGCTGGCAATAATCAGGTAGTGTTGATTGATTCCTTACTGCCACCTGCATGGCGTTATGAGAGGTGCTCTTATGGATGTGATCTTATTTATCTAGATTATAATTACAATTACATATATTGAACTTATGCTTAAAGTTGAGCAATACAAAATGCAGACACTAAGTAATTCATCTGAAGTCACATAACCTATATGACAAAAAAAGCTTGATCAATAAAAGATAAAAGCACCACTATTAATTTTAAAAACTTTCTTTTCCTTTAGCATATCCTCAGTGGAATAGTCTTCTACTAACCCTGGAGGCCAGAGATGTGCTGGAGCTGCTAGTTATTCTTAGATATTATAAGAGTCTCTGTTCACTTTAGGGAACACACTCAGAACTATGACTGCCTTGGAATTGTAAAAGTCCAAGTTTATGTAACACCCACATAAATGAGTGGATCTACTATTAAATTTCCTTCCTCTCCCTCTTGGGCTGTAGGAATTGGGCTTGTTTACTTTTTACTTCATTTATTGGCTGGTGTTGGGGAGGTCATTATGTGGCAGGCAGAGAATGAAGAAGGATATGGAAGAAGTACGGATGTGGCACTTTAAGTTGAAGGATTTTTCTGTTCTGGCTTATATATATAAGCCAGATATATAGATAATAGATGCTCATATAGATATATATAGATACAGTTCTGTGTGTATATAAATATTTTTAGTTTTTATTTACCACGGGGAATGTTGGTTTTTGTATACAGTGTTCCAGCACCCGCCCCTCCACCGACTGCCCCATCTCCCACCACCATCCCCCCCCCCCCCCCCCCCCCCCCCCCCCCTGCTTTTTTTTTTTTTCTTTTTTCTCTCTCTTTCTCTTTTCCTTCCCTCTTTTTTTTTGGTCCTTTGCCTCTTTTAATGTCTGTTCTAGGTTGGCTTTTGTCCCCTTGACAATTATTACCACCCTCTTTCTCCTTTCTGTCTTACCTAACCTCTCGACCCCCCCTGTTTGTGATTCTTTGCCACAGACCTCTATATACTTTCCTTGACCTTGGTATTGGTATCATAATATTATATATATATTTATCCCATGAAATAAATGCAGTCATTCTGTATCTGTCTCTCTCCTTCTGCTCGCTAATTACACCACAACCTTCCTCCATTTACCAATTTTATTTTACTTCTTACAGAACTCAAGACATAGAACTAGAATCATGTACTGAAGACCATGAACTCAGAGGAGAAATGATGGGCAGGAATAATGAATCAAAGCAGGAGAGGTCATCAAAATAAAACTGTTTTTATTCCATAGGCCAATACCAAGATTATTCATTGGAATCTTCTGAGAAGCCTTGTAGCATGAGCCTTAGTTCAATCATTCAAAAGGAAGAGAAGATTTACTCATTGAGACCTGTTTCCTTCTGTGACAAGATCCATCCAATGGGATATTAATTCTTTTAGCTTGAAGGTGAATATGGATATGAGCCAGGTGTTGCCACAGCAAAGGCCAGGGCCAGGAAAAACCAATGGGGATAACCCAAAGGTGAGGCTGTGTCAGGATACTCCTGCAGGAAGTGAGGGGTCTGGGCTCATCCTAGAGCTAAAGCCAGTATCAGGGAACAATATCAGAGATTGGGAGGGTCTGTGGTGGGGTTTCTAGGGGCTTTCCCAAGATCACTGGAGGAACAATAGCTCTCTCCAAACGCTTCTCATCAAGCCCCACATATATAGCCACATACACGTATATCCCCACATGTATATCCAAATACATGTATATCCCCACATGTATATCCACAAAGTGAGTGAAGGAGCTCCAGTGAAGGGCTTGGGCGGGACTGTCTCTGGCTTCCTGGGAATTCTCCCACTGGGGACTCAGTCACACTCCACCATTGTTGCCTCTCAGCTGCTGCTTACATTTGGCATACTGGGTACAGTCACCAGAGCAGTGACCCTGTGGACATTCTAGCCATGTCTATATCACATAACAGCCTCTTTTCAGTAAAAATCATTTTGGTGAATGACTTGATGGGGCTGATCAGACCTGAAAACAATCTAATGTGAAAGAACTATGTCTTTTCTGGTTTTAAGTGTGATTTTCATGGAATCTTCTACAGGACTGCAAAGTCTTTAAAGAACTAAAATTGATACCCTTTTATGCGATAGCTAACTTCCCTGTATTTTCAGACTGAGAATTAGTCTTCTGGTATAAGGGGCAGCTTCAGAAAATAATTAAGTGCCTCAAGAAAATTCTCATAAGATTTAATTGATGCAAAGAATATTTGTAAATTTACATAAGAATACAATCTCCACTGATTTTGGTAACACTGAGTTCAAGTGAGAAGTGAGAGGTTTGTTCTTGTTCTTCCTGTGGTCTTTGGAAAAATTATTTTAAGCTATGTGTTTTATACTATATTGTTTATCTTTTAAAATGAACTTGAAATAATCCATGATTTCTCTGATTTCATCACTATTAGAAATTTTTGAAAGTCAAGTAAAGATGTTAAGACTTTAAGAGAGTTGCTGATGTCTGGATAGAACAAAAAATAAATGATAAGAAACTTAATAGTTCAAGTAGTAAAACTTGTTTGATTTTAGGGAAGGCCACATTAGGAACAGTCATAAAGAAATAGAAATAGCAAAAGAGAAGAAGACCAGGGCCAAGAGTTCAATGTGGGAGTGAAGTATTTGCATTATTATCTCGAACAATTCTTCCCATTGGACATATGTCAAAAAGGTTAGTAGTTCCCAACAAAATTAGGGATAATGCTTAATAACAGTATGTAGAAAAACCTTTTGCTGTCAAAACTGCACAGGTTCAATTTAGATCATGCATGCAGTTCTGGCTAATAGTGGTACTGGTCAAACTTATCAGCTAGCCTTTGACCCTGAAGATAATGAAATTCATTAGTGAACATGACTTTGTTCTCAAGTGAACTCCTTCCAGACCATTCTTGGGTCTATTCACATGAAAACTCAAAGTCACTCGTGGTCAGTCTTGCTGAAAATCTTACTGGGTCAATTATAGCAGCTCTGTTATTTCATGAGGAAGCTATAAAGTTTTTTTTTTGGTTTTTTTTTTTTTTTTTTTTTGTCCCCCCCCCGCCCCATCCACCACCACTCCCCCCCCACCCCCCCTTTCCTTTCTCTCTCCTCTCTTCTCCTCTCTCTTTATCAAAGGTATTTATTTTAATCATGAGAAATTCTCTCAAAGATTCCATTCCCCACTGACCAAATTCACCTTTATGTCTATATGACTGCAAGTCAAGACATTCTTCCAGACATAATATTCCTATTCCTATTAATGAACAAGTAATTATATTAACTGCAGACAAAACACAGTTGAAACGACTCATTAGAATATATTTAGTATTTTGTTTTGCTTGGTTTTATTTAACCACGTCAATGTTTATGATTCAGAAGGAGACTTATTATTATTTTTTCCTTCTACAGAATTGTATTATTTAAGCAATTCCTCCAACAGAGTGACCCTGTGTTTTGAAAGACGTGCTGTAGCTAGCAGCAGTAAACAATTATTAAAAAAACTTATATTGGTCCTCTCCTTTTGACTCATTTCACTCAGCATGACTGCATTTATTTGTGGCTTATTAAAAAAAATAGTATTGGACTAGTATCCAGGGCTTGGGATAGCAGGGTTCAGGAGAAACGGTCAATGGTTGGAAGCTTGCCACAAGTGTGTGTGGAATGAAGGGCAGTTAGGATAGACAGAAGGGACCAGTATGACATTAGCAGTTGAAAATGATGATTTTGGGGGTAGGAGTGATAGCACAGAGGGTAGGACATTTGGCTTGCATATGGCTGGCCTGGGTTGGATCCCCCAGCATCCCATGTGGTCCCCCAAGCACCAGGAGTAATTCCTGAGTGCAGAGTCAGGAGTAACCCATGAGCATTGCTGGTGTGACCCAAAAGTCAATAAAAAAAATGCTCACTTTGGACGGAAACTGAGTGTTGAAAGTAAGTGAAAGGATATGCATGGCACCTTTTTAGTACCTGTATTGCAAGTTATAATGCCCAACAGGAAAGAAAGAAAGGAGAGAGAGAGAGAGAAGAGAGAGAGAGAGAGGAAGAGAGAGACAAGAAAAGTAGAAAAGTTCCTGCCATGGAGGTGGGGAGTAGGAACAGGAGGAAACTCGGGGCTTTAGTTGGGAAATGTGCACTGGTGAAGGGAGGGGTGTTAGAACATTATATGACTTGAACCCAATCATGAACATTTTTCTGTGTATCACTGTGTTTCAATTAAAAAACAAATTAATTAAAATTATAAAGAAATATGTGTGTGC
The DNA here is from genome assembly GCA_021461705.1 of Cryptotis parvus. Taxonomy (NCBI): domain Eukaryota; kingdom Metazoa; phylum Chordata; class Mammalia; order Eulipotyphla; family Soricidae; genus Cryptotis; species Cryptotis parvus. The sequence goes on from JAJIBD010002274.1 coordinate 86,577, forward strand.
ACATGTGTGCTTTCACACTTCTGGTAGACATAAAGACTTAAGTGAGATCTAAAAATTACAAGAATTGGGGCCGGAGAGATAGCCCAGCATGTAGGGCGTTTGCCTTGCACACGGCCAGCCTGTGCCAGCCCGGGTTTGATCCCCGGCATCCCCATATGGTCCCCGAGCACCGCCAGGAGTGATTCCTGAGTGCAGAGCCAGGAGAAACCCCTGAGCAATACCGGGTGTAACCCCAAAAAGCAAAAAAAAAAAAAAAAATTACAAGAATTATTTAAAATCTTTTAGCAATAAATATAGATAAATATATATTAGAAACCTTAAACAAATATATATATTAGAAACCTTAAACCTAATAGATAAATATATATATTAGAAATCTTAAGCAATAAATATAGATAAATATATATTCACTGTCTTCCCGTTCGTCATCGATTGGCTCGAGTGGGCACCAGTAACATCTCCATGTCCTGTCTTATGCTAGTAGAGCCCAAGGGCAGCTGCTTGCTCCAGGAACATAAAGAGCCTCAAACCATTCCATCAGGTCATGGGAATGAGGTCTATAATTGTTACTGGTATTTGGCATATCAAATACAATAGTGGTAGCTTGCCAGGCTCTACCGTGCAGGTGGCATACTCTTGTACTCATCTCTAAATCTAGCATTTATTGATGAATATTAGAAACCTTAAACAACAAAACAAAATGAAAAGAACAGCCAAGTGCCGAGGAATTCAGCTGTTGAAATGGGTTAGCCTCACTTTCCCATTTGAGAGCCATAAGGCTTATATATACAGCAATGGAAGGAAGGCTGTAAGGAGCTTTGTCACAGATCAAAGGCGGGCCTCACAATTTAGGTCTGTGTTCCACCAGCTCTGCTGTCCCCCAGGCCAGAGTCGTACATTTTATTAACAAAGGAATACCATGTCTTTACTTCACATCAATAATAAATTGTTAAACTCTACATAAGAATTCAGGAGGAATCTGTTAGTATCACTCCCTTTCTCCTCTGGATGCTTACACGCGTTGAATAAATGACTCTGGGAACTTCTCTCCCTGAAGTTGAAGGCTATCTTGCCTTGAACACAACATACGCGAGTCTAGAGGTTCTGTATTTGCAGATACCAATTCCTAAAACTTGGGAGATAGGAATGACTTTTGTCAGCAGTGTGTTGTATAAACAAACAGCTTGGCTGTTTCATCTCTACCTTCATGGGTTTTAGTTCTGTATGGAGCTCTGTCGACAGGAAACTTTCTCTGACACTACTGTTGCTTAGGGAGGGAATCAGTTCTCATCCAACATTAATTTCAGTTCTTTAATCCTACTTTGTGGTTTCTGCTCATATGGTCCCTCCGATGAGAGCCCACAAAGCTTCAGGAAGGCTGTGGTCAGTGGGGATAGCAATGGGGAAATGGAGAAAGTGGCACTTGAACGAAGTGTATCTTGTTATCACATCTGGGAGAAGAAACAGTGTGTGGCAGGTCCGCGCTCCAGTTCCTCTGCTCCGGGAACGAGTTTGTCCACACTGAACAGCTTGTTCCTTCTCGTTCTCCAGGTTGATCATTCAGCACAGAACAGATAATTCCACACTGCAGAAAATCAGCTGCCTTTAACATAATCTTTTCTTTTTCTGAAATGAAGACTGTATTTTAATATGCTACTTAAAAACTTATTGCATCATGGTAGGATTTATGGGACTTGAGAACCAATTAAAGTGACCTCTTTAAGATTAAACTTTCATTACCAAGGATTCTTTTCCTCAAAAAAAAAAAAGAAAAAAAATCAAAACCTATGGCTTCAAAAACACTCAACAACTCATTTGAAATCATGATTCGTATCTCTGAGTCCTCACTTTTTATTAGATCCATAACTTATTTCTTCCAACTGAAGACATGTCATTAACTACTTATTAAAATTTAAACAGGCAAATTTCCTTATTCTGTAAATAAATTTCTCAGCGTTTGGCTTTTCCCTTTTACATCGTCTGATGGAGCCACATTATGCAAGAGTTTAATTATATTAGTTCATCATGCATTGATGCACATATTCGTACTGCAACCCACACAGCACTCTTGGTCTGTGTGTGTGTGTGTGTGTGTGTGTGTGTGAAGGGGTTGTTTAGAATTTGCTGACAATTGTGTTCATTATAAACTCAGGACCCCCATACAGACAGACAGCCATCACCTAGCCGTGTAAGGGTGCCTGACTGATCCCTGGCAACGAGAGCTCTTCTCCAGCTACCTGAAAAGGTAGACAGAGCATGGGGTAGAACGTCTGAGCTTTTTTTTTAAGTTCTGTGGTTGTCTTTGCACTAGACACAGTCTCCTCTGCAGACCTGCTGCTCACATTTCACAATTTGATCACTCAGCCTCGCCACAGCAATACGACATTGTCCTTCCACTTCCCGCGTCCTGGACTCATTGACTCCAGAAGCAGAGCCTGAAGACAGCGTCTTGTTCAGAAGAAGCTTCCGAGGCTTTACTGGTAATAAAGATCAGTGACAGATCCTGGCGCAGCGTGAAAGAGCAGACACTCACCTCTGTCTTCTCCTAAAAATCTCCTACCTCCTGCGTGGAACCACCTGGATGTTGGTTATTTTTTCTCCCCAAGACAACTCTTTTGAATATCAAGGAATTTGAGCAAAATTGCTTTCCAAAGGAACCATTTCCCTTTGTTGACACACTGTTTTGCTTAACTCTTCAGCTAAATCACATAGTCAGCTCCGCACTTGCCTAGTATAGGTGAGAGCCAGACATTAACCCCAGACACCTTCAAAAATAAATGGAAAGAAATAAGATATTAAATTCATTATCAGTACAAAGTTTTGCACTGAAAGCTCCTAATGACCCCATCTTGGAGAGGCCAGAGAATGTGAGAGTGGCAGAGAGAAGGGGCGACTAGATTAAAGTTTCATTTGTTGGGGCCGGAAAGATAGTTCAGAGGTTATGGCACTTGACTTAAATGCAGCTCAAGCAGTTTGATCCATGGCACAATATAGGGTCCCCAAAGTCAGTAGACAGGAGAGATCCCTGAGTGTAGAGCCAGAGGTAAGCCCTGAGCACAGCCAAATGTAGTTGATCAAAAAAGTTAATCAAGTAAAATAAAATAAAGTTTCCGTTGATGGATTAGGGTGGCAGTTCTGGAGTCAAGGCATGTGTGTGTTTGTGTGTGTGTGTGTGTGTGTGTGTGTGTGATGAGGGTTGTTTAGAAGTCGCTGACAACTGTCTTCATTATAAGCTGAGGACTCTCCATAAGACAGATAGCCAGCATCCAGACCTGAGTGGACCCTGGCACTGAATCACTACAAAACTCCACTGGGCGTGGCCTAGTGACCCTGGGCGCTGAGCACCCTGGACAGCACATCCCCTGCTTGGAGGAGCAGTACTGGAAATGGCAGAGAGTCCCTTAAGCACACTTGGGAAGCTTGTCAAAAACTTAAAAGAAGTGAAAACACACACACACACACACACATACACACACACATACACACACACAGCTATGAAGGAGGTAAACCAGATTTGTAGGAAAATTGGTCATTTGGAATTTAAAAGACCCAACAACCTGATGTTCCAGTACAAAACAGGAGGATTGAAGTGAAATGGTTCACACGTTGCAGCTTAATTCCTATTTAAACAACATTTGCACTCAGTCGCAGGATGAATCCCTTGGTCCTATTGGCGATGAGCTGAAACTTAACGACATGCTAGGAAAAAGTACACAAATACTAAGCTGGTGATTATATCCTATATATTTTTAACTAACATGGAATAGGAATAAAATTTTTACATAGAATTTTTACTTTTAGGGTTTATTTTGAGCAGGATTCATTTAGCAATTTATTCTATCATGATAGCTACTAATTATTACCAGAAAAAATCAAATTTTATAATATATGACTTATACTGCTTAGGTTATTGGCAAGCACTATACAATTCTGCCACCTTGTGGTGGCGTGAAACATGACATGTGCTACTTTTTCTCAACTGTAATTTTTGTTGTTGCTTATTAGGCCAAACCCACCGTTTGTGTTTGGGGCTTACTCCTGTCTCTGTGCTCAGGAGTTCTGTAGGGGGACACCAGTTAGGAAAACTTTAGTCAGTTGAAATCACCATTCTGAACCTGGGACTTTCTAGGCAACAGCAGAAGATGGGAAAAAAAGACTCACAGTAAACGGTCAGACAAGAAATAACTGAGATAAAGCCAAAAGGAATATTCACCAACATGGCATTCACCAACGTGGCAAGGAGGAGGAGCCTCAGGCAACCAAATGCTAACATCCAAGCTTGCAAAGCATGCAGAGAAGCGATAAAGGAAGACCTCAAAGAGAGAAGAGCAGAAACACTGGCCGATGGAGCAGAAGCGGGAAAAGCATTTGCAACGACCGCCTGTCCTTTGCCAACTATAAGACCAAGATGACTGTCCTGCGACATCCTGATGGATCTGTCACAACTTCCAGAAAGGCAATGGAGAAGATTATCCATGACTTCTACTCGGATCACTTTGATAGCTACATCTACCTGCCCACATATCAAATTCAGCAGGATGGATATGTCGTTCTTAATGTTCTCCCTTCAGAAACAATAGATACCTATAGTAAAGTGGCAGGGTACAAAATCAATACCCAAAAGTCAGTGGCTTTCCTATATACAAATAATGAAAGAGAAGAAAGGGATATTAAGAAAACGATCCCATTCACAATTGTGCCACAGAAAATCAAATACCTAGGAATCAGCTCAACGAAGAGTATAAAGGACCTGTACAAAGAAAACTATAAAACCCTGCTTCAAGAAATAAAAGAGGACACAAGAAAATGGAAGCACATTCCCTGCTCATAGATTGGGAGAAACAATGTTGTCAAAATGGCAATACTCCCTAGAGCTTCATATAGATTCAATATGGTCCCTATAAAAATACACATGACATTCTTCAAAGAAATTGACCAAAAACTCTTGAAATTTGTATGGAAAAAATAAACCCCCACGAATAACTAAAGCAATCCTTGGGAATAAGAAGATGGGAGGCATCACCTTTCCCAACTTCAAACTGTACTACAAAGCAGTAGTAATTAAAACAGCATGATATTGGAATAAAACAGACCTGTGTATCTATGAATAGAGCTGAGTATCCTGACACTCAGTCTCAAATACATGATCATTTAATCTTTAATGTTGGCAGAAGGTAGATCTAAGGATATGCAAAGGAAGGTCTGATGGATACTGCCTGTTAACAGATACACAGGGACTTCCGGCAGACTGTCTCCCAATAGAGTTAGTATGTAGAAATCCCTAGTGAAACTGTTGATCAGCTGCAGGTATACCCAGACAAGGCTATCCTAGGTCATTTTTCTGCACATTTCCCTGTTGGCTATAACTAGCCCGAGATGGAATCTAATGGGCGATGCTTAAAGTTAGGCAGAAAACAGGTTTTTTCTTGTTCTTCTGTCTGACACGTCCTTGCCATCATGGGCTAGTCCTGAAGGCTGCATTAGCAACTGTAATGCGTTCTTTTGTTCATCTCATCTTACCTAGATAGCACCCCCTGCAGGTTTTTGGTTCCTGGTTCTCTCCTTCCTATTATTCCTAAGTCCTATTCAATGAATGTGAACTGTCTTTGTAATGTAAACCATGCAAACTTTAAGCTGTATTGCCCTTTGAGATGAGGGATAAGGGAGTTGGGGTCTGTGTGGAGGTGGTCAGTCAGTTCGGTCAGTCAAAATGAGTTAGTTCAGGTCAGCGAGCTCCTGCCAAGATGAGAACTGCTGCCCCTCCGGCTGGTGATCATTAAAAATATTAATGGAAATACATCGTGTTCCTGGTGTCTCATCTCTGCGCCTCCGACCCGACAGGACATTCCTGCTTCACTTCAATAAATGAGCAAAAAGTACAAAATGGAGCAAGGAAAGCCTCTTCAACAAGTGGTGCTGGGAAAACTGAGCAGCTACATGTATCACTTGTATCACTGTTTTCCTGCTGTTCATCAATTTGCTGGAGTGGGCACCAGTAACATCTCCATACTTACTGCCACATAAATTTGGACCTCTGTCTAACACCATGCACAAAAATCAGATCATAATGGATTAAATTTCTCAATATCAGACCTGAATTCATAAAAGTACGTCAAAGAAAATGCAGGTAAAACCCTCCATGACATTGAAGCTAAAGGTATCTTCAAAGATGAAACACCATTTAAAAAGCAACTAGAAACAAAGATAAACATATGGGACTACATGAAACTGAAAAGCTTCTACACCTCAAAAGAAACAGTGACCAAGAACAAAGACAGAATGGGAAATATTATTCACCCAATTCCCATCTGATAAGGGGTTAATATCCAATATATATCAGGCACTGGTAGAACTTTACAAGAAGAAAACAACCAACTCCATCAAAAAATGGGGGAGAAGAAATGAACAGAAACTTCGACAAGGAAGAAATTCGAATGGCCAAAATGCATATGAAAAGATGCTCATCATCATTAGTCATCAGAGAGATGCAAATCAATACAACAATGAGATATCATCTCACACCACAGAGACTGGCGCATATCCAAAAGAGCAAGTACAACAAGTGCTGGCATGGATGTGGGGAGAAGGGGACTCTCATCCATTGTGGGTGGGAATGTCAACTGTTACAGCCTTTTGGGAAAACAATATGGGCATTCCTCCAAAGACTAGAAATTAAGCTCCCATTGACCCACTATACCACTCCTGGGAATGTACCCTGGGGAGCCAAAAACACACAGCAGAAACACCATCTGCACTTTTATTTTCATAGCAGCACTATTCACAATAGCCAGAATCTGGAAACAACCAGAGTGCCCGAAAATCGATGACTGGATAAAGAAACTGTTGTGCATCTACACAATGGAATACTATGCAGCTTTAAGGAAAAATTAAGTTATGAAATTTGCCTATAAATGGATGGACATGGAGAGGATCATGTTGATGAATTTAGCCAGAAGGAAAAAGACAGATATAGCATGACTGCATTTATTTGCATGATATAAATATGTATGGTATGATACCAATATTCAAGGTCAGACAAAACAGGGATCAGGAGATCGTGTCAAGGGTGGAATCTACCATAAACGTGTGGGAGTCAGAGGTTAGGTAAGACAGAGAATTGAACAGTGTGCTAATAATTGTCGAAAGTGATAATACCAGCCTAGAACTGAGCATTGAATATAAGCAAAAGATACACATGATAACCTCTAAATGTATGTATTGCAATTTATGGTGTGTAAGCGAAGGAAGAGAAAGGAGGAGAAAGAGAAAGAGAGAGAAAAGAGATAAAGAACCTGCCAGAGAGGCAGGCTAGGGGGGGGGGGAGGGAATCGGGGACATTGGTGATGGAAAATGGGCACTGGTGGAGGAATGGGTGCTGGACCACTGCATGACTGAAACCAAACATAAACATCTTTGCAACTGCATATCTCATAGTGATATAATAATATATTTAAAAAACATGATAGAAATTTGCAGAAGTTAAACACGAGGAAATGGCTTGTCACTTGTCTTCGCATTGTACATCGATTTGCTCAAGTGGTCACCAGTAATGTCTCTATTCATTGGGAATGAGGTACATTATTGTTACTGTTTTTGGCATATCAAATACACCACGGGTGGCTTGCCAGTCTCTGCTGTGGCTCTGGGTTCATCCCAGGGTGTCCAGTATTTTTCTATCTCAGACTATCAACCATCCAGGGCCCATGGAGCAGAGTCCTGGATGTAGACAAGCCTGTCTCCTATCTGCCACCTGCTGATGCAGCAGGGTACCACAGCCATACCTGCAACACCTCGAGGGGCAGGAAATGACATACCTTACAAATGTTAATAAAAATTAAGATGGGGCAACTGTATTCCTCTTATAAAATGGAATTCATAAAATGAAAAGGGGGATATCACATAATACTTAAAAGGTAAATTCCTCAGTAGGGTATATGAATCTTTAGTGTGTGATTATCTAATAATAAGACAAGGGTACAAAACAAGAAAGAAAAATTATAAGAAAAAACATAAATTTTCCAGTATTCTCAGAGATTTCAATATTCTCTCTCATGAAGTGATAGACTCAGTACACAGAAAGGTAACAAGAATAGAAATGACCTAATAGCCACATTACTTAATTAACTGCTACTCTTGGTGGCCCCAGAGCTGGAATATTAAACATCAATCACAAAATTTTCCAGAATCCTATTGCTAACAGAAAACAAGATGGAAGGCAGATTCAGTGGAGAAAGACAGCATCTTCCTGACAACCGCAAATGTGACCACCTTTTGCAGAAGCGCCATATCTGGCTCAAATAGTAATGAGAATATTTTAGATGTGCATTCAAAATAGACAAAGGGATAGATATAGAATCATAAAGTCTAATTCTCACTTCATACACATGAACTAAAAATAAATCATGCTAATGCCCCAAAGGGAGAGGGAGAAGGAGACAGAGAGAGGGAGAGATAGATAGATAGAAAGAGAGAGAAAGAGAGAGAGAGAGAGAGAGAGAGAGAAGAGAAGCGTATCCGGGGTTGGAGCTATACTACAGTGAGTAGGGTGTTTGCCTTGCACACAACCAATCCTGGTTCTCCAATCCCCAGCATCCCATATGGTCCCCTGAGCACTGCCAGAAGGAATTCCTGAGTGCAAAGTCAGGAGTAACCCCTGAGCATCTCTGGGTGTGGCCCAAACAATTAAAGATAAAAAAAAAAGTGGCAGCTTGGGGGGGGGTGGTTGCTGGGACATTGGTGGTGGAAAGCGTACACTGGTGAAGGAATGGGAGTTGGAAAATCATATGACTAAATCCAATTATGAAATCTTTGTAGCTGTGTATCCCATGGTGAGTCAATTAAAATATATATAGACATGCACACAAATAATTCATAGGATGACCCAACAAAACTTTGGAGAAAAATTTTTATGGTATTGGTCTAGTCTCTGGGCACAAAGCCTATATATGCTGGAACACTGTATGACTGAAACCCAATCATGAACATCTTTGTAATTGTGTGTCTTATGATGGCACAATAAAATAAAATTTTAGAAAAATTGCTTGGGTATAGGAGAACAAACTCTGGAATGGAAGGAATTCCTTTGTTCCTGACTCATGGAACAAAAGACTTATTGGTAAAATGGTGAGGACCTCATAATTAGCGATAAGCAAAAGATAAATTAAGAAAAGATAATAAAAGATGTATTCCAAACAGTGAAAATATATTCAGCCCAATAACCACAGTAAATATCCTTTTTTTAAATTTTTTGTCTTTTGGGTCACATCCTGCATGCTCAGGGGTTACTTCTGGCTCCACACTCAGGAATTGCTCCTAGCATGCTTGGTGGGCCATATGGGATGCCGGGGATCAAGCCCAGGCTGAACATGGGCAGGCAAATGCCCTATCTTCTGCACTATCGTTCCAGCACCCCACATAAAATACGTTCAACATCATTAATTATTAAGAATAATGCAAATCAAAACCCAGATGACATGAAGTGATGCATTATTAAAATGGGAAGTTAAAGGCATCACTAATAATACGAAAATCTCCCAAAGGCATAATACAGTAAGAACTTTCATTCACTGGTAATGGTTTCAGCCACTTAAAAAATTGTTGGACAGCTTCTTACAAAGTCAAATGTGGACTAATTTTATCAACCACGGACCCACAGTGCACTGTAAATTGTGTTATTTGTAAAATGCATTTTGAAATTTTCCATGGAATATATGTATTAATTTGCTATCAAAATGCTCAATCTAACTATTCGTGGAGTCTGTTTACATGATCTCACAATCAAGAATAAAAGGGTTATGATCAAAACTCTAATGACTTTTCTCTTGGTGTAAATCAACATATTTCATGTTTCAGCTAAATCCAATTCTTGGTTATCAATCAGCTTTCTAAAATACATACTCTTTAGCTCTCTCATGGAAACCAGAGATTGTGCCAAGGGACTGAAAAAAAACAAAAAGGAACACAACACAGAAAAGGAAAGAAGATAAGTATTTTCCTTCTTAGCAATGAAGAGGTTGCTATTTATTTTGCTAATTAATTATTTTAATTGAACTTTTTTAATTTTCAGTGAGAAACAGAGTTACAAAATTGTTCATGATTGGGTTTCAGTCATATAATGTTCTAACACCCGTCCCTTCACCAGTGCACATTTCCCATCCCCAATGTCTCATTTTTCTCCTGTCTCCCAGACTCCTGTCTCTCTCTCCTCTCTCTCTCTCTCTCTCTCTTTTTTCTCTCTGTCCATCCCCCCCACCTACCTCTGTGGCAGACACCTCTCTCTCTCTGTCTCTCTCTCTCTCTCTTTCTGTCTCTTTCTCTCTCTCTCTCTCTGTCTTTCTGTCTCTGTATCTGTCTCTCTCTCTCTCTCTCTGTTTCTTTCTCCTTCTGAGCATTATGGTTTGTAATACAGGTACAGAAAGATTGTCATGTATATATCCTTTGCCAACTTTCAACGCTCCTTGTCCAGAGTGATCGTTTCCAACTATTATTGTCATACTGGCTCCTTCTCTATCCAAACTGCCCTCTCTCCTCTCACACACTTGTGGCAAACTACCAAGCCTTTCTGTTTTCAATGCAACAATACTGATGCCTCCTGAAACCAGACACTTGGAGAGGAAAAAAGAATGCAGAAGAGTAGCTTGTATCTTCTAGACACTGAGTCAATATTCAATATTTGCTAAATGAACTGTCGAAATAAGGACCATCACCCTGTGCGTCTTTATTCTGCACAGAGCCAGAAAGAATCAAGATGTGCCATTCGGGTGCAAGCGATCACAACCTGGTGAGGTGGAGAGTTGAACAAGAGCATCTGTAGTTGAAAGTCCAGCTCACATGGCTGCATCCACCTCCAGATAAGGGATGGTTATTTGTTGACCAAGAAGAGGGATAGATGACAAACATTAAGGGTGGTCTATAGCAACCCACCGTAGGCTATGAAAATTCAGATTGGCTCCCTCTCTTCTGACAAGATGCTGACAGTCCTTAAACAATATGGTCTCCCTTTGGATCTCTCTGGGTGCGGTTTGTTTCTACTTCCCCAACTCAAGGTTTCCACCAATAAAAGCTCTTTCTGTTTGCTGACTGGTGTCTCTGTGGTACAACTGTATCACTGTATCACTGTCTTCCCGTTGTTCATCGATTTGCTCGAGTGGGCACATAACATCTCCATTAGTCCTGTCACAAGCAAGTGCAACCCAAGGGCATCTACTTGCCCCAGGGACAGGAGGAGCCTTAAACCAATCTTCAGGTTATGGAACTGAAGTCCATAATAGTTACTAGTGTTTGGCATAAAAAGTAAATAAAGCATAACGGTAGCTTGCCAGGCTTTACCGTGTAGGTGGTATAGTCTCTGTAGAAGGCTCTCAACCCGAGCATTTACTGATGAAACTTAAAGGGGGAAGATAAGGTTTTCTCTTGGATGGAGCTCTGAGGAACTATGGAGTCTTGATGTTGAGAATGACTAACTTCATGATGTGTGGTTTGCTCTGGCTTCTTGCCAGGCTTACTGGTATCAGTTAAAACATGTCTATAACTGTTTACTATGTATAAATGTGAAAGAAATTGGGAAGAACCTTATGCGAAATTCAGTATCCTATGAAAAATATCACGCATGGTACAACTAGTCACTTGTTAATGAAACTTCAATGATCAAAGAAAATGCTTCCCCTGGATTTCTATTTTCAAACAGACTCAGCGTATTTTCAACCAATTCTTCCAATACTGTCATTTCTCTGATTAAAAAAAAAATCTTGCAAACTGTGGCCAGATCTATAATGCAGTAGGTAGTGAGGACATTTGCCTTGTGTGTGACCAACCCAGGTTCCAGCTCAGACACCGTGGGTGGTTCCACAGCCCTACCCTGAACCCTGAGCAGAGAGCCAGGAGTCAGCCCTGAGCACTACCACAAGATGTGATTCCCTATACAAGAATCTTTAAAACTTCAAAACGGCATCACAATAATAAATATTTGCCTAACATACATGCATTATGTGTTTGCTGTACTTGTTGGTCTTATAATGGCATAAAAAAACTGATTGTGGTAGAGCTAAATAGTTTGGTACCTTAAAAAGAACAAGACAGAAACAATTAGAGACAAGTGGAGTAGAAAGGAATGCAGCAGTTCTCATTTTATGCTGAAACAGAAAAGTAAATAGAAAAACCGGTAAAATACAAATGAGGTCTTACCTAACCGATGTGTAATAGTCAAAAGAAATGTATCAAAATTAACAGTGAAAAACAAATCACAAGATTAGTAAGGATTGTGTGACAATATGCTAACCTAAGGGGAACATGTGAGATGCATCCAGTATCTCTTTTATTATATTTGTGATTTTTTCTTTCATACTTCATTATGCATATTGGAGTGATTTTCCAATTAATTTTCTAACTGTTACTTCAAAGCTAGACTAATTGGTTCATTATTTTTAACTCAGTGTGTAACACATGGGAGGAAAGTGCTCAAGAAATATTTGCCCTCTAGTTGAGTGTTAGGGCTTAGGAAAATAAGCAGAGGGAGGATTGTGGGGTCCCAAGGCCCCAGGCTGAAGAGACCCCTGTGGATTCCAAGGCCCCAACAGTACTTGGGGTCAGGGGGGTAACCACAGCAGCAGATGCCACGGGGTCTAGCGGGGTCTCGGGCAGTACTCACAGTCCGTTAAGACCCCGCCTGTGTCTGAGGCTGGCACCATTCCCCCTCACCCGCTGACGGAAGAATGGACAAGGCCAAAGGTTCCTGAATGTTACTTTTTTGGTTTTATCTATCTATCTATCTATCTATCTATCTATCTATCTATCTATCTATCTATCTATCTATCTATCTATCTATCTATCTATCTATCTATCTATCTATCTATCTATCTCTATCTATCTATCTATCTATCTATCTATCTATCTATCTATCTATCTATCTATCTATCTATCTATCTGTCTGTCTGTCTGTCTGTCTGTCTGTCTGTCTGTCTGTCTGTCTGTCTGTCTGTCTATCAATCTATCTATCTATCTATCTATCTATCTATCTATCTATCTATCTATCTATCTATCTATCTGTCTGTCTGTCTGTCTGTCTGTCTGTCTGTCTGTCTGTCTGTCTATCAATCTATCTATCTATCTATCTATCTATCTATCTATCTATCATCTGTCTGTCTGTCTGTCTGTCTGTCTGTCTGTCTGTCGGTCTGTCTGTCGGTCTGTCTGTCGGTCTGTCTGTTGGTCTGTCTGTCAATCAATCAATCTATCTATCTATCTATCTATCTATCTATCTATCTATCTATCTCTCTATCTCTATCTATCTACCTACCTACCTATCTATCTATCTATCTACCTACCTACCTACCTATCTATCATGTATCTATCTATCTATCTATCTATCTATCTATCTATCTATCTATCTATCTATCTATCTATCTATCTATCTATCTATCATCTATCTATCATCTATCTATGTATCTATGTATCTATCTATCTATCTATCTATCTATCTATCTATCTATCTATCTATCTATCTATCTATCTATCTATCTATCTATCTATCTATCTATCTATCTATCTATCTAATTTATTTATTTACTTATGTATTTACTTACTTATTCATTCATTCATTCATTCATCCATTCACTCATTCACTCATTCACTCATTTATTTTGCTTTTTGGGTCACACCAGCAATACTCAGGGGTTGCTCCTGGCTCTACGCTCAGGAATTACTCCTGGCAGTGCTCAGGGGACCATATGGAATGCTGGAGATTGAACCTGGGTCCGCCACATGCAAGGCAAACGCCCTACCCACTGTGCTATGGCTCCGTTCCCCTGAATGTTACTTCTTCTAATAAGTCTTCTGTTACCTGTTACTGTTTGTTTTACCAGGCTGCTCGCTGCAGGAAGCTTTCTCAGGGGACCTCTGGCTCTCTCCCGGCAGGTTCTCCGGCAGGCTGCTCTCCTCGGGGGTATCTGTGCAGCTCTCCTCTCTTCTTCAGGGCTCTTCTCTTCTGAAGGCCTTTGTTCAGGGCGTCACCTTTCAGGTCCTCTCCCAGGACCTCTCTTTTCAGGATCTCTTTTCTTAGGTCCTTTCTCTTCAGAGTCTCTTTTCTCTTTGCTCCTCTATTTATGTAAGTCCCTAACTCTATTTCCTGTTTCACAGTTTGGCCTGTTGCCTCTGTTACTCTGTGTCCCTAATCTATTTATCTCTTTCTCTGCTATTTGGTCCTGCTGTCCTGTTGCCCTATGGTGCTGGCCCTCGGGCCTCGGCACCAGGAGCAGCTTCTCTCCCCTGGTTCTGGCTATCCAGCCGGGCACCGAGACCCCATGGCCTAGGTGCTGGCCTTAAGCCCAGACTCCAGGGGCCGCTGCTCTCTTTGTTTGGAAGCCCCCCCGGATGCTCTCCTCTACATAGTCTCAGGCAGCTTCAGAATCCTGGCCTCAACTGAGTAACAGTTTTCTAATTGGTTCCCCAACAGTTGAGCAATAGAAAATGTTATTAAAACTAGAAGAATAGAATGTCTTCTTCTATTTAACCACTAGGTGGCAATATGAGCACATCAGTTAATTGTCTTCATTCATCTGAAGTTAAAAACTGCCATTTGAAAACAACATCTGAAAAGAAAAAAATTATGATCTGACATTATTATATATATAGTAGGATGAAGAATTTCTAGTATTTTGACGAAGATCAAGAAAGATATGAACTGGCTGTGGACAGGAATCCAGGACACTGAGCTATCCAGAAATAAATTGGAAAACATTTCAGCCATTTATTTAAGCATTTCCAGACACGGATATAAGTGCAGTTGCAGAGATAGCACATCTGGAGAATTAGCAGACATCTATCTTTCCCCCAGACATCAGTGTAGCATGCAATGTCTGCAACTATCAGGGCATGGAGGGCTCCAGTGAGCTGGATGATGCAGCCGGGGGCCTTCTGACGGGGGTGTGTTTAGTGCACAAGAACCGTTTAGACTGGATGCGACCACAGAAATGATCAGCTTGAAATATTCCCAACACGCTCTACTTTTGCACCTTCATCGTTCCAGATGAAAAGAGTTAGAATAAATTCTTGTATTTAACTATTTTTTTTTTTTTTTTTTGTTTTTTGGGTCACACCTGGCGATGCTCAGGGGTTACTCCTGGCTCTTCACGCAGGATTACTCCTAGCAGTGCTCAGGGGACCATATGGGAAGCTGGGTATCGAACCGGGTCAGCTTCATGCAAGGCAAACGCCCTCCCTGCTGTGCTATCGCACTGGCCCCTCTTATATTTTAAAAAGCTTGTTCTGGAGCTGGAGCTATAGTACAGTGGGGAGGGCATTTGTTTTGCAGGAAGCTGATCTCTGGTTTTGATCCCCAGTATCCCATATGATTCCCTGAGCACCACCAGGAGGAATTCCTGAATGCAGAGGCAGGAGTAACACCTGAGCATCGCCAGGTGTGACCCAAAATGCTGGTAGAGCTTTCTGATTCATTAACATCCTTCATTTGGGTCATGAGATATTTCATATGCTTGGGATGCTATGTTAATCAGCTGACCATCTTGCTATGTCGATCATCTCAATAAATATTTTAATAAAAGGGGAGAAACTAGACTCCTTCTCTTCCCCCCAAATGATTACATTAGACACATCTTAAAGCAAAACCAAATGTAGTGATTGGGTCAAATTTTGATACTTTTGTATGTCACATTCCTCACTGGTAAAATTTGAAGCTGTTATGTGTTCTTGTTGACCTTCTGACTTACAGGCAAGTTGTTAAATATATATTGTAGGGGCTGGAGTGATAGTACAGTGGGGAGAGTGCCTTGCATGCGGCCAACCTGGGTTTTATCCCCAGCATCCCATATGGTCCCCTACCACTGCCAGAAATAATTCCTGAGTGTAGAGCCAGGAATAATAACTGAGCATTTCCAGGTGTGACCTAAAAAAGCAACACACACACACACACACACACACACACACGTATATATACACGGAAGAGAGAGTATACTGAGTGCATCTTGATTTTTCAAGTTTAAATATAAATGTTTGGGGCAGAATCTATAGCTTTTACTATGACACAGTTATTCCCAAGAAATACATTATTTCTACGAATTGTATCTACTTGCTTTTTTATGTGCGCTCTTATGCCGTACTCTATTCCTTATAAATTAGTCAGTGAACAGTTATAAGCAAATTTTCACTAGATATCGGAACTTTGGAGTTCAAACTCACTTCCATAGTGACTCATTGGCCAGTAATCTTCCCAAAAGACAAGTTACGGGGATTACCTGGAAAGTTATTTGCTAAATATCTTTATGGAGGGGTAGAGCCGTTGAGTATTAGAACATCTGAGCGGAGCAGGAGAAATGTTGCCTCTCCGCTCCCAGCCCCAGCCCCTGCATCTTACCTGCATCCACATGGGGAGAAGTATGAGGCGCCCAGAGAAGAGGTGGGACATCACAGATGCTTCTCACCTAGCTAGCATGTACCAATTTCACACACACAAGGAAGGGATTGTACATCTAGATTGCTCTCTGCTTGTTTATTTTTAGTTTTCTTATATAACTGAAAAATTGTCATCGCTGTATGGTTTTGTGAAAAGTATATGGACCATACACATGAGGAAAGAAGACCTTTCATTTTGACATTGGTACTCAGAAACAGGATATCTGTGTACTGAGAGGCAAAATATTTTAGTAAATAAAAATTTCACATTTGTCCCAAAAGTTAGAACAGGGTTAAGGTGCTGATCTTACATGCCAACTGATTCTGGTTCTGTTTCATCCTCGGGTATGGTCCCTAACCAAAGTACAAGACAGGAATTGCCCCTGCATCCCACAGGTGAGGAGGAAACTGCCCACCCACAGTAAAGAAAAGCTACACTTTGATTTTTTTTTTTTGCTTTTTTGGGTCACACCCAGCAATGCTCAGGGGTTACTCCTGGCTCTGCACTCAGGAATTACTCCTGGCGGTGCTCGGGGGACCATATGGGATGACAGGGATCGAACCCGGGCCAGCACTGGCTGGCCGCATGCAAGGCAAACACCCTACCTGCTGGGCTATCGCTCCGGCCCCCTACACTTTGATATTTGTGTTTCGTTTATGAACCATACTCGATGGTATTCAAGAGCTACATCAGCTTGGCACTTTATGGTCACTCCTGGCTAATTGCTTTGGGGTCACTCTTGGAGGTCATGCAGAGCCAAGTATGGAACTTCTGGCCCACATGCAAAGTATGTACTCACACCCACTGAGCTATTTTCCATCCCATTGAGCTATTCTTTAGTCGAAAATCTTCCTTTATAATTTGTTTTGGATGTTCTGTCTCTTGAGCTTCAGAGTTTCTGCCCCAACTCCATCATAATTTTTCAATAAAGGAAAGAAACCAAGAGAAGTATAAATTGCGATGCCTTATTTTTTTGATGTTCTTTTCTACTCTGCACATGCTTTATGCAACAATGTTAAAATAAAACTAATGAGGTTCTGGAAAGCACAGATGACAACTGAAGCAAAAACAAAATAATGCTTCTAAAAACCCTAGCATGTGGCTTATTAATTTAACTGGTAATTAGCAGATTGTTTTGGTCACCATTCTCTACTATGGTGTTTATTTGTTCCATTTTAATAATATTTTATCAAAGTGTAACACATTGCTTTCACTTAAACAACACTTAGAAAATACCTTGTTGTCTAAGATTTTGGAGAAACCCTTTTTCCACTCGTTTGTGAACATCCCGATGCGCTATGTTGGAAAGAGAAGTAATTGCAACTGATATTGAGCTACATGCAACTTGTGCAAAGAATACGGTGTTGGTTGAGGTACAAAGTCCTTAAGCATTTATTCCTATCCGGGTAGAAAAGCACTGAGGCGGGACGGCCCTGCAAAGCTCTATTTTATTTTTCTCTTGGACATAGTTTAGACCTTACGGAGAAGGAATACACAAAAGGGAAACGATGATAAATGTGTGCTTGCCCCTGCAGAAATCCCTTTCAAAGGAGTAACACTAACAAAAACAAAAGGGAGTTGAAAATGCAGTGACCATCCACCCGACCAGGTGAGCCGCAGCGTCCCAGCTCCCTAGCCATGCAGAAAGAAGGCAAGCCCATCCTGAATTCACAGCCAGGGTGGTCTCCCGTGCACAGAACTGAAAGCAAACAAGGGCAAGCTCCAGCCAGATGTGGGGGCTTTCAGGTTCACTGACAGTTCCTGGGGTACTGGGAGTCAAAGCAGCTCACGCACGTTCCGCCTTCCACCAGGAATCATGGAGAAGCGAAGGCCAAAGGAATCTCGCCAGCCCCTGGTCCCCACGACAGTCTTTGTAGGAGGCATCGTGTTGGCTTCTTCTCCAAGACTCCTGAGGAATCTACAATTCTGGACAATAGATGCCACTAGTAGTGAAGCTCCATTTGCTTTAGAGAATGGATAAGCCAGTGGACCCACTTTTATTTTTTTAATCGAATCACTGTGAGCTACACAGTTACAAAGCTGTTCATGACCGAAGTTTCAGTTATATAATGTTCCAATGCCCGTCCCCACATTGGTGTCCATTTCCCACCACGATGTCCCCAGTTTCCCTCCATCACCCCCCAAAGCCTAACTCTATGGAAGGCACTTTCCTTCTCTCTCTCTCTCTCTCTCTCTCTCTCTCTCTCTCTCTCTCTCTCTCTCTCCCTTTTGGGCCTTCTGGTTTACAATACAGTTACTGAGAGTCTATCATGTTTATTCCTTTACCTCCTATCAGCATGCAGTTCTTATCCAGAGAGACCATTTCTAGCTGTTTTTTGTGGTCCCCTCTCTATCCCAATTGCCTTCTCCCCCAGCACTTGAAGCAGGCCCACTGTGGACCACTGTTTAAAATATTTGGTATTTGATTGGAGTTCTCTGATGCACAATCTTGTTATTGCTAGCTTCCCCTGCACATAATTCCAACACCACACCCACCATCAGAGTGTGCATCTCCTCCCCCAAAACCTGATGTCCCTCTATTTCCACACCCTTCCCCCAAAGCAATTGTGGGGATCCCTCTCCCATTGTGCTTCCTTTAGTCCTTTGTTACTACTTTCCCGGGTATCTTTAGATCACACATATGAGATCACCACCTTACCTTCTGATCAACTTGAATCACCATAATATTCTCTCATTCCACCATGTTGCTGCAAAGTACATGATTTCATTCGTTGTTAGAGCTGCATAGTATTCCCCAGTGGATCCACTTAATGGCCCAATGAAGCATTGATATTTTTGTTTGTTCATTTGCTTTTGACCCATAACCAGCTGTGCTCAGAGATCAATCCTGGCAGGGTTTGGTCGACCATCTGGGGTGCCAAGGATCACACCTCGGTTAACGACATGCAAGGCAGGGCCCTTACTTGCTGTTCTCTCTCTCCAGTGCTTGGCCCAAGGAATCGTGATGTCTTCCCTTGCTGGCGGTTTCTAGTCTGGTATATGTATGGATAACTAGAGATGCTTTGTTCTTAGTGGATAGAAATTTTTCAGTATGATTATTTTGGAAAAACAAAACAAGAAAGAAATATCTTCTTTATAGAGTTGCCTGATTTTTTCTCTGTTCCTGGATCTCTTTAAGCCCAATCCCAAACCATTTTATTTGTTCTATTAATTATGTTGCTGTTCTTTTCGTTCTTAATTTCTGTTTCACTGATGTTCACTTCTACTGGTCAGGCACTAACTTTCATTTCCCTAACTTTCAAAAGCATGTTCAATCACATGATTTTTAATAGTAAAGCTTTGCCCATGGGTCTATCTGGAAAATATCCTTTGAAGGCAGGGAAAGTCTCATACTAGTTTCAGCGACATCAACCCTATTTTTTGTGGATACCAAATTCAGAGGTAGAAGGTCGTTAATTCCTTCTTCCTTTATGCTTTTGCTTTTCTTAGAGATGGGGCCAAGCCGTTTCATTTCTCTGGCCCGATTGCTATAGAGCGACATCCCGAGACCACCACTAATGAAGCTCACCAGGACTGGACATATCCTGCCCTTCCAGGTGGGTTCTGGGCCTTACCTTTGAGCCCTGGGAATGTTATTGATGTTCTCTTGACACTGGTCAAACTGAAACCAAATTTCATTTTACCTCATTGAGAGTCTGTTTACGAAAGTCACTAAATCACCCCATTGCTGACCTCAGCTACAAGTTCAAACCCTTTTTCACAGCCATTAACTTTTTCAGCATTCCGCCCAGCAGATGTGTGTTCCCAAACTTAATCTTTTCCATACTGGATAAGGCAGTTTACCTGGTGGGGGCTAGCTCCAGTGAGACCTCTAATGACCTATTTTGTTTACTGATTCACCCCAAATATCCACTTATTGGCAGGAGTTACTAGATCGCTCAATCATTGTTTAATATATATTTTTTAAAGACACACGAAGTTTAGAACAGCACGTTCATTGTGATAAGCTAGCAAACAAGACCTCCCTTGATTGATTTGTACACTTGTTAAATTCACCTATTAAGTTAGAAAATTAGCTATACTAAAATGTCATTTTACTTGCATAAATATTCAACACTAGCAATTTTCCCCATAGAATTATGACAGCCTTTATTTGATTATATATATCTATATCTATATAGATATATACTGAAAAAAGAAATACTAAGAAATTTAGTGTCTGCTTACAGTTTTGAATATTACAAATACAAATTCTATTTTTTTGTTTGAATAAATGTGGCAATCATTTCCCTCCTTTCAGAAGAAATATGAAAATGAACCATTTCCCTGGCTTATTTAATAGACTCTCCATGCCAAATTATTTACATTTTGATGATTCTGACATCATGAGATTCTGGAACAAAGATGCCACCATACAAAAAAAGAGGACCAAGTGTTTTAGAAAAGTTAACCAGCCTTTGTTATTCTTTCAGGTCATGAATCGTTGTGCTGTAATAAAGAGATAATACGAGGGAATTAGTAGGTATGGAGTATCTATTTTATATTTCATTAGGAAAAAAGATTACTCCAATCTTGATTTTTTTTTCGAGTTTAAAATGATCTTTTGCAAGTCCAGAAAGATGACTCGGCAGGCTAAACAAACTCTGTGTATATTAAAGACCCAGGTTTAATTCCTGGCACCGCATGGATCCTGAAGCTCCAATGGGCGCAACCCCTGAGCACAGTGGTAGAAGCAACTTTTAGGTACTAAAGATTGTGACCCCAAACTGAAATGAATAAATTGCTAAATAAAAACTACAATGACCTCATCCACCTTCTGCATGATTTAACTATACCTCCCTCTACCGCCACACCCTCAACCCCACAACCCCACCTCCCAGAAAGGGCTCCGGCATTTTCCTTTGAACCCTATATCAGGTTGATGGCCAATAACTCCTTTGCCCTCGCCCTTCTCCAACTTGCAATATGTAAAAATACGGGAAGTTCCTGTAGACATGTGAGCAACGTTTGAAATCCCACCAGCTCTCCTCTTCCTGAGAGCCAACATCGTTGTTCCTTCGTTGCTCATTTCAAAATTAAATTCCTCCAAATTCCCTTTCTTTCTAATTGGAAATTTCAGCTGCCATCAGATTGAGTTTTTCTGTTGTTTACTCGTCCCTGAAGTCTCTGTTGAAGATTTTCTTTCTCTAGGCAACCAGCTGGTTTTTCACATAGATAAGGTCAATTAATTTGACCTCTAGTTCAATATGAAATGCATAATAAAAGCTGGTGCCCCAAGGACCGGATGTGGCCTTTCAAAAAGCTACTTGCCAGGGCAGGGAACAATAATTTATTACCTCATAAACCCCAGTTGAAATGCGTGTTGCTGAGCATGGTACTGACAAGGGGCCTGTGTGTCCTTATTGATTTATTTTTCTTCTATGCCATGGAGAGATGGGAGAAAGCCCTGAGCACCTGCGCTATTGAGGAGAGGGAAGTCACATTGTAAAGAAGCCTCTGTGCCTTGGCTTCTTTCAAGATACACAAACCCTGTTGGGATCTGGGTCTCTCTGCAGCTTCATTTGCAGTGACAAAGATGTCAACAGCCAGGCTCACGGCGCTCATTCTTGACTTTGAGCAACAGGATTTTGTGATTAAAACACACGTGGCTTTGGCGGGTGGTGTCAACTCTCTGGACAGCAAACTCTGAATACCCCCCCAAAATTTAAGCTGCTATATAGACCAAAAACCCCCTTACTGCCTTCCCCCCAATCCAATAAAGAATATGATTTTACTCAGGAACGATGTTTTGGCACATGTGTGAGGATGTAGACTTCTATATTTTTCATATTTTCAGATTCCTACAGGAATGAGACCCCAGCCTGTGAGATCCCCTTAGCATCTCTGTGTGGGTGGATCCAGAGCCTTTATCTCTGTCCCTCACTGTGTAAGAGTGGGCTTTGTCTCTGGGTTTAGTCTGCATGGTAAACAACTCTGCATGCATCTGCTTGCAAAGCATTTGAAATTACATCCTCAATTTATCTGATGCTTGGAATACATCAAAGCTGTAAATATTTCTAAGGTTGCTGCTAACTAATTTCTCACTATAAATCATCATCTCCAACTACTAAGCATATAGAAATCCATAAAGTTCGGATCTTTTGGTGGAGCAATTCTAACATTTCTGGAGATTTGTGGATAAAGCTGACAGCACAAAGTACCCCTTCCAAGACACGTAAGTACTCATTCCCCCAAACAATTGTTTTCTGACCTCTGCATAAGTACTTAGGAGATGTTTACACAGTGAGGAACCATTTTTAGAAACCCGGTGACAATTTGGAAAAGAAAAGTTTTCTGAGAAGCAGTATCAAAGGGCCTTAAGATAAATCATGCTGTGTGCGTCTAGCAAAAAGCTTGTGGCCCTGACAAGGGTGAGTGGGAGAAAGGATACAAAATAGAAGGGTGGCTCGAGGGACTGCAGAAAGGAAAAAGCTGAAGGCAAACAAATGCTCATTTCAAATATTTTTGCACAAGGAACATGTGTAGTTTTGTTGAAATATGAATTGAAGCATCTATCTAGAGGGCCATTGGCTGGACCAAAAGGCTTAAACAGCTGATAGTCTGTCTGACATTTATAATTTGAACCGTTTGACCCATGAAAAGCATCACTAACACTCTGAGCAACTCTGGTAGCAGAGCATAACTTACACAAAAAGTTGTGTAAGTATGCATAAAAATAGGCATTTCTGTTTTTCCAGAGTTTTCCATATGCACAGAGAAAGACAAGCAAGCAAACTGTTGATGCTGTGCATTTTATTCGTAACCAGTCTTTTCGCTCGCCTACTTTCTAAAGGTTGTTTATTTTTGTTTGGGCATATCATCCTGATTCTAAATTTTCTTATTTCACAAAACTCCAAAATGTCTTGTCTCTTTAAAAAAAAAAAAGACACCATCAACAAATGCCATTTTGCAGTATCTGTGAATGTTTCCCTACTGAATCATTAAACAGAATCTCTTTCCCCTTTTTTTCCATTGCTTCCTCACAGTCTCTTACTACCACTCGGGTTAATACCATTTGCACTATATTTCAAATGCACTAATCGTTAAACAGACTTCTTGTTGACGATCTTAGGAAGCTAACTACAATTTATATCATTGTTTCATGGGGGAAAAACATGTTCCAGGTTTCAAACAGCTGACCTAAAAACAAATCCAGAACAGCTTGTTTGTACGTTGAAGATTGTGTACAGATTCTACCCTCCCCACCCCCCCCCCCCCTTTTACTACGGAGAGCTAGTGGGTACCCTGAAGTCATTAATTGCCTGAAAATACAATACACTCATTGCCGGAAATTGTGGCTTGGGCTGTTTCTGACCTCTGGTTATGAAAGACTTTTTTCTAGATCTTTGTCCTCATACAGAGGATTCTTTACTAGGGACTTTATTGATGCATTTTAAGGTTATGCTCTGAACCACAAATTTGCAAATATATGTCAGATCCACGTAGAGCTAAAAGCAAGATAAATCAGGCCAGGAATGTGAGCTAGCCTTTCTTTGGTAGTAGGCAGATATCAGAATAGCTGATTCTCTACAAAATTCCTCCTTTATTTATCTCCAGAGGTAGGACTAGTTCCAAAAGAGACTCTTACTAGATTGCTTGAAACAGCGTCCTTGCCACCAAATAATAATAATAATAATAATTCACCAAAATATTTTCAAATGTGCCCTGCTGCAAAACCTGAAGTTGAATTTCTAGCTTGCTTGTGTCCAGGCTTCCCTGGATGGTTCCAAACAATAGTTGGAGCAGGTCAAGAAGAAGAGGTTAAGATACATGGCATGAGAGAAAAGCAAGGAAGAGCGTGAAAGCTTTGTGAGTCTCAGGAACATAAAACTGTCAGCTGTGTGCAGCAAAATTCTCACGACCCCAGAGCTGAACTTTGTGAATAGGCTTGGCATCAAACTCTTGGCTGCAGAAAGGAAAGAGGAAAAGAAAGGGGGGTCAGGAGGGGGCGGACTCCTGCACTGCCCCAACGTACCCACAAATGCACACACATGTGCTGGAGATACACTGCTTAACTTTGCAAGGTCTATGCAATTGGCCGATTGCACACCGGGCTATGGCGGATGGACTGACCACAGGACAAAACCAGAGCTCTTTCATTTTTCACTGTGACCTCTCTAACGCTACAGGACTTTTAATATACTGACTCGGTTGTAGTAAACTGAATGATGGCATTATTTGTATTGGCCCACCATCTCCAGTTCTGCTTCTTCGAGAGGGTCTTTCAAAATTGTGGGTATTATAAACTCCCTAAGATGTGTGGAGGAAATATAATGCATGATTAAAACCATAGACTTGGGCATGGGTGGATTTGAGCTTCCATTCAACTAACAGACTCCATTTAAATCTAATTTATTCAGTTTGTTTTATTTTTTTGGCTCTTTTCTCCTTTAAAACTATGAAAATAGTAGCGGGTGTCTCTTTCAATTATTGTGAAAATTGAAAGACATGCATACCAAGTGACCACACACATTTGGAAAGTTTCATTCAATGCCTGACCCATGTGAAGGGCACCAGGTGAATGATAGCTGGCTAAAATGATCATTGTGGCTTTATTGACTGAAGCCATACCTGTAAGAAGATTTCCCTAGAATAGAAACCGGAAGTCTAGGTATCACTTTCCTTCACTCTTTTGCTTTCACTGTCTTTTAGTTTCACTTTAAGAAGGAGTTGAACATATAGCGTACCTGGAAACATTCTCTTCTTCAAGATATTTCTCTTCGAAATGAAATTTTCTCTTACAGGTTTTAACCTACTTATTGCCAGAAGGAAAAATTTCACGAAGCTGTTTAGAGCTGCATTTTGAATATGATTGTGGTAGCATCGTACATAATGTTGATTATGCTCCACTTAAATGCATTTACAGCAACTGATTTGGAGAAATACAAGGTAATGGATCCCTTTCCATTTTGCTGGAATGTGAGGGCAGCGTAGATCTGAGTGTGAATCAAAGGACCTTATGTATTTTAATTGTGACCCAGGGACTTCTGTTTTAATGTTGAATGGGCCTTTCTTGTTTTATGAATTGCTTGGTTAAATGTCAGGACATTACACAGTTTAAGTTTTTCGGTATAAAGAGATGAGTAAGCCCTTGCCCTTTACATAGTGGCTCACGTAACATTCTCTCCGATCTCTGTTATGTAATCCATTGACATGAGTCAATATTAGCTGTGATGCTTATTGAGAATATTGTCAATAATTTTGGGACTGTACTTCTAAACCCTGATCCACTCCTTGCCTTCTTAAATACCCTGAGAAATGTGACACTCCTCTTTTCTGCTACTACTTCCTCTTCTGCAATTTGACTCTTTCGTAGCACTTATTTTATAATTTTTTTTTTTTTGCATTTTGGGTCACACCCGGCAATGCTCAGGGATTTCTCCTGGCTCTGCACTCAGGAATTACTCCTGGCGGTGCTCGGGGACCATATGGGATGCCGGGATCGAACCCGGCCTGCACAGGCTGGCCGCGTGCAAGGCAAACGCCCTACCCGCTGGACTATCGCTCTGGCCCAGTAGCACTTATTTTAACGTCTTGTTTATCTACCAGAGTTGTTCAAAGGTCTTCTTCCTATCCCTTTCTTTGAACTTACTTCAAAATTTTTCTTTTATTGACTTTTATTTTTTTCTACCGTATAAGTGTCTTTTAAAAGATTTTCTAAAGTTGAGACTCATTTTGGATTTTAAAATTAGGTGGCAAGATTTATGTGCCCATTTTTCCCCATATGCGGTCATTTGATCATCATAAAATTGTCCCTGACACCCTGGTTCAACTTTGACCTTGTGGTAAAAATTGTTCTGCCTTCCTGTTCACATGGGTCTGCTGGTCCTTTCATGATTGGGAGATAGTAATACAGTCACGGTACCGGATGTATGAGTACAATGGATAGCACCGTACAAAAGAAATAGACTATAAGAGTAGAAATGAGAGAGGAATGGAAATGTCATAAAAATGAAAGAGAAATATGTTAACTTTATGCAAGTATTAATTAATCCACAATAAGAAGTATTTCCCAATAATACATATTTTATCATGATGTTTTATAGTAAAATATATTAAAACTTCATTTGTCAATTATACCTCACTAAAACTGAAAAACTTAGATTATTTTTCAGAGAAAAAATATCAAAGCAGTAGCTTAGGAGATATCCTAGAGAGGGTGGAGTGTATATCAAATGATCCATGGGATAATAGCTAAATGTGAGGTCAATATGGCGCTCAATAGATGGTGAGTTCATCAACCATTTATGGACATCAGCACTGCTAGGGCCGACAACCAGCATTGTCATTGTCACTTCTGCTCTGCCGGGTGTACCTGTGTCTTAGGCTCAAGCATCCCTTGGCTTGAAATACTCTCCTCTGAAGGGCGGGTCTCTGTGTGGTGGGTCCTTGTAGGCTGGGTTTCTGACAAGCCAGGCTGGAGACTGGATTAATCTGGGGGCTGGAGACTGGATTAGTCTGCTGGGTGGAGATCTTACCTGCTGCAGAGTGTGGATTGTGAAGATCGCTGCCAGCAAGGTGTGGGGGGTTTCTCTGGGCTCCTCTGAGGCTCCATCGGGATGGTGGACTCAGGTCGGAAGTTGCTCTCATGGTCCATGGAATGCAGGGGGTTCAACGGGGGAAAGCTGGTTTCTGCTCTGCCGGGTGTACCTGTGTATATTGTACCTGTGTAATTGTCATTGTATATTTACTTATTCCTTGTCCTGAAGATTCAAAGATGTCTCAGGAGAAGACATAGATGTCTGATTTTATGTAGAAGGGTCAGAAACTCAGAGATAGAAACTCAGAGAGAGAAATTTTTCCAAAGCAGAAATTGGTTGAATCAGTCTTGACTATGCCTCCTCTGCCTCTGATTACATTTTTTTATTGTTCCATGTTTCATCTGTGGCTGACTATGTAAAGATGAAAATTTTTTTTCTGACATCATGTACATGTACCCTCAGTATTTAAAGAGGAGGTACACTAAGCAACTTTATACATATATAATTTATATATGTATAAAATACATATATTATAAATATACATTATTTATTTTATTATTTATGTATACTAATATATCTAATACATGTATAGTACATACATGTAATGCATGTATAAGTATATGTAATGTGTGTATGATACATATATGTATATGTATTATATATTGCTCCATTTGTATATATGTGTTAATTACAGAATTAATG
Organism: Cryptotis parvus; assembly: GCA_021461705.1. Lineage (NCBI taxonomy): Eukaryota > Metazoa > Chordata > Mammalia > Eulipotyphla > Soricidae > Cryptotis > Cryptotis parvus. Next base: position 114,165 of record JAJIBD010002274.1, read on the forward strand.
TGTACATATATACAAATGGAGCCACTCAGCCAATGATTATAGGTTAAGACCATAAAAGGAAGAAAAAAAGGAATAAAAATATTGCTCTTAACTTATGGCAAATCGGAAGGAATTTCAAAGTACAAATTCAAGATTCATTTATCTAGAAGAATTTTGTGTAACAGATTTTCTAATAAAAATGAAAATATACATATGTACTAGCACTGCTTTCTCTCTTATTGTTGTGGCAATTAAGTAGTTCCCTATTTTTTCATTTTTCTGGTATAAATCCTTTATCTCATCTTTCTGTTTTATCCCAAATTCTGAAGGATGTTCAATCATTTCAGTTTTGACATGACTTTCTACTAATATGTAATATTATCATTATTTTAGAATTATAAGCCAACAAACATAGTAGACATTTGTTGGAAAAATAAGTGAAGTAATCCATGTTAAGCATTGGTGGCTTCTATTAGTCACCTGTGTTAGAAACACATTACAGAACACAGTATGACTATGAAGAATACGGAGAATTTTGGAAGCTATAGGAATGTTTACCTCTTATTTGATATTCATTACTACCTTGTCTAATTTTGATTAGAATTAGTTCTATGTTTTGCTCTCTGACAATTTGTCAGACACAAATTTGGATACCTTATTTAATATTGCTGTCTGAAGATTTTAGAGTGTTCGCATTTCCATGAAATGTTGTGAAAGCAGCATGAACTAGAAATCATTCTTTATTTCAATGAAATATAAAGAACAAGCCTTTAGGATGATGGAGCAAACATTACATTGAATGCTGTATTTTATGTATTTTATTTTGATTTTATTTCATTTTTTAGGTCTAGTTTCTTTCTTAGCAAAATTGAGTGGGAAGCTATACAGATTTCCTATAATGTCACTGAGCGCATCAATGCTTGGTTCTTCATCATCAAATTCCTCCACCAGCTTGGGGTATTTGTTACCAATGATGACAACACTATGCAGAATAATAGCTCAAAGCCCATAGTTTGACATTTCTTCTCAGTTTTGGTGTAACGTGCTTTTACATGTTTTATGGTTTTATGTACTTGAGTAAAGGTATGATGTGTGTCTACATTATGCTGATGACATAAAGAATATTACTCTCCTAAATTGTATCAGTGTTCTGGCTATTAATTTCCTATCCTAAATCCTGGCAAATATCATTTTTAAACAGTATCTCTATTTTGTCTTTTTTCCTAAACATCGTATGGTTGAAATCCTACATGTGTAGCTTTTGCCGAATGCATCTTTCACTTAATAATGAGAGTGGGGGGCCGGAGCGATAGCCCAGCAGGTAGGGCGTTTGCCTTGCACGCGGCCGGCCTGTGCTGGCCTGGGTTCGATCCCTGGCATCCCATATGGTCCCCGAGCACCACCAGGAGTAATTCCTGAGTGCAGAGCCAGGAGTAACCCCTGAGCATCGCCGGGTGTGACCCAAAAGAAAAAAATAATAATAATGAGAGTGGAAGTTTTCAACATGCTTCTATGATGTCATAACGTGTTGCTTTTTTTTGCACTGGTGAATATTCCTTTATCTGGTTTAACACCATGTGCTTATCCATTTGCCTCTTGATAGTGATCTGGGGTATGGTCAGTACTTCAACCTTTGCCAACCTTTGCTTCTTAAATAGTGAACTGGTTAGTCTGGGTCTTTCACCTCTCCATATGAACTTAATTTATTTTAATTTGGGAACCATAGCTGGTGGTGTGCAAATCTTACTCCTGGCAAGATCAGGGATATATGGAGTATCTGGGATGGAACCCAAGCTAAAGGCATTCATTCTACATCTAATGCTACTTCTCCATGCCTCCCTGAACTTTAGAATCTTTCCTTTTTGATCAAATAACATGATCAAATTTATCAACTGCTCCTAATATTTATATAATTGATATTGATTTTCATAAATATGTGCATTGAAAAGCTAAATAAAATTATCCTTATTTCACTGTCCAGTAATGGTTTTTATAAATGGATAACTTTTTGGAAGTATGTATTACTATATGTATGAGTAGATCAACCAAGTGCACTAGGATTTTGCAATGTACTTTTATTTAACTTTCATATTCCCATTCTAAATAGCACCTAGTGGATTTGTCCCTGGACCACGTTTATTTATACTTCTGAACTACTGCAAATCACTTAATTTTTTGTAATGGACCTTCATCCTGAATCATTTTTATTAACATTTCCATCTTTTAACTAAAGAAGACTTCTCTACTTCAGGCTACTATTATGTACCAAAGCACATTTCATATGAATTATAGATACTTGTACATTTCTTCAGCAACAGTCAAAGGTCCATATCAATTTGGTTTTGGTTCAAGTCTGGTATATAATATGTTCATGTGACAACAAATTAATCAAATTTACCCTCCAAACCTTTCAATCTGTATCAATGGAAAGCACCAATGGATCAATGAACAAGTGGTCACTATATATAAATGTATATTTAACCTTATGATAAGTCCTAATGTCACACACAAAAAAATTCGCCATTATTACCACAAAAAGATAGGAGGAAGGTTGGTTAGAGTCAGAATACTTAGCCTTTGCCTGCGTAAGTAGTCGTAGCCAATATGAATAATTTATCTTATTTTTCATTTTATAGATGTGAGGCAAATTCTTGCCTCCAACTATAAGAATTTTAAAATTTAGTGCTTTTGCAATGATAGGTATAATGTTAATGAAATATTAATATTGTTACTATGACTTATTGTGTCATAGTTTAATAAATACAGCTGCATAAAACATTTGCAAGTCTAACTTTCTGACAATATAAAATTTAACCTGAGAAAAATCAGCTAACTCTTTTCAAATCTGGTAAGCGGAACTGGTAAACAAATCTGATAAAGCCAAATTCAGTCCTGACTTACCATAAAGCTTACTCAATATTAATATCGAATTGGACCAGATAAAAAGTAAACATGTTTGTTTAAATAAAATAGCATATTTGATGAGAATTTTTTTAAATGCATTGTCAAAAAATGTTACTAGTGCTCACTCAAGCAAATCGATGAACAATGGGAAGACAGTGATACAGTGATACAGTGATTGTCAAAAAAACAGGAAAAAGATAAAAATGTACATTGTTTGGTTTGGGGGACTTTAAGTTTAGGCATTAAAGTTCAAAAAACTGCTAATTAATAGTGTTTCTATATTTACATACCTCTCCTACATGAATATTTTAGAGCCTCTAGCTTTAGCCATGGCATTAACAATAAAGTTTGTGAGTATTTAATAACACTCCAAAATTGGTGAGATTTTTAGGCTGACACTTGTGTTAATTAATAGATAACAGATCTGCATGTCCAAATACTATATGTCCTAGTGCTCATTTTGATTATACTTTCTGTAGCCTAGTAATTTCAGAGTTTAGTTGACCTTTGAAATCTTCATAAATTCATCTTTTAGGATACGTTTCAGCTAAATGTCATTTGCCACCACTATCATTACCTTCTGTTTAAAAGTACATTCAACCAAGTACAGACAGAAACCAGTAGGTAACATTCAAAGTAGATCCAAATATATCCAACCACATTCTGGTATGAAAACCATGGGTTTTGTTTGTTTATACAACCTCAGAGGCGTCCTTCATGTGATAAAAATACAGTTTTGCCTAGTAATTCAGAAATCAATCACTGGTGATAAGTTCTGCTTTAATTAGAACTGAGATTTGTAAAGAAAGAGACCAAACACAGGAAGTTATTAGAATAACAACACGACAGTGGGAGAAGCATTCAACCTTTCAGTGGATGGGGCATATTCATCAGTTGCAAATGTTTTTGTTTTGTTTTTCTTCCACTTCTTGTGTTGCTATATAAAAGCTTAAAAGAATACTTAAAGGAAGGCATTATTTCATTAGCTGAAAGATGTGAACCAAACCAATATTTCACTAGATGGTGAACTTTTTAAAAATGATAAAATATAAGAAAATAATATTTTTAAAGACTTCAACTATTGAACAAAGATGTTCTTTTATTTCTACTTGGTTTCTGTTGATTGTTGATGGCAGGATGCAAGGAAGGAAATGCCTTGGAGCCCTGTGGTTTTTCATAGGCTAGACAAATAGTCAAAGAGGCATCAGACACATTTATAAAGAAAACGTAAGACGTCTTTTACTAACAACATGAATACATCATATCAAACCTGGAGAGACACAGAAAATCTTAGTTATTCAAAGCCTGGCTTTAGATATCATATTTAGATGGCTTAAAGAATGTGAGAAGAAGGGGACAATTAGAGTAGTTGTCAGGGAAAATGTACTACCAAGACAGGCAGCTATAACTTCCGCCTTCCCCAATAAAAGCATTAGAATTTGTCTGTCAATGGTACAGTGGGAGACAGGCATGGCAGAGAAAACTTGGAAAGTAAATATCCCATTAATTTCTGCTTGTTTTTGGACACACCTCACGGTAGGCTAAGACTCTTTCTACCACCACTGTGCTTAGGGATCACTTTCAGAGGGGCTCAGATGACCCTGTGCGGTGCTGGGGATCAAACTTTGGCTGGGCAAGAGCAAGACAAGCATCTTTCTTGTACTATCTCTGTCTCCAAAGTGAGTATCTCTTCCAAAGACAACTTCCATTTTTTAACGTTTGTGTGTTCAGGGACCTGGCCATGAAATTAAGCTTTAGTCAATGTGATATTTCATATTTTTGGGGAGTAGATTTTTGCTTCACTATATTTATGATAAATCTACTTAGTGACTTGTTCTTATCCCACTGAACATTTTCTTATAAACAGTGCCACATTTTTGGGGGGAAGGGGGGATTGGTTAGCTTGTAATTTTTTTTTAGCCACACTCAAAGCAAAGGAAGGTTGGGTGGTCTTTTCAGATACAAAAGTTTAGTCCCTTGTTATGTTGCAGGCGGAGAGATGGACAACATATTCATAATGAATAAACAGGTGAGAAGTCTCAATAAAGAAACTGAATCTAAACAACCAAATCATAATAGTGAAATAGATAAAAATTATAAAAACTTAGTGATTAAAATGTATTTATTTATTTATTTTAATTATTTTATTTTATGATACCACCATGAGATATACAATTGCAAAATTGTTCATGATTAAGTTTCATTCATACAGTGTTCCAGCACCCATTTCCCACCACCAATGTCCCCAATTCCCTCCCCCTCCTCCAGATGCCTCTACAGCAGGCTATTTGCCTCTTCTCTCTCTCTCTCTCTCTGTCTCTCTCTGTCTCTCTCTGTCTCTCTCTCTCACTCTCTCTCCCCCTTTCTCTTATACATTGTGGCTTGCAATACATACATTTAGGGATTATCATGTATATTCCTTTGCCTACATTCATTCAATGCTCATTCCTGGGCTGGCATTATGATTTCCAACAATTAGTAGCACTCTGGTTCCTTTTGTCTTACCTATCCTCTGATTCCCAGACAGCTGTCAGACCACCCTGAAAACGTTGTGTTGGTCTCTTCTTTACAAATCTCATCTAAAATTATTTAGTGTATGCTTACAAATAGGCTAAGAAACCTAAACATAAAACAATTAAAATATCTCTTCTGACAAAGGAACATAAGCTTGAAAGAAAACAATGTCTTCAATGCTAATATTTTTCTTGACAAAATAACAGATATCAATTGAAATCCTATGCAGGAAAATTAAGAAAAAATAGGCAGAAAATATTGGTTATGTCAAAAGATCACTCTTGTAAGAAATATCAAATACAACTTCCATACTCTAAGAGGTTAATATACACTGGGTATAATAGATACAGAAGAGCTATGGGGGGGGGGAGAGAGAGGTCAGGCAGCAGGTTAGGTGACTGTCTTTCATGCAACCAACCTGATTTAAGCAGCATCTTCTGGCATAGGATATGATCCCTGAGCACAAGCAGTAGTGACCCCTAAGCACCAAAACAGGAATAAGCCCTGAGCATAGTCAAGTCTGGCCTGAAACAAACAAACATGTTGAGTCTTTTTAGTTATATCATGATCGATCACGATCACAATCACGATCTTCCTGTTGATCATCTATTTGCTAGAGCGTGAACCAGTAATATCTCCATATGTCCTGTCTCATGCCAGTAGAGCCAGGGGCATCGGCTTGCTACAGGAACATAAAGAGCCTCAAACCATTATATTAGGTCATTCCCATGACCTAATATAATTGTTACTGAATTTGGCATATCAAATACAACACGAGAAGCTTGCCAGGCTTGCCGAGCGGGAGGCAAACTCTTTTAAACACCTCCAAATAAAGCATTTATTCAATGTTATATCAAGTCTTATATTTTATATCAAGTCTTATATTATTGGGAAGCTAATGCAGGAAACATTTCAAATTCTCTGAGATAAAATAAAACAGATTGCATCTCAGAAAATTTGATTTTATCATCTAAAATCAATTGATTTGGCCTCAAAATCAATAGATGGTAGAAAGCAGCCAGCATCTTTATAGCAATGGAAGGAACAATTAACCTAGAATTCTGTATTCCACAAAAATATACTTCAAAAAATCAAGGAGAAGTAAAGACTATTCAAGTCAAAGAAAAGCTGATCAAATTAATTACCAGCAAAATTTAAAGAACTCAGAATGGATTACTTTAAAAGGAAAATATCAAGGAAGTAATTGCAGGGGAAATATACTATCCTCAGAAATGCACACTCTCCCACAATAAGGATCATCAAACTCTGGCCTCTGAGCCAAATCTATCCTGCTGACTGTTTGGGCAGTTTTATTGGAACAGAGCCACACCTATTCATTTACTTCCCCTCTATGGAAGCTTTTGTACTCATTTGCCGAGCTGAGATGTGACCGAGATTGTATCTGGCTTAAAAAAATCTCTTCTAAGTTTTAAATAGAGAATAAAAAGCAGAAACCATGATAAAACATAGCCTGGATAAAATAGTGCCATAGCATAGATAAAATACAGTGTCATAAAGCACACATTTATGCATGAAGGAATGTCAGGCTTCGCATGCAGAGCTTGGGGATTTTTCAATGGTGGAGAGAGATACCATAAGAGCAAAGAAGTCTGGATGTTTATGGAAATGCCACCCTCTGTTCTACGTCTCCACTAGGAGAAAAGAATCACCAATGAATCTTTGATGCCATCCAAGTAAGATTCAGGGAGAGAGTAGAAATGAGAGTCGATTCATTTTACCAGGTTTCAAATAGGTTATAAAACTGATTTGACTAAGGTACTGATTCTTTCACAAAAAATTTCTTTGATATTGATCTGCCTGTTCAATTTGCAAGAGCGCATGTGGGAGTCGAGGTGAAAGCAGGACCAGAAAGTCCTGTTGATAAATTTGAGCTCATACTTCATCCTTCCTTTCTCTCCCCTTTTCTCTCTCTGTGCACATCTGTGACACTGGAGTTTGGCCCGGGGAAGAGCACAGAGTGGAGATAAAGAGATGTGTGCCAAGAAAGCCAAATATTCTCATCAGCTAGCCTGCAGATGAACATCCGTGCTGAGCAAAGAAAGCCAAGGATGAGCTTCTGCAACAGAAATAATGACACCGAATTCTACCCCAATACAAGTCCCTCCTGTTATAGACCCACAAGTGTGTCCGTGAACAAGCGCTCCTTTTACTTAAAGAAACTGCATTTCTAGGTTATTTGCCCATTGCCTCTGCAGGTGTGTGCCTGCCTCTGCTTTCAGCGCACCCATTCACAGACACAAGTAAAGCCCCTGGTATTTGTATTTATATTTAAAGTGGGCTTGACAGTCAGATTTGTGCACTGACAGGCACACAATAAAAATCATGTACTGTTACTAGTTTCCAGGCAGAATTATTTCATAACAATTATCTTCAAATCTCCAATGTTCTGTGCGCTCAAAACCAATTGTCTTTATTTTCATAATTAAGTCGAAGTGACATCGGATGACAGCGCCAATTGGTCTCACTTGTGAAGCCAGCCCTGCTTCGTTATCACCATGGCATCACTCTGGCTGGGTGTCAGCATATTTAAGCCATTGAATGTAACCAAATTGGTAGTCAGACAAGGTGCCCATTTCCAGGCAAACACACGTTTTTGTGTGTATAATACCGTCTACTTTCTCACCAAATCCCCATGGTGTTAAGCAAGAATTGAAATATACACATTTGCAAAAGCATCTCGTGAGGCAAAGGATATTTTCAATGAAGCAAATTGGCTCATGAGGCCTGAAAGTCAAGCTTTGGCCACAATGTTCTCTAAAGGGCTAACAGAGAAAGTTTCTGCAGCTTTGCTAGACATATGGTCTCTGCCTCAACTCTTCAACTCTGCCCTTGGAGTGTGAAAGCAGCCACATACGATGCACCAATGAATAAGGCGTAGCTCCGGTCCAATAAAGCCGTACTGACATAAACAGGCAGCGGGGAGAATTTGGTCCATGAGTTCCTTTAAACGATCATCCAACATGTTTTATTTATAACATACTACCGACTCTTTAAGTTGGAGTTCTTATTCCCTTTAGGCTACTAAAATTACAAAGTATTACTAATGATGGGGAGAGTGTATGTGGTTTCAAAAAAAAAGTTTGGAATTGTTTATGATCTAGAACAATCCAAGTCCATTTTATATGGATGGGACAGGTGGTATACATATTCACATGGCCTATAACATGATTTCTATGCTGTTTTATCTCATTTGCTTCCAGTAACAAATACCTGTGTGAGGCAGAACCAGGTGTGATGTGAGGTCAATCCTAGTTCCCAAGGTCATAAATGATAAGTGCATGATTGGGATTTTTTCAGTTTGCTTTGGGGACATATCCAGCAGGAGTTAGGGCTCGCTCCTGGCTCTATGCTTAGGGATCTCTCCTGGCCGTGCTCAGGGAACCATATGGGATGCCGAGGATCAAGCCCAGATCAGCTATATGCAAGGTAAACGCCCTACCTGCTGTACTATCACTCTGGTCCTTTATCTGGGATCTTTATTTATTTTTAATTTTTAGTTTTTGATCTGGGACCTTTAAACCTTTCTTCTGTGAGCCAACATTCTTATTCTGAGCACCAGGTCATTTCGATTCCTGCTGCTTGGTGATAATTTTGGTTTAATGTAAGTGGTCCTAATTCAGCCCTTGATAGTCAATTGCTATTAGAAGTGAAAGAAAGTAAATATTTTCTATATTTTTAAATTAATGGAGACAGCGAGAATGAATAATTTCAGAAGAAAATATAAATGAGCCTTAAATACTCATTTTCCCCTTAATAGCTGCATTTCTTTTGCCTAAATTATAGAGGTAATTGCCTCAATGATTCACCTGGCGAGAGAGTATCTTAATAGTCTTTTTATGCAGGACTCTGCAACTTCAGAAAGAAACTCTAAAATGACTCACTCTTGGCCAAATGACATTAAACCAATGTACTCTGAGTGCTGTTGGATTCTGTACCATATTACCATGTTACTGCTCACAACTTTTATTACAAAAAAGCTGAAAATATAAGATAAGCTACGTCAGGATTTTTTGATCTAGATATTAAGGCATCTGTAAGAAAACTCTTCAAGATCCTTCACTCTCCTGTCTGCTTAAGAACTAACCACCTTATCCTATAACTGTTTAACTTTCATATTAATCAATGTTTTTCTTCTGACTAGCACAGGCTTCTGCCCCTCGAAGTGTTGCAGGTGTGGCTGCGGTGTCCAGCTGTGTCAGTAGGTGGCAGACAAGAGATAGGCTTGTCTACACTCAGGGCTCTGCCCCTTGGGCCCTGGATGGTTGATGGTCTGACATAGAAAAAGACTGGGCCCCTTAGGATGAACCCAGAGCCACGGCAAAGCCTGGCAAGCTACCCGTGGTGTATTCAATATGCCAAAAACAGTACCAATAATGGACAACGTTCCCAATGAATGGAGACATTACTGGTACCTGCTAGAGCAAATCAATGAACAATGGGAAGACAAATGACAAGTGACAAGCACAGGCTTTGGAGAAATATTGAAAATATCTTTACCACACTGCTCCAGGATCACAGGGTTTACAATTTCCACTCTCTACTTTCGTTTTCCTAATAGCTCAGTTAGAAAACCAAGTAAAATGCATTTATGGTTGGGCAGACACATATATCTGGGAATATTGGTTGTCTGTCATTTATGTAGTTGTAGCAGCTTGAGGACTGATACAACTACATAAATGCCAAAGAAAAAGTTGATTGATGAAAATGAAGCTAGGTGGGAAGAGCTTGTATGGGAAAGTCTCAGCAGTGAAGACTCAGCCCTTCTCACTCTCTGGAGTGGAAATGTAAAAGCAAGCTGACCAATACAGGAATTTGCTTCCTTATGCCTGAGTGAGAAGTGGATCTGGAAAAGGAAAGAAGCTCAAAACCAGAGATTTGCCATAGGCAAGAAGGTAGAGTCCCTATCTTCTCATCATGTTATCCAACGAATAATGATGATTTGTTTTGGGGTCACGACCAGCTATATTCAGTACTTACTCCTGGCTCTGTGATCGGTTATCGCTATGGAGGACTTGGGACACCATATTAGGGTGCCTAGGATTGCATCCCTCCTTGTCAGCCACATAAAATACAAGCACCTTGTTTTACTCACTAAACTATCCCTCTGGCCTGAAAGTGATCACTTTTAGCCTCTTTAAGAAAAAATGATGGTAACCTTAACTTGAGTCACTGGCTATCTCGCCTATTGAGATATATAACAATGGGCTTGGCAGATCATTTCCTATCCTCTAAAAGGGGCATCCTCACCTTGGTGGTACGACTGGTGTTAGAATATCGAAGGCTTGAAACAATCGTACTGTGAACAACTTTGTAAATCACAGTGTTTAAATAAAATGAATAAAAATGAAAAAATAAAGGGCCTCTGGCACTTGGTATCATTTTCTTAATATCTAAAGTTATTGGAGCTAGTTTACAGTAAGCAGAGCTAGTTGAGTTTTAACTCTCTTTATAGATGGAGCTCTTGCCCGGACATGTCAAAAGTACTTACAACAATGTCATCACTCTGATGCAAATTCCCTCCATGGAAGTGACCTCAGAGACTCTCTGAGCTGTTTGGAAAAGTGGAATCCATAGGTATTAGTCAGTACTGGCAAGAACTATAAAATCATCCTGTGGTTGAGGGGGTGGCGGTAAAAATCAACAGGGTAGAAGTCGTGATGGGTACCCCGTGGAGGGATAGACTCGAGCAGATACAGAGGACTCAGGGTGAGTTGAGAAAGCTCTTAAACAAAGAGCTGTCAGATATGATTTACTGAGCTGGCCTCTCTGGGCAAGCTTGACTGAGCACTCTGAATTCGAGCCTTCTATACTGGCAGACTTTTCCATAATCCAACAAAGACATAGAGTTATAGTCAGTTCATAAATGTGATGTCTTTTGTTCCGTTCTAACAGGGGCGCTCAACAGGGGAGGCAGAATCAATGAAGTGCAAAATATAATATGAAATCAATTTCCCTTCTCACATGACCCTGGGAATAAGAAATGATTTTTGGTTTCCTGGGGCTGCTACAAGTACACATGTCTTCCTGAGGCATGGAAAAGAGAGCTAAGCAAATGTAAGAATATGTTTATCTTAATGAATTTAGGCACTTCATATCAAAGAGAGTCCATGTTGTTTACCCTACTTAAAGGACTACAGAAGTGAGTGGGAACATTTTTCCAGGTAGAGGGTGAACTATGAGAGATCTGTTATGCTTAACATGGTCCAAGTTCAGAAAAACAAAAAAAAAATCAGTGGACAAAGAAAGGGAGGAACAAACTGTGACCCAATATCCATTTTAAGCACTTAGGATGGATGAGCATAATTATATAACTACTTCAATGACTGTTTCATAGCAGAGAAGGGAGATGAAAACTTTATAAGGAACTTAATTGTTTATAAACTACTCTTGGTTCTGTGGTTATGTTTTATTGCAGCAGTAACTATATGTGCTTGAAAACACAGATAAGATTAAGCCCTTAAAGTGGATGTAGGTAAAAGGGGACACTCATCCATTGTTGGTAGGAATGCCAGCTGGTACAGCCTTTCTGGAAAACAATATGGACATTACTCCAAAGACTAGAAATTGAACTCCCATTTGACCCAGCCATACCACTCCTGGGAATCTACCCTGGGAAACCAAAAATATGCAGCGGAAACACAATCCCTACTTTTATGTTCAGAGCAGCATTATTCATACTAGCCAGAATTTGGAAACAACCAGAGTGCCCAAAAATCGATGACTGGATAAAGCTTTGGTACATCTACACAATGGAATAGTATGCAGCTGTTAGGAAAAATGAAGTTATAAAATTTGCCTATAAATGGATGGACATGGCGAAGATTATGTTGAGCGAAATTAGCCAGAAGGAGAGAGACAGATACAAAATGACTGCATTTATTTGCATAACATAAATGTATATGTACATATTATGATACCAATAAACAAGGTCAAGTGAAACATATATCAGGAAGTCTTGTCAAGGTGGAAATTATCACAAACGTGTGGGAGTCAGGAGGCTAGGTAAGACAGAAAATGGAACAGTGTGCTAACAATTGTCGAGGGTACTAATGCCAACCGAGAACTGAGCATTAAATAGAGGCAAAAAGATACACATGACAACCCTTTAATGTATGTTGTGTAATCCATAGTCTAGAAGGGAAGGAAAAGAGAAAAAGAGAGAAAAGGAAAGAAATAAAGAACCTGCCATGGAGGAGGGCTGGGGAGGGGAGGGAACCAGTGGCGTTGGTGGTGGGGGATGGGCACTGGTGGCGGGATGGGTGCTGGAACACTGTATGACCAAAACCCAAATATGAACTTTTTAATTGTATATCTTTGTAATTGTAAAAATAAAAAATTAAAAAATAATAAAAAATATTAAGCCCTTGATTCCAGTCATGAACATAATATGCACACTGTCGGGAGCGCCGCTGGGGTCCTTCTACCTCTGAAGCCAGTGGGAATGGATGAAGACTCAGGAATCCGATGCAGTCTTAAAAGGGCTTTACTATCACAGGATCCAATATACAATCCAAGAGCAGGGAAAACCTCCGGACTCTGGGTTCCCAGCTAGGCCCCAGCCAGGTGTAGGCCAAGATGGCTGCCACCACGTGTTGAGGCCCAACAGAGAATGGAGAGGACGGAGAAGCAAAACACCAAGGGAAGCCGAAATGGCAAAAAAGGAGAAAAAAGAGCACCTCTTTTTTCTTGCAGCTTATTTTATAGCTAGAAATCTGCCCAAACTCCCCAGCCCAGCCCATTCTGGGCTGGGCTATCTAGAGATGAAAACAGGAAAATAGCTCTATAGAAATGTAGCAACTTCAGGAGACCATCGGGCTGTTTACAAGGACCCAGAGCTAATTTAAAGCCTCCTAGCAGAGCTGGGAGAAGCTATAAGCTAAATGTAACTTCCCCTGGCAGGAAGGATCAAATGTCCTCAGGTAATTTCTCCCAGCACCTCACCTAATGTCTTGAGCAAAGATCTGCCTGGAATTGCCTTTTATAGGGTAGAGAAGGGGGTTTCTGAGATGGCATGTCTCTGTACCAAAGACTAATACTAATGCCAGTTAAATATTTCTCCAAGCCTTCACAAGAGTCTTGTCTACTTCATGGTAGTTTTGTATTTTAGTTGCCTTTGAGTTATCAGGGAGCCATGCTTGCTTGCTTGGAGGCAAACAGCATTTCTCTCTGGTCTAATTACTTAGAGATCCAACGTGGCCAGGCAAATATGCTGGTAAGATCTAGCTAGTCCCACGATGATTGTGGTAGCATGAGAGAATATTTATACCAGCCAGTACAGAATACATGGTCAGATAAGACGGCCACATTCAGACTACCCCCTATCAATGAAGTGACCGGCAGGAGGCAATCCAGGGCAGATGCAGAGGCCGAGGCTTTTAGGTGTCCTGCAACACACACACATGAGGCAAAGGTTATTTGTGAAGAGGTAAAGGTGGAAGTGGTAAGTGTGAGGTTTGTTTTTATCCTTTTGTATTTAAAACATTGTGTGTTTTATTTAAATTGTGCAATCTTATTCTTCTCTCCTGCCATGCCAAATGCATATATATACCTTTCCATTTACTCTAGAAATTTTTCTAACAAGTTGTAATTAGTCTATGCCAGTGAATCTGAGCTTCAGAACATTGGTTTTTATCTATTTTCAAGTTGCAGTCCATTCATTATCCATCTATCTATCTTCTTGGACACAGGTACACCCGGCAGAGCAGAAACCAGGTTTCCCGTTGAACCCCCTGCACTCCATGGACCACGAGAGCAATTTCAGACCCGAGTCCACCATTCCGATGGAGCCTCAGAGGAGCCCAGAGAAACCCCCCCACACCTTGCTGGCAGCGATCTGTGTCACAATCCACACTCTGCAGCTGGTAAAATCTCCCCCAGCATATTAATCCAGTCTCCAGCCCACAGATTAATCCAGTCTCCAGCCCAGCTTGTCAGAAACCCAGCCTACAAGGACCCGCCCTGCAGAGACCCGCCCTTCAGAGGAGAGAATTTCAAGCCCAGGAATGCTTGAGCCTAAGACACAGGTACACTCTGCACAGCAGAAACCAGCTTTTCCGTTAGCGCACGCACAGCGGCCGCCGCAATTACCTCCTAATTACCATAAATATTCTACCCACCCCTCTGAGAGAGCCCCACAAAGTAATGAGAATATAGCACCCGCATGGCAGAGCCTGGCAAGCTGTCCGATGCATGTTCGATATGCCAAATCCAGTAACAAAAATGTTTATTTTCCTGACCCGAAAGAGCCCATAATATGGCAGCAGTAAGAAAGGCAAACAAGCAGTGCCTGATAAAATTGCACGGCTGTCCTAGGCTGCCAAAACGAAGGACTAAAATGACTGTCTGTACTTTCAATGCACGTACGCTGGCATCAGAAGCATATATTGAGGATCTGATGGTGCAAGCACAAAAGATCAAGTATGACATCATTGGTCTGACTGAGACGAGGAGGAGTCAGTAGCATTATGCTGTATTTGACACCAGAGAAGAATTGTTCCTTGGAACATGTGACGAAAGAGGCGCCGGGTGGCGTTGGTGTCCTTGTCAACACGAACATGGCTGTCAACATTGATTCATTTGAATGCCTAACAAACTGAATAGGACGATTACACTTGAGGAGATGTGGCCCACTGCCAGCAATTTCTATCTTCATTGTCTATGCACCAACATCCACATACAAAGAAGATGAAATTGAGAAATTCTACATGGAATTGGAGGAGTTCTATAAAAAGATCACACCTTCTACAAGATCATAGTCGGTGATTTTAATGCCAAGATAGGACCAAGAAGATCGGCTAAAGAACTCCACATCGGGACCCATGGCCTAGAATGGAACGAACAGGGTGAGAGACTATCTGAGTTCATCATGTCCACCAAGACTATTCATGGGAACTCACAGTTTCAGAAGGCTGAAGCGAAACGTTGGACATGGGAATCTCCTGGCGGACAGTTTCACAATGAAATTGACCACATCATCATCAATCGACGGTTTTGTCTGACCGATGTTGCTGTCATCCCCAAATTCCAGACAGGATCGGACCACCGCTCTCCTTCATGCAAAATTCTACTTCCCACAACGGGGAGAAAAAGCTGCAAAGTTTAAGAAGAGAACTCCCAGAACGACCACCAACTGGGAACTCTTTGGCACCATTGCGGCAACATGGGAAGATACCATCATTGATGACATCGATGAAGAATATCACCGACTGGTTCAGCACCTCCATGATTGTGCGAAGAATGCCGAGAGAGAGAAAGACACAAAAGGACGCTTGTCTTCAGAAACTCTTGAGCTCATTCGCCAACGTGGCATGGCGCGAGCCTCAGGAGACCAAATGCTGACGCCCAAGCTTACTAAACAGTGCAGAGAAGCGATAAAAGCAGACCTCAAAGACAGAAGAGCAGAAATACTGGAAGATGCAGCAGAAGCCGGAAAAGTATTCACACTGCCTGCCTGTCCTTCGCCAACTATAAGACCAAGATGACTGCCCTCCGACGCCTGATAGATCTATCACATCTTCCAGAAAGGCAATGGAGAAGATTATCCAGGACTTCTACTCAAATCTCTTTGATAGCCACATCCACCTGTCCACATACCAAATTCCACAGGATGGATATGTCATTCCCAACGCTCTCCCTTCTGAAATCCAACATACCATCTCGTCGGTAAAGAAGGGAACAGCACCAGGCCCAGACAAAGTCAGACCTGAACACCTGAAGAATCTGCCATCAGTAGTCATCAATACACTAGCCCGGCTCTTCACACGCTACCTGTCTGAATGCAAAGTGCCCTCCCAATGGAAAACCAGCAGGATAGTTCTACTGTTCAAGAAGGGAGACATTCACGACATCGGCAACTATCGACCCATCTGCCTGTTGTCCGTATTCTACAAGCTGTTTACAAGAGTCATCCTGAACAGGATTAGCAGAACACTAGATGAAGGACAACCATGTGAGCAAGCAGGCTTCCGGAAAGGATTCAGCACAATTGACCATATCCACACAGTAATCAAGCTCATCGAGGTTTGTAGGGAGTACAAGATGCCGCTCTGTCTCACGCTCATTGATTTACAGAAAGCCTTTGATTCTGTTGTGACTGAAGCAGTCATCGAAGCCCTAGTCAAACAGGGTGTTCAAACCCAATACATCAAGATCCTTCGTGAGCTGTATTATGGATTCACCACCAGGATCTCACCATTCTACAAAGAAGTGATCATTGATGTCAAAAGAGGGGTTCGACAGGGTGATACCATCTCACCAAAACTCTTCAGTGCCACCCTCGAGAACATCATGAGACAATTAGAATGGGAAGGAATGGGAGTGAAAATAGATGGTCGGCAACTATACCACCTCCGCTCGCTGATGACATCGTTCTAATTACACCAAACATTAGTCAAGCGGCACAAATGCTGGCTGACTTTAACCGAGAATGTGGAAAGGTAGCTCTACAGCTGAATCTGAAGAAAACTATGTTCATGAGAAATGAACTAGTTCCTGAGGCCCCATTAACTCTCAATGGAACAAACATCTCTGAATGCAGCAGTTATGTGTACCTAGGTCGAGAAGTCAACATGATGAACGACCTAAAACCTGAGCTGCGCAGGAGGAAGAGAGCGGCATGGAATGCCTTCAAAGGCATCGAAGAAATAGCTAAAAGGACAAAGAACCTCCGGCTCCGGGCACATCTCTTCGACTCCACTGTTTTCCCTGCATTAACATACGCCTCAGAGACCTGGGCCCTACGAAAGTAGGATGAGAATGCTATTCGGGTCTCCCAGAGAGGCATCGAAAGAGCTATGCTTGGAATATCACACCTCACTCAAGTGAGAGAAGGAATCGGAGTTCTGACCTCCGTCCCTATTCCAGAATCAGGGACGCTGTCTCGTTTGCCAAGGCATCGAAAATCAGATGGGCTGGACATGTATTGCGATTTGGAGACAACCGCTGGACTAGAGCCGTTACTGACTGGATCCCACGAGATGTCAAAAGATCACGTGGCCGCCCACCTACAAGATGTTCAGACTTCCTTGTTAAGACCCTGAAGGAACGGGTTTGAGGCTCTTCATATTCCTGAATCAACCAGATGCCATTGGGCTACATTGGCACGTGATAGGGTCCAATGGAAATGTTACTGGCGCCCGCTCAAGCAAATCGATGAATAACGGAATTCAAGTGATCAAGTGATCTATCTATCTATCTATCTATCTATCTATCTATCTATCTATCTATCTATCTATCTATCTATCTATCTATCTATCTATCTATCTATCTATCTATCTATCTATCTATCTTCTATCTATCTATCTATCTATCTATCTATCTATCTATCTATCTATCTATCTATCTATCTATCTATCTATCTATCTATCTATCTATCTATCTATCTATCTATCATCTATGTCTGTCTGCCTGCCTGTCTGTCTGTCTGTCTATCTATTTGTCTGTCTACCTATCTATCTATCTATCTATCTATCTATCTATCTATCTATCTATCTATCTATCTATCTATCTATCTATCTATCTATCTATCTATCTATCTATCTATCTATCTATCTATCTATCTATCTACCTATCTATCTATCCATCTATCTATCTATCTGTCTGTCTGCCTGCCTGCCTGTCTGTCTGTCTGTCTATCTTTCTGTCTATCTGTCTATCTGGCTGTCTCTCTGTCTGTCGGTCTATCTATCTATCTGTCTATCTACCTGTCTATCTATCTGTCTGTCTGTCTGTCTATCTATCTGTCTATCTGTCTATCTGGCTATCTATCTGTCTGTCTGTCTATCTATCTGTCTGTCTATCTATATATCTCTCTCTATCTGTCTGTCTATTTATCTGTCTATCTGTCTATCTATCTATCTATCTGTCTGTCTGTCTATCTGTCTATCTATCTATCTATCTATCTATCTATCTATCTATCTATCTATCTATCTATCTATCTATCTATCTATCTATCTATCTATCTATCTATCTATCTATCTATCTATCTATCTATCTATCTATCTATCTATCTATCTATCTATCTATCTATCTATCTATCTATCTATCTATCTATCTATCTATCTGTCTGTCTGTCTGTCTAACTATCTATCTACCTATCTATGTCTATCTGTCTATTTGTCTATATATCTGTCTGTCTATCTGTCTTCTATCTGTCTGTCTGTCTATCTGTCTATCTATCTATCTGTCTATCTGTCTGTCTGTCATCTGTCTGCCTGCCTGTTTGTCTGCCTGTCTATCATCTATC
Source organism: Cryptotis parvus (assembly GCA_021461705.1). Classification (NCBI taxonomy): domain Eukaryota; kingdom Metazoa; phylum Chordata; class Mammalia; order Eulipotyphla; family Soricidae; genus Cryptotis; species Cryptotis parvus. The sequence continues at coordinate 132,826 of JAJIBD010002274.1, forward strand.
TATAATAGATAGATGATATAAAAATGATGTCTTTTTACTGTCTGCAGATGGATAATTCTTTCAAAAACAACAGCACATTAGTGATTAAGTGCTAGGGCTGATTAAAAAAAGAATGAGAGAGTGTGATGCCCCCTGTCCCTAGGGAGCTTCCCAAGGCCCCAGGTTCAATGGAGATCCTGTGGATTCCAAGGCCCTAACAGTATTTGGGGGTCAAGGTGTAACCATGGCGGCAGATGCCAGGGACTAGGGGGTCCCCAACAGTACTCACAATCCATTAGGGCCCCGCCTGTGTCCGGGGCCTACCCAGTTCCCCCCTGACCCATCAACGGATGAAGAATAAGGCCAGAGGTTCCTGAAGGCTACTTTTGAATCTGTCTTGTTACTTTTCAGTTCACCTCTCTGCTTGCTGCAGAAACCTCTCCAGGTTCCTCTGGCTCTCTCCCGGCAGGTTCTCCCGCAGGCTGCTCTCTTCAGGGGATCTGTGCAGGCTTCTCTCTTCAGGGCCTCTCTCCTCTGGATGTCTTTGTTCAGGGCTATACCTTTCAGGTCCTCTCCCAGGACCTGTCAATTCAGGACCTCTTTGCTTAGATCCTTTCTCTTTAGGGCTTTTCTCTTTAGGGTCTCCTTTCTCTTGACACCTCTGTTTTCCTGTTGCCTCTGTTTCTCTGTCACTCTGTGTCCATATCTCTATTTCTCTGTGTCTCTGTTTGGTTCTGTTGCCGTGTTGCCCTGTTGCCCTGTAGCTCTGTGGACTTAGTGCTAGCCCTTGGGCTCAGGCACCAGGCCTTGTGGCTCTGGTGTTAGCCCTTGGGCCTAAGCACCAGGAGCAGCTTCTTCTCCCTGGTGATGGTTTTTCAGCCCAGGCACCAGGGGGCCCCATGGCCCAGGTGCTGGCCTTATGGCCAAGACACCAGGAGCCACTGTTCTCTTCGCCTAGAAGCTCTCAGATGTTCTCCTGGGGTCTCTAGACTCAGACCAAGTTCAGAATCCTGGCCTCAACAGTGTAACAGTCTTCCCAACTGTTATAGGCTGGGGTACTACCCCTTTAAGGAATCACTTGATCACTTCACTTGACTTCCTGTTGTTCATCGATTTGCTCGAGGGGGCACCAGTAAGATCTCCACACGTCCTGTTGCAAGCAAGTGCAGCCCAAGGGCATCTGTTTGCTCCAGGAACAGGAAGAGCCTCAAACCATTCCTTCAGGTCATGGGAATGAGGTCCATAATTATTACTGGGTTTTGGCATATCAAATAAAACATGAGTAGCTTGCCAGGCTCTGCCTTGTAGGTGGTATACTCTCAGTAGAAGGCTCTCATCTCGAGCATTTACTGATGAAACTCAATGGGAACGATCAGGTTTTCTCTTGGATGGAGCTCTGTGGAGTCTGGATGTGTTTTCTCTTGGATGGAGCTCTGTGGAGTCTGGATGTTGAGAATGACTGACCTATTGGTGTGGGAGTTCCTCTAGCTTCTTGCTAAGCTCACTGAGATGAAAGGCCACTGCTAGAACCTGCCTAGAACTATATAGAGTGTATCAGTGTGAAAGATCCTGGGAAGGACCTGATCCAGCCCCAGAGTGGCTACACACCAACAGAGCTGTGGGTCTGGCATGTCTCTTTTCCGGGGTTGGAGGTGTAGGTGGAGGAATGGGAGGAGGGTCCCAAATCCTTGCTCCAAATCTGGCCAGTGTGGCCCCTCCCCCACACATGTGAGCAAACCCTTGGAGCTATGTTGAACTCGGCCAGGGGCTGACCCAGCCCTTTACTGCCACAGGAGCTCCATAGGTTGCTTCCACATGGGGCTGAGCGGTGCAGCTGTGAATCTGGAGTGGTTGGGTCTGGATCCTCTCTCTTCCAGGGTTGCCAACGGAGCTGTGGCAACTCCCTTTAAGGGATGTTCTCTAACAATTAAGTACTAGAGTATCAATTTAAACCCTCCCAGAAGCCTATGTCAAGAAGTAATTATAGAAGCAGGAGTTGTATTTCACTGAGTAGAAAGCACTTGCCTAGCATGCCTCTGACCTGGGTTCATTCCCTGACACCAAACATGGTCCTCCCACCTCAACTAGGAGTTATCCCTCAGTGCAGAGTCAGAATTAAGCTCTGATCACTGCCCAGTGTGTACCCAAACAAACCAAAAAATTATAAATAGAAAAGAAATAGAAAAAACTAAGAACCAATGAATGTTGGCAAGGAAATGGAGAAGAGATAGAATTCATACATTAATGGTGTCATTTAAATATGTCAACTATGAAAAATTGGGTTACTATTACAAAAAATATCCCTATAATAGAAGTGACCATGTGTCTAGCTATTTGACTTCTGGGATTTTATCCAAAGAATATAAAAGAAGCTGCACGGCAGAGCCTGGCAAGCTACCCGTGTTGTATTTGATATGCCAGATACCAGTAACAATTATTGACCTCATTCCCATGACCTGATTGAATTATTTGAGGCTCTTTATGTTCCTTGAGCAAGCAGGTACCCTTGGGCTCTACTTGCATGAGACAGGTCATATGGAGATGTTACTGGTGCCCGCTCGAGCAAGTCGATGATGAATGGGAAGATAGTGAGAGTGATAAAAGAAGCTAAGAGAGGTATGTATCACTATGTTCAATACAAGAGTATTTATGATAGCCAACATATGGAAATGACCTAAGAGTCCATAAACAGATAAATGGAGAAAGATATGGTACACAATGTGTACCAATATGTGCAATATGTATGTACAAATATGTACATATGTGTATATGTACATATGTAATGCATTCACTTCACTTGATCACTTGAATCCCGTTATTCATCGATTTGCTCGAGCGGGCGCCAGTAACATTTCCATTGGACCCTATCACGTGCCAATGTAGCCCAATGGCATCTGGTTGATTCAATAATATGAAGAGCCTCAAACCGTTCATTCGGGGTCTTGACAAGGAAATATAATGCATTACTAAGACCTAATTAAAAGAAGAAACCCATTTGCTGTGTAGAATCTGAGGTTATGTTAAGTGAAATCAAGCAATGATATATATGTTTTGATTTCACTGGTAAGTAGAATATACATGGATATATGTATGAAATAAAAACAAACACCTTCATATAGAAAACACATTGTTGGCTTTCTGCCATTGAAAGGATATGGGGGTGAGTGTTAATAGAGTCAAATATGAGGTGGTGGACAGAAAACAAACTTTTTGGTAATGATCATGATATAGTGTATAAAGATGTCAAATCCTAATGTAACACCTGTGAAACTCATGTAATGTTTTAGATCAATGTAATCTCAGTAGTAATGTAGTAAGCTGTTTATTAAAATAAATACCAACAGAATAAAAGGATAAAGTGATGAGAACCTTGGAGGAGACAGTTATAAATGTCTCACCTCCATAAAAGGGTGAAGTGAGATCAGGACATGTGAGGAGGAATAGCTTGGACAATATCTAAACTCTGTCCAATGGGGCTCCTGAAGAAACACCACCTGAATGATGAGAGTCATGGGCCCCAAAAGAATGGCAGGACTCAGTAGACTGAATTGGCTCAGGGAGAAACCCAGTGGGGAGCAACCACATTCCTAAAATATGGCAGCTGAGGCCTTGCCACCACTTTGTCATTTAAATTGTCTTGAGGGACAGGCTGACCCTTGAACAACCATGGTTGACGCTACTTGGCTGTTTCACTTGTGGAATTTTATGGAATATCAATAGGTCAATATGGAAATACGTGTGAGTATAATCATGCTGCAAATGTGATTCTAACACATTTAATTTTAATGTGAATGCGATAAGTACAAACCACCCAAAACAAATTCATGAAGTAATCCAAAATTAAAATAATGTTATTCATTCTGTCTTTACGTGAGAAAGAATGTTCAGTTCAACCTTAACTGTAATAATCTTAAAACATCTCCAAGCATATCCAAGTTCGGTGCGGTCATATTTTCATCATATTAGTATAGCTTACAAGTGTCACTTCAACATTGAAAGGTACTTCATAATTTAAAAAATGATATCTATTATGTGTTCTTAGTTTTATGCTGGTTCTGCTGGCTGTATTCTTCAACAGGAAAAATCTAGAACAAAAAGTGTAAAAAAATGCATCTTTATTGCTCCTTTGCATGCTAATTTTCTTTCTTTTAGCTGTTGCAAATCCCTAAATTTATTTTGTACTTTCTGTGCTTCTGACTATCAGTACTCACTATAGTAACACACATACATGGAATCTCCCCCAAAAGTTTCCTTCTGGCACATTCTGTAATTCCATCTTAGGCCTCATTCATTAACTATTCTTTTCCCTTTTTATATCAAAATGAACACACTGAAAACAAAGGAAATCTGAAAGAAAAGAAGTGTCCTACTTCTCTTCCCAAATGGGAGTTTATTACCAGAATATGCGGAAAGGTAGGTAACTTCCAAATCTAATACGTATATCATGTGCTTCATGGAAAACCAAAGCAATAGCTCAGATTTGCTTAAGATATTCACTGAGACCCAGTGATGTTTCCTTCCTAGCATGCTTGACATTCTTACCTTTCTGAAGAGAGAATGTGTTCAGGTCAACTTTCCAGAATAACGCAGAATTGTGAGTTGAATCAGAGCAGGGCAGGTTGCCTGCTGGGTGTCCAATCTCTTCTTTGTTACTGTGTTTTGGGCATCATTCCCTGGATTAATCAATGGCTGCTAGACTTGCAGACTTTAGTTTTTCAAAGCACTCCTGGCATGAGTCAGAGCTGCTTTGAACATAAAGAACCTCTTGGGGCAGCTTTTAGCAGAAGAAGGCAATTAGAATTTTATGAACTCTCCAGTACAAGTGTTAATGTTTGATAAAACCTAACTATGTTACTCCTTGCACTTAAGTGCATTTAACTATTGTTTCAGTGCCTATAACTCAAAGAGCATTACCATTACAGTGTTCTTATTTGCTTCAAATCATGTTACATTTTCTTCTTTTGCAAAAGCCCAGACTTGCTTATCAACCATTGGCTACACGCCCTGGACTAATCATTGCACTTTGGGTAACTAAAGCAAACTTTATCTTCTGATCTTGTCATGGGTTTTAATTTCTGTTTCTAGTTCATGATCACATTTTTTTTATTTTTATGACAACTTGGCTCTCAGTTCTGGTTGCTGTGTGATTATTTAGGACACCGCATTCTTTGCAGCTCATATGTGGCTCAGCACCATGAATAAGTAAGGGTGTAAGGCTGTGTCTGCCAATAACAGGAGCCCAATAAAGTTAATTGTTTCTCCGTGAGGCACTTTGCTAGTGCCTGAACACATGGAACCGATTATCTGGCACTGCAATGTTGTTAAATAAAATGTGCAAAAAAGAAAATACAATTATTGCTAAAGTAAAAACATACCACAAGAGTTTTTTTTTAAAGGCAAGATGTTTTACATTTTAAGGATGTTTCACTGCTATGTTTCTGCATTTGGTAGAAAACAATTAGCTCCAAGACAGTACATTTCCAGTATGCAATTTTCTTCCACACCATTGTCTCCCAGCAGCCTAAAATAAATGAAAGCAAAGTTTTTTGTTCTGAAGGAAAATATATATATTTAACTAACATATTAACTATATTGGAATATAACATGATCACTTGAACATTCACTCTGTTGGATGATTCTTTAAGGACATATATATTCTTTATATATATTCTTCATTCTTTATTCATATTCTTTAGGGATATATACATACATATGCATATACATCATATATACATATGTGTATATGAATAGACATATCCATTTTCTTTAAGGCTCTATATCCTTAGAGAATATGAATTTCCATAAAGAATATGCTTATATCTGCTTATCTCAGCCCTCCTGGTAAGTGTTCATTGTTTATAAACTTCATTTATCCACAAATAGATATCACCACCTAAAATAAGCATATTCTTAGATAGAATATATTTCCTTTGATAGCATAACTTTGTAAACTTAGACTCTTGGAGTTATAATCAAGAGAAAGATGGTACTTACTAAGTGCAATACACTTCTGAAAAATGTGTCTTTAGAATCCATTGTCCATTCAAATATCTTCCATATTTCATCCTTATTTTAAAATTGTATTATAATTGTCCAAATGTAATATGAGTATATGCACATAGTGTACTTTTAATTTTAAACAGTTTCCCACATTTCAAATACTCTGATCACAGGGGTTTATATCAGTGCCCCTAGAGATTATATAAACATGTTTTGTGAGACTTGAATTTTGTGTCCATTACATATAAATAATCAAACTGTCTGAATTTCCGTAAAAAATCATATTCAGCTATTAAACATTGCTGGCTGATTTGTAGATTAGCCAAGAGAATCTAAGGACCGAAAAGAACTTTTGGATATAATTAGTTCTTCTGTTAAACAAAAACGCTTCCCCACCTTATCTCTAAAGTGCCAAATATCAAATGTGAGTAACATGACTCTATATGTGCAGCTCTGAAATCTGGCTGCTAATTGTCCTACCATAAAATGTGGACTTTTTTTTTTAATCAGATAAAAAAATGGCAGTAGAACGCTTGAAGTGCCTGGAATTTCCAAAATAAAACATTCATCATCCAGAATGTTCATTGCACCTTCATTTCATTACACGGAGGTGAGTCAGCTGGGTCTCTGGTGGACACCAGACAGCCTCAGGACAGCAAGCCCTTCACTGATGAAAAATGGATTTGGGCTGAGTAATAGTGGAGCTATCTGAGAAACTCAGGTATTCAGTGAGAGTATAATACACTCATAATCATAAGAAATTGGGCTCAAGTGAAACACCAGCATCATTTATTTCCTCATTGTCACACTTGTCAGCAAATTGTAAGTTCTGACCTCTATTTACCGAGTGTAAAACTTACCACGTATGGTGTTCATGAGGTCATTCGCTCTAAACTGATGTTACTCGCGCAGTCTCTAAGAGCTGATCATGCTCTGATCACAATTTTTAATCAGACCCGGTGAGACCTGAACTTTACTGTTTTCTCTATCCTTTCTTTCTTGCTCTCAGGGAAGACTTGGGGAGACAGGTCAGCTTCTGCTAGGTCAACAGGAAGCCGATGGTGTATTGAAGAAATTGGATGACTGGAATGAATTTGTGAAACAACACTGTAATCCTGTTGTCAAAGTAAGCTTGGAGAGAGTGATAATGAGAAAGTCAGTAGGACTCCAAATTGTTAGACATAATATGCTCATAGCTGCATGCTATAATTTCAATGTTATAAAATATACTCATAGCCTATCCAAAAGGGAATCATTTAGAGTAATAGCTTTGCTAAAAATGCAGCCAGTTGCGAATTTTTTTGCCATTGTTTACCATCAAGAGAAAAGTCAATTCCAAATAGATGATGAGTCACTATTGAGAACTTTAACTGGGGGTGGAGGAATAAATTTTTAATATGTAGAGAAAATGATGATTGAACTATTATTAATAAGTATTTGTGCAAAAATAGAATAGAATAGCCATTGTGGAGCATGTAGCCTGAGGCTATTTGAAAGAGAATCTGGGAGATAATTATAGGATTCCATAAATGACTTAACTAGGTTTTGGCAAATTTTAGAAAAATTTTTCAGAGGGATATTATATATTTAGTAGGTTAACTAAATTATCTAATTACCCTTTTTATTCTGTTACAAGTAATGAAAGATAAACACTCTGCACTTTATAGATTTGGCACAATAAACATGATTTAATACATTTATATTCACCTATATGCTTAAAATTTTCTATTCATTCAAGTGGACTTGAGCTAAAATTTGAAGCATAACAAACATGCATTTTGCAACATTAAAATATTTTCTCTTAGAAAAAGTACAGTTTTAGAGCATTAGAATTTTTCTCAAGTGAAATTGTATATTTACTTAAAACATGCTATACTTCCATAGTTTCAAACTTTGATAAAGATATATTTTAGTCATATTTTGTTTGAATTTGTAAGTAATGAAACAAAATGATATTCTATAAATTTTTTTATATTGGAAGTGCAATGTTTATAATTTCTGAATATTATTGATATATTCAGTGGGAATTTGTGAGATTACTCAACAGGGACATCATTGAAATCATAATTTATATTGGACAGCAGAAATTTTAGTTATTATTGCTATATTTTATTTGCTTTCTAAAATACAGAAAACCTTGATTTGCTAAGCTAAATCATAGCTAACTCACTTAAACGACTATTTTGAAATTTCAGGTCAATTTTACAATTTTGTAATATCTTGTAATATCTTGTAATAAAAATGCATGGTATGTTTAGATTCTAGACATGTAGCCCAAAGTGTGAATATTTTTAATATAACACATTTGTGTTTTTACAATCTTCAGGGCAGTATTCTGAAAATCTTACATATTAAAATGTGTTAAATCACAAGTTTGCAAGCTTCTGTTATTACCTTTGGTAAAACTTCCAGTTTATTAGTAACATAGCACTTTTATGGAACTAAGTGCTCTTTGTAGGAAAAAATATTGGTATTGATAATGACAAAAATGTTTCCTTAATGTTTACCATTGATCCAATACATTTCCTCTAAAAAAGATGGAGACAAGAGCTGATTAGTACATGACTCTTCTAAGAATACTTTGACATTGATATACCACTATTACCTGCAACTCATTAATTAGAAATAAGTAACATGACCATAGATAATTGCAGGGAATCTGGGACCTGCTATCCTTATCAGTAGTTTGCTCTGCAGTATCTATTACTAAGTGATAATGGAAGGAATAACATTCCAAGACTAAGAATTAGTTTATTTTCCTTTTTTGCATTCCACCTGTTGGCTTCAATCATGGCATGTTTAATTCACATTTGGTTCTATATTTCTTATAAAACACTCCAACCAGATCCTTGGATTCATCAGACCAGGATCATAATGGGTTTCTATACAAGGTCTGGACCTCACCTTCACTTCCATTTCACTTCCAATTTCTCAGTATGATACATGCTTTAGTCAGAAGCAATGATACAAAAAACATTGCGTATAATTTATTTCTTTCTGATGTCAAGATTCAATTTTTATAACCCTTTTTTTCAATGGTTCTCATGTATCTCCAGGCAATTTTTTTTGTCCAGAGTTTACAGTTGTCTGTTGGACTCTTAGTCTGAGATGAGAGTATCAACCATAATAGCTACTCTCATAATTGATAGTCATAGCTTAAAACGGGAACCTCAAGGATTTCTTCCTCTGATAGATATATGCCTGTTTCTTCTTGTCATTTAGATACCTATTTTGTGAGTTTTTTTTAAATATCAAATTAAAACAGTCTTTTTTTGTGTGCTGATTTGTATATTCCTTCACTCATTTTGAGCACTGTGATTCAAAAAGCAGTTAATAACAGAGTCCCAACCAACAGGTATTCCTATTCCAACTGAAATTTGGATTCACCACTCGTATCAGCATACCTTTACCAATGACTCAAGTTTCCCTTGTTTTCCTTATCTTTCCTCCTTAAACAAAGGACTTTAAAAAATTCACTAATTTTTGTTGGAGTCACATGGTTACAATAGTGTTGACCCTTATGGCTTGATGTAGTTGCCTTACTGATACTCCATCACCAAGGGGGCTTAGTTCACTTCCTCATATCCCACCTCCACCACCTCCTTCCTTGGAATTCTCATTTCTATATATCAGGACCAAGATTTGTCGTCATTGAATATCCTTTAATCTGTTTAGCAAAGCAAAGTCTTTGAATACTGTGACTAGCACAATATAAACATGTGTGCTTACCTATTTATAGAGCTCTCTGTCTTTGTTCAAAACTTCTGAACTTCAATCTGTGAATCAGCGTGACTTTATCTTCATAAAACCTCTACCTTCCAGCACACTCTCATTATATACACTTGTGTACATGCATCTAGATTAAATATATGTCTCAGTTTACGTGGTTATATCTAAGATTAAGACTCTTGTTCTACTAACATGACTAATGACATTTCCTATAACTCTCAAATTTCTCTAAGTCCTGACTTGAAACATTTCTGTTATGTGACTATTTTCCACATATTTGGGTAAATTATTTAATGATGTCACATCCCCTATTATCTGGTTTGCTTTTCTTTATAGATTACTTGATATATTAGAGTGTATACACATTTATAACTGACAATTATATGCTTCCGTATTGTCCAACTTTATATTAAAATATATGCCTATACCTCAAAAGAAACAATAACAAAGATACAAAGACAGTCCACAGAGTGGGAAAGAATATTTACCTAATGCACTTCTGCTAAGGCGTTAATATCCAGGATATTAGATATTAGATATTAGATATTAGATATTAGATATTAGATATTAGGATATTGTAGAACTTTACAAGAAGAAAACAGCCAACCACATCAAAAAATGGGGAGAATAAATGAACAGAAACTTCGACAAGGAAGAAATTCGAATGGCCAAAAGGCATATGAAAAAAAATGCTCATCATCACTAATTGTCAGAGAGATGCAAATCAAAATAACAAGGAGATATCATCTCATACCACCGAGTTTGGCACATATCCAAAAGGGCAAGGACAACAAATGCTGGCATGGTGCAGGGAGAAAGGGACTCTCATCTATTGTTGGTGGGAATGTCGACTGTTACAGCCTTTTGGAAAACAATATAGACATTCCTTCAATGTCTAGAAATTGAGCTCCCATTGACCCAGCCATACCACTCCTGGGAATATACCCTGGGATGTCAAAACACAAAGCGGAAACACCATCTGCACTTTTATCTTTATAGCAGCACTATTCATAATAGCCAGAATCTGGAAACAACCAGAGTGCCAGAGAACTGATGACTGAATAAAGAAACTTCAGTATATCTATGCAATGGAATACTATGCAGCTGTTAGGAAAAATGACGTTATGAAAGTTGCCTATAAATGGATGGACATGGAGAGGCTCATGTTGAGTGAAATTATCCAGAAGGAAAAAGACAGATCTAGAATGACTGCATCTTTGTAATTGTATATTTCATGGTGGTATAATAAAATATTTTAAAAAATAAATAAAATATATACCTATATCCCTTTACTAGAATTTAAATTTATAAATGCAGGTGCTTTTTGAGTTTGGTCACTGCAAAATACAAGTGCCTACAACAGCTCTTGGCACCAAGACAATACTTAATAAAATTTCAAGAAATAAATGAAAAAATTCTTTCATTGTCTTTGTTTATCCTAACATATTTTCCAGTTTCTCTCAGGATCCTGTTACACCAGGTCTTCAACACATTAATAATATTGGAATTATCCAATATAACCTTAATGAATGATGGACTATGATGTCTGTATAGGCAACTCAACTGGGCTTTTCTGCTACTCTGTGGGTGATGCTCACCCTAGCATGATAACTCACACTCACTATCAGATTTCCATTGAGAGTACAGTGGACAGACAGAAATTCAAGATGGCTTCATTCATGATCAGTAATTAAGGATTAATCGTGCTAGGTAACTATGCCACGTGGCTGCAAACCCCAAGATGTTTATGTCCTAATCCTTACAGCCTTTTATTTGTTTGTTTTTGGGGCCACACCTGGTGATCCTCAGGATTTACTCCTGGCTCAGAGCTCAAGAATCGCTCCTTGCTCAGGATACCATATGAGATACTGAGGATAGGACTTGGGTCAGCGGTATGCAAAGCCAGAGTTCTATCCATTCTACTGTCACTCTGGCCCCTCATCCTGCTAGCCTTTGGGTGTATTATCTTACTTGGCCAAGAGCTTGAGATGGGGGAGTTTTTTTCTCAGTAATGTGGGAAGGAGTCAATAGAATCTCACAATTCTAATATATCCAAAAACAAAAGGCTGGCAGGCTGGAATTAGATGCTTGAAAATGCCACTGGCAGTGGAAAAGGAAGAGGCCAGAACAAAAGAATGCAGTAGGTCAAGACATGGGAACAGGCAAAGAAACATTATCTCTCCTCCAGCCTCCAGAGGAAATCCAGTCTGTTGCTTCCTGGATCATAGCCCAGTGAAACCCACTTCAGACAACTGACCTCCAAAACTGTAAGATAATAAATTTGTATTGTTTTAAGCCACTAAGTTTGTGGTAATTTGTTACAGCTGCTATAGGGAACGAGTACTCTGCACTGGTGTAATTCACTTCTGGGAGGTGGAAAGGATTTTTCCTATTGATCTATAGGGAAATAGCTCTTTCTCTCTGCCCCAAATTCTCTGTTTAACCTAGAAAGACAGTAGTTTTCAGAGCTCTGGCTGGGAGGAGAAGGATTTGCCACCTGCTTCCTATTCCTGGAGGAGACGAAGGGATTAGCCCTGTGCTCCTGGGAAGTTCAATGCTCAGCCCTTCAGTTCACAAATGTGCTCTTTGCTCACCAGGTCTAATTTAGCAAATACTCTCCACAGTACTTTGGCTTAGTTGACCTTTCCTTAGTGTATCTGTCTAAAGTGCGGCATGGGTATATTCCTTAAAAACATTTTTTCATCATGTTGGCTCCTGAGAGTAGCCTTATCCTTTGTTCTTCCACAGATGCAGTAAGTTCTGAAGAGAGCTTTACTTTCATTTCAGTGGGATTTGGGGATAAGATAGGTGCTTATATATGTTCAATCTGTCATTCTGACTTTCGAAGTTCCATGTTGCAATGTGCTTTATTTACGCAGGGCTTTACTTTTTTGCTCTTTGTGTCACCACGAGTCTCTTATTGTAAAGCATTGGGAAATGATATTTTTTTGTTCTGATTGTTGTGGCGATCCAAGATTCTTGGGGCATGCCCTCATTATCTGTCAGGTCTGGGATCTGTGATTAAGAACAGGTGCAACCAAAAATTTTTTTTTTTGCTTTTTGGGTCACACCCAGCAATGTTCCAGGGTTATTCCCACCTCTGCACTCAGGAATTGCTCCTGGCGGTGCTTGGGGACCATATGGGATGCTGAGGTATCATACCACACCACAGAGACTGGCACACATCAAAAACAGCAAGAACAACCGGTGCTGGCGTGGATGTGGGGAAAAAGGGACTCTCATCCACTGTTGGTGGGAGTGCCGACTGGTCCAGCCCTTTTGGAAAACAATTTGGGCATTCTTCCGAAAACTAAACATTGAGCTCCCATTTGATCCAGCAATATCACTCCTGGGAATATACCTGAGAGACCAAAAAACACATAGAGGAAACACTGTCTGTACTTCTTTATTCATCTCTGTGCTATTCATTATAGCTAGAATCTGGAAACAACCTAAATGCCCGAGAACAGAGGACTGGCTAAAGAAACTGTGGTTCATCTACACTATGGAATACTATGCAGCTATCAGAAAAGATGAAATTATGAAATTTACCTGCAAATGGATGGACATGGAGACTATTATGCTGAGTGAAATTAGTCAGAAGGAAAAGGACAGATATAGAATGACTGCATTCATTAATAGGATATAAATAGATACCAGTGTTTTACTAAATGTGGGAAATGGTAATGGCAGGTTAAAACTCACCATTGAATATACACAAAGAGACTTAAGTTTTAAACTCTAAATATCTGCAGGGTTAGCCACAATGTGTAAAACAAGAGGGAGAGAGATGCAGAGTCAGAGAGAGAGACAGAAAGAGAAAGAGAGGTAACAGGGCTACCTGCTGTTGAGGCAGCTGGGGGTGGGTGGGAGGGGTGGGGTACATTGGTGGTGGAAATGGGCCACTGGTGGAGGGATGGGTGTTGGAATACTGTATTACCAAGAACCAATTGTGAACACCTTTGTAATTGTATGTCTCAAGGTGGTATAATAAAAATTAAAAAATAAATAAATAAAATAAATAAAATGAAAAGCAGGAGTAAGTTTCCCATGGGGGTTCTACCCTCCGTCTAGATTGGTTGGTATTTGAGAACTTGACAAAATATTGGCAATGCTCTGGATTTGATGCTGACTAATGGCCCCATGTCCTGTCATAGACCCACACAATTTGGTGTTTTGAGACAGGAAATCTTGAAATGGTTCTTATTGACTTATTTGTTGCATGTTATTTCAATTTCATCAACTGCTATACATTCAGGGGAATATCGGTTAATTCATCTATTTTGCATTATTTTTATATGTGGATGGCAGCTTTCCCTTATTTCCAAATCAGTTACCGACGTTCTCTCAATTCATCATAAGTCCCACCAACAGTTTTAAGCGCACAAGTTAAAGGTGGTTGTTAAACATTTATCACCAATCACCCCTTCAACAAAAGATTCAGATTTGTTAACATTATCAGTATAATCATCATTTCTAGGGTCCCTTTCTGAGTTTAGCTACCACTTTAACCATTCCATTTTATTTTGTAGTTTAATTCTAAATTTCAGAGGAGGGTTAGTGAGTGTCTAAATGATAATTTTATTGATTTTGGAATATTTTGATGATATATGAAAGTCTAGTATAGGGACCAGAGAGCCAGTGTACAGCAACCTAGGCAACTTGTCTTGCATGTTCTCAACCCACATTGGATTCTGTGCACCATGTATGGTCCCCTGAGTTCCACCTGAAGTGATGACTAAACACTGTTGAGTGTGGCTTGAAAATGAAGCAAAATTACGATAAAAAATTACGATAAAAAGTTCAGTGTAGTAGAAAAATATTATTTCTACTACAGAAATCATTTTGTTACTGGGTTTCTGACAAGCTGGGCTGGAGACTGGATTAATCTGTGGGCTGGAGAGTGGATTAATATGCTGGGGGAGATCTTACCAGCTGCAGAGTGTGGATTGTGACACAGATCGCTGCCAGCAAGGTGTGGGAGTTTCTCTGGCCTCCTCCGAGGCTCCATCGGGATGGTGGACTCAGGTCCGTAACAGAAATCATATTTAATCCGGCCCAGAACTCCACCCAGCAGACCAGCCTATCACAGCCCAGCTCGGTTCATCAATAAATGCTGGATTTTGAGAATATTACAAGAGTATGCTACCCGCACGGCAGAGCCTGGCAAGCTACCCGTGTCATATTTGATATGCCAGATACCAGTAACAATTATTGACCTCATTCCCATGGCCTGATGGAATGGTTTGAGGCTCTTTATGTTCCTGGAGCAAGCAGGTGCCCTTGGGCTCTACTTGCATGAGACAGGACATATGGAGATGCTACTGGTGCCCTCTCGAGCAAATCGAAGATGAACGGGAAGACAGTGATACAGACAGTGATACTACAGAAGGCAAAATACAGTAAGTGATATTCATAGTTTGGTGTCACAGACAAACAAATCAAAAACTGTGCTGCAGAAAGGCAAAAGGAAAGTGTAGGAGAAAGAGGTCCAGAAGCATTATAAAACTTCCAAAAGGAATTTTATGATTCTCTTAATGATAGGACAAAATTTTTTGAGCAGAATTATGGGAATGATAAGTACAAAGGAAAGTTATCTCAGGAAGATGGTGTAGGTATCAGGTCTTCTCAACATATATAGATACTGTAGAAAAAAGCAAGGAGTTCAATATGCCTTAAAGTTTGTTTGAAACATCAATATGTTGAGAAAAAAAGCAGTAACAATTGAAAAAAAAACTAGCTTTACAGTAAATGCCTTTGGAAATATTATGGCTTGACTGGTAAAATATTTCATTAAAGTTTACTAAGTGTGGGCTGGAGGCGATAGCTCGGGGGGTAGGGTGTTTGCCTTGCATGTGGCCAACCTGGGTTCCATCCGGGCATCCCAATGATCCCCCAATCACCGCCAGAAGTAATTCCTGAGAAAATGATCCAGGAGTAACCCCTAGCATTGCCGGGTGTGACCCAAAAAAAAAAGCAAAAAAAAAAGTTTGCTAAGTGTTCTTGTTTATAAGTGTATGCGAAGAATGTGTTTGGCTTTATTAAGCTTAGTTTCTTAAATTCTTCAGCGTAAAAATTCTCATCTTAATTTGGGTGATATTCATCCTTTAAAAAACCTTGGAGTTCCATATGGGATCGCTTGATCTATTATCTATCTATCTATCTATCTATCTATCTATCTATCTATCTATCTATCTATCTATCTATCTATCTATCTATCTATCTATCTATCTATCTATCTATCTGTCTGTCTGTCTGTCTGTCTGTCTGTCTGTCTGTCTGTCTGTCTGTCTGTCTGTCTGTCTGTCTGTCTGTCTGTCTATCTGTCTGTCTATCTGTCTATCTATCTATCTATCTATCTATCTATCTATCTATCTATCTATCTATCTATCTATCTATCTATCTATCTCTCTCTATCTATCTATGTCTATCTGTCTATTTGTATATCTGTCTGTCTGTCTATCATCTATCTGTCTATCTATTGAACAGGAGCTATAGACATTCACTTCTTGAGAGATTCAGTAGAGATCCCTAATGCACCGTCAACTATTCCCAATTGCATTACTCCTTTTCAATGAAGGATTCCCAGCAAACATTCAGAAGAAATCACATGCCTTGCAGGGGATAGACAGCTGGAAAACAGGGAAGAGATTAATACTGAAAAAAAGGACTCCATTGGGGTCCTATTCTTTAGTTCCTTGATTGAAGGCATTAAGTTTTATTTTATTAACTTCTTTCTTGCCCTTCAAAAGTTGAGGTGCTCACTCTAGGGCTGGTGTAGAACTGCCGGGGGAACCTCGGTGCAAGGTTTGAAATCACAGCTGGCTGTGATTAGAAGGATTGGAGAGATCAGTGCTTGATTAACTTTCAGCTGCTATTGGTTTGCCTCAGTTCCTGCAGGAGAATTAATCCGTAGGTTCGAGTAAATTTTGGATCTTAATGGATACCAGATATGCTGAGCCCACCCAGACCACCACAATTTAAGCAATCCCTTTTCTCACATTGAAATCGTACAAATGAATTCATTCCTCCTCACACAGTGGCTCCATATCTCGACCTCACCATTTTCCTCTTATAGCTTTTACCATAGTGTGCTTCTGAGGTAAGTTTTTTTTTTTTAAGGTAAGGCCTAGATCTTAATTTTGTCCTAAGAAGTTTTTCATCCTTAAGAATTTTAACTAAATCTTTTTAATTCATATTTTGTTGGAGGAGAAGCAATGGATGCTACCTCTTTTTGTGCTTAACTTGTGTGTGCAGTGCATGGTAAAGGGTGCCATTCTATGATCAAGCCTCCACTTGTCACGTCTATTCACCCCTTTTGTACAACAGGATGGGACCCGCCCCTTCCCCCCCCACCTCCACACCCGAAGTTCTTCATCTTCATGAAAATGTTTTGAGTTTGAATTTACACTTATTATCATAAATCATTTTGATCTTGATAATGTAAAAAGGTATCAGAATATTACTATTTTTAAAGACTCCATGTTTTGGTTTATCTTTTACTTTTTAATCAGTTCTATTAAACTGAGAGACTCTTTGATTGACCTAGAAAGACTAATTTTTCTTGTCAACTAAATAGTCTCATATTTGTGAACTTAAAAAATTAAAAGAGGAAACAGTGTCACTGTAATGCACACACATTTTTCTTAAACTTCTAGAGACTTTAATTATGCTGATAAATTATTATGATATTATTAAGCTTTGAGACTTCCACTGTGAGAATCAGAAACACATAAGGAAAAAAAGAATTCATCGACATGAACACAACAGAGATTTTTTTTTCAGTGAGTTTGGAACTCAATCCCTATTTGAGAATTTAATAGCAAGAAGGAGTGGGAAAGGACTGAGGGAACTAATATCCTATAGTGGCTATGACTGGTTTCACTTCTGTGTGAGCCCTTGAATTTTGGATGTGAAATTTGCATACAAGCTCCCTGTATTCATTTAACAGACTTGAGAAGGTTATTATGGATCTTTCAATGTCCTACATCCCAATTCATACTAGTGCATGTGTAAGTCTGGTCCACACTGATACTTTGCTAATTCTGTCCCCAGAGGTCCATAGTTTGTGTGTGTGTGTGTGTGTGTGTGTGGATTGTGTGTGTGTGTTTAAATTATTAAATTTGTTGGCTCTTTTGGTCACACTAGCGATGCTCAGCCGTTAATCCAGGCTCTGTAATCAGAAATTACTACTGGTGGTACTTGAGAGGGGACTGAAATGGCATGGCAAGGATCGAACCTGGGTTTGCTGCATGCAAGGCAAATGCCCTACCTACTTACTATTGCTGAGAGACAGACATGGGGCAGAGCTGCTACTGGCTCTCCCTGTGCCCAGCCGCTCACAAGGTGCCCAGGAGGGATGGCGGGTTCTAGCCCTGGCCTGCCACCCCAGCAGAGCCTTGCAACAAGCCAGACAACCCCCCACTCCATGAGGGCCTTCATTTTCCACATCCGAATTTCTCTCTCGTCAGAACTCCACCCAGAAGACCAGACTATCACAGCCCGGCTCACGCGGCCGCTTGCAGTTCATCAATAAATGCTGGACTTAGAGATGACTACAAGAGTATGCTACCTGCACGGCAGAGCCTGGCAAGCTACCCGTGTTGTATTTGATATGCCAAATACCAGTAACAATTATAGACCTCATTCCGGAATGGATTGAGGCTCTTTATGTTCGGAGCAAGCAGATGCCCTTGGGCTCTACTAGCGTGAGACAGGACATATGGAGATGTTACTGGGGCCCGCTCAAGCAAATCGATGATGAACGGGAAGACAGTGATACAGTGATACTTACTATTGCTCCATCCCAAGTCCACACTGATTTATCTGTGACTCTTTCTCTTGACTGTCTTATTGGTTGTTGGGGTTCGGCTGTGTGCCCCAACAAAATCCGGGAGCAGGGTAAGGGATCCCCTTCTGCCCCAGGGGTTGGCGGCCAGCAGATAGAGAAAGACGTGGAAATTTAGCAAAGTTTCAAGAGGCTTTACTTCTACAGGTTCTGGCATACAATCCCATAACAGGAAAACCCAAAAGTTAGGTTTCTAGCAGGGCCCCAGCTAGGTGTGGGTTTAAAATCCTAGGCCAAGATGGCCGCCACCACGTGTAAAGCCTCAGCAGGGAGGAGTACAGAGAGGAGAGGGTGAAAAGGCAAAAGGCAAAAAAAGCAAAAAAGGAGAGAGTGAGAGAGAGAGAGAGAGAGAGAGAGAGAGAAAGTTGGCTACAGTTTTATATTCCTGCAAACAGACTGCCCACTCCAAAGGAAAACAGCCTTTAGGGCCAATTCCCTTCAGGTAATTTCTCCCAGGACCTCACCTGGGTTCTTTGAGATGTTAATGCTGCCCCAACAAATCTGTTTTGGAAACTCCCCTGCAGGGTAGAGTGGGGGAAGGGCATTTATCTTTACCAATAAATATCTTATAGCTAGGTTTAAATTTCTCCAAGCCTTCACAAGAGTCTCATCTTTACTTCATAGTTATTTTGTATATTAGACTTTGACTTATCAGAGAGCCATGCTTGCTTGCTTGGTGGCAAACAGCATCTCTCTCTGGTCTAACTATTTAGAGATCCAACATGACCAGGAAAATATACTGGTAAGATCTAGCTAGTCCCACAATGATTGTGGCAGCATGAGAGCATATTTATACCGGCCAGCAAAGAATACATGGTCAGATAAACTGCCACATTCACACAGTTTTCCTGCCCCATCTACAAGGTGGTCCACAGGAGGCACCTCCAGGCCAGATGCAAAGGCTCTGGGAAGCAGTGTACTGCAACAATTGATCTGCCGCCCCTCTGAAACCAGCTGCATAGACCTCTTAGCTCATTCTCAAGGACAGTAGCAGAGCAGCTATTTATCCCTTTGACTTTTACTTAGATTTTAGGCCATGTGTACGTTGGTTAAGAACTGTTTTTTATTGGGGGGTGGGGGATCTGTCCAGGCACAGATGAGAGATCGAAGAGGGGAGGTTGTTTAACCTACATTCCCCTTTGCTATGCTATTATACCTACCCGGGCTATTTCTATTATCTATTCTGTCTGGTTATCCCTCATTTTGGCAAGAATGAAATTGTCCTTTACTGGATTTTCTGGATGCAGTTATCCTCCTTCTACCTCCAAGGTGACACTATTAAAATATTGAGAGATTTGCCTGGAATTTTAATTGAAATAAATGAGATAAAGTCATATATATAGAATTATATGTGACATCTTGATCTCTGTGATCAACTTGCTTCCCTAGTTAATATGCACTTTTACTTTTCTTCCAACCATTTTATCAGGCCTACGCAAAGACCTACTTACATAGCTAAATAGAATTTCTTTTTATACGATAGATGCATTTTATATACATCTTTCTGCCTGTCCAAGTTTCTCCTAAACTAGCATCAAAGAAATTGACACGTATTTATCTTTTTCTCTTTTCTATAATACTTATCATCTCTCAAATTTCCTGTTTCAGAAGCCATGTCCTAGTGAAATTGTAATCTACATTTTCTCCAATTGTGCTGTAAGCACCACAGTTTGTTTAATTTTATTTATTTAGAGTATTTTGAGTATCACCCATTGGTACTAAGAGCTTACTCCCTGCTCTATGTTCAAGGATCATTCTGGCAGACTTGGGACACTATATGTGGTGCTGGGAATTGAAGTTGATTAGTACATTCACAGAAGCACCCTACCCTCTGTGCTTTCCTCCAGCTTCCTATTTTATTTTTAAATGATATCACCTACTTGGAACTTCCTATCCTTTGCTGCCGTTCAGTCTCTAGTCACACTAGTGTAAAGAACCATCTTATTTACAGGATTTTTCTTGACTTTTGCCAGGATCAATTCTCTCCTCTTCACTTCAAGGTACTTTCTTATTTGAACCACAGGGCTAGCCATCAGGAAATAGTTTCTTTGTTTATTATTTACCATTTTGTGAAATTATAGGATCTTGTCATTTACATATCACCTCTCAAAGTATCAGGTAATGCTTATACTTCCTGAGAATGGCATTGTCATGTTATTTTGTCGTGAAAAGGCCACATTAACTATGGAGCTATGAGATAAAGATGGATAAAGTTGCTATTGGCATACAATGTGACATCCGTTTGATAAGTCTGACTTCACTGGTAAACAGGAATTAGAGGATTGTTTTTCTTTTCAGTTTAATTTTTTTTTAATAAATCACTGTGAGAATAGACCATTACAAAACTGTTCATAATTGGGTTCAGTCGTTCAGTGTTCCAAAACCCATCCCTCCACCAGTGCACATTTTCCAACACTAGTATGCCCAGTTTTCCTCCGTACTCCCCACAACCTGTTTCTATGACAGGAACTTTTCTTCTCTCTCTCTTTCTCCTCTTTTCACAATGTTGATTGCAATAGCAACATGTATATTGCTTTACCTACTTTCAATACTCAGTTCCAATCTAGCATTACTATTTCCAACTATTATTGTCAAACTGGTCCTTTATCTTACCTACCCTCTGCCCCTACAACCCCCACATCATTGATCACTTGATTACTTGATCACTTGATCACTTCACTTGATCACTTGAATCCCATTATTCATCGATTTGCTCGAGCGGGCGCCAGTAATATTTCCATTGGACCCTATCATGTGCCAATGTAGCCCAATGGCATCTGGTTTATTCAGGATATGAAGAGCCTCAAACCGTTCCTTCAGGGTCTTGACAAGGAAGTCTGACCATCTTGTCAGATGGGCGGCCACGTGATCTTTTGACATTCCATGGGATCCAGTTGGTAACGGCTCTAACCCCCACATACTTATGGTATATTCCAACCATTTATAAGTCCTCCTGGTCCTTTCCCTCTCCTTGGATATTAGTTTCATACTATATTATTATATCCTAAAATTGAATGCAGTCATTCTGTATCTGTCCTTCTCCTTCTGACTCATTTTACTCAGCATGATACCCTCCATTCACATACATATATAGGAAAATTTCATGATATTATTTTCCCTAACAACTGCATAGTATTCTGTGTGTATATATACCATCAAATACAACATGGGTAGCTTGTCAGGCTCTGCCGTGGGGGTAGCATACTCTTGTAGTCATCTCTAAATCCAGCATTTATTGATGAACCATGGGGCCATTTGCGGCTGCATGACTCGTGCTGTGATAGGCTGGTCTGCTGGGTGGAGTTCTGACGAGAGGGAAGTCTGGATGTGGAAAATGGAGGCCCTCATGGAGTGGGGGGTCGTCTGGCTTGTTGCAAGACTCTGCTGGGGTGGTAGGCCAGGGCTAGAACCTGCCATCCCTCCTGGGCGCCCTGTGAGCGGCTGGGCACAGGGAGAGCAAGTAGCAGCTCTGCCCCATGTCTGTGAGTCTCTGGATCAGCATACCTGAGCTGGATTTAAAAAAGACTGATGCAGAGTGGATCTCGATGAGCCGGGCTGTGATAGGCTGGTCTACTGGGTGGAGTTCTGACGAGAGGGAAGTCCGTATGTGGAAAATGGAGGCCCTCATGGAGTGGGGGTCATCTGGCTTGTTGCAAGGCTCTGCTGGGGTGGCGGGCCAGGGCTAGAACCTGCCATCCCTCCTGGGCACCCTGTGAGCGGCTGAGTACAGGGAGAGAAAGTAGCAGCTCTGCCCCCATGTCTGTGAGTATTTGATATGCCAAATACCAGTAACAATTATAGACCTCATTCCCATGATCTGATGGAATGGAGTGAGGCTCTTTATGTTCCTGGAGCAAGCAGATGCCTTGGTCTCTACTAGCATGAGAGGACATATGGAGATGTTACTGGGGCCCGCTCGAGCAAATCGATGATGAATGGGAAAACAGTGATACCCATTTGGTAAAGGGGTAATAGCCAAGATATATAAGGCACTGTTAGAACATTATAAGAAAAATACAACCAGCCCCATCAAAAAGTAGGGATAAAAAATGAACAGAAATTTCCTCAAAGAAGAAATTCAAATGGCCAAAAGTGTATGTAAAATGTTCTTCATCACTCATCATCTGGGAGATGCAAATCAAAACAACAATGAGATATCATCTCACACTACAGAGACTGACACACGCCAAAAGAACTAGAACAACTGGAACTGGTGTGGATGTGGGGAGAAAGGGACTCTCATTCATTGCTTGTGGTAATGCTGATTGATCCGGCTTTCTTTGAAACCAGTATGGACATTCCTTCAAAAACTCGAATTTGAACTCCCATTTGCTCTAGCAATACCACTTCTGGGAATATACCCTTGGGACCAAAAAACAGCTGAAACTCCAGCAGCAACTCAGTGTTCATTATAGCACTATTCACAATAGCCAGAATCTAGAATTAGGGGATTAGTGATGACTCCAAATGCAGTCCATCTAGGTTCCTTTTTAAAAATAATAGAAATTTCACTTTATTAATACAAACTGGGATTTTCAAAACTTTGTAAATGATACTGATATTGGAAAAAAGTATATCATGGTTTAAAATTTTAACTAAAAAAATCAAAATATTCCATTTTTTGAAAAAATATGGTTAAATTGTAGCTACAAATACTGCTATATAGATTTCTAAAAATGGAATGACACTTAACAAGTATGGATAATTCTCTTTCTTGTAGATAACAAAGTTTCTATGGATAAAATCAAGACTCTCCTATGTTCCAGAGTGTGTCTAATGAAAGACACACAAACAATGGACCAAACATTTTTGAATGAATTGAACGAACAAATTTGTAGAATGATTTATAAAACAAAAATATAAAATGCAGTGTTTCTTCCTTATCTTTATCAGCTATGATGGATGAGAAGAATAAGAACAATGGAAAAGCTAACATAGCATCTGACATAGGAATCTTCATAAATAGCCAATTTTAACTTTCCTTTTCTTAAGAAATATTGTTATTTTTTCTTGTAACTTAAAACATAGACAAATTGTAATAAATGGGGGAAAGTCTTAGAATTAAAGTTTATGCAATTTAACTTCATCGACACTTCACTTTGAGTAAGAAAATTGGGGCTTTGAGCATGTAAAAAATTAGTAGTGCTTCTCTGGTCATTGAATTCATGTTACTTGCTCCATAGCTAAAGCTGATTTCAAGAAATTAGTAAGTGAAATTCTCCACAGGTTGAGCAAGAATTTTCCTTGCTGTATCTCATCTACTTTACAGTTCAGGTACTTTAAAATTTGAATTTATTTCTGATCAGTCCGGAAAGACCAAATCTCTGAATGATTGAGTGTATAAACAGCTATAGTTTCAGTGGAGTTGAAAGGGACAATTTATGCCATTTCCTGTAATTACTCAATGGCTTCTCCCTACATCTCTGTTCTACGACTTTTTCCTTTCCAGTCATCTTGAACCTGGAAGGTGCCAGGTTGCCCAAGTAGTTAATTATATGTTGCAATTAAACACTTTAGACAAGAGGGGTGTGAAGAAAGGAACTCATAAACACTTTAACATAACATGTGTCACATTGGGGTCATATGGACAAAGCCATGACTCACACCACTAGATAGTTGGATACAAACTATCATGTCTAAAGAAAAGATTGTCAGTTAGACAAGAAAATGCTCAAAGTAAGATAGTCCAAAATTTAGAAAATGATGTTGATACTGAAGTTTGGTTTGGAAAAGAACAAAAAGCAAGCAATGGCCACATGAATGGACCACCACGCTGAGTGAGAACAATACAGATCAACCTCAGTTATATGTGGGAGGAAAAGATACACAACGGGGTAGCAACCAAGCTTCAAAGGCATCATATGGGAAAACTGATCAAAACACAGAGGCGGGAGATTTGAGAAGTAGGGATGTTGGGATTTGGAGGAGCAGGAGATAGGTATACTGGTGTGGGTGTGTTGTTGAAATTATGTTCCTGAGAAGCCACTTTCAATGGTATTGTAAATAACAGAATCTCAATCAATTAAAAATTTTGAATTAAAAATTGCAGGGGCCAAAGCAATACTTAAGAGTGTAGGGTGCTTGCCATGCATGCAGCCAATTCAGATTTTATTCCAGGCACCTGACTAGTCTGCAGAACCCAGTGAGGAGTGATCCCTGAGCAGAGAGCCTGAGGAGAAAACCCTGAGCACCTCCTGGTGTGAGCACTAAGCAAAATAAAGAAGCAGAAAGAGAAGGAATGCAAAGACAGTCACAGTTATTTCTATAAAACTCAAGTCATTTTTAGAAGCCATGGAGGTAAAATACACTTATAAATAGTCCCTTTAGAGAAAAAGATTACATTTGCTATTAATTTCCTAAATAATCACAGTCTGGAAACAAGAGTGGAAGGAATGAACCTCTGGGTTCTTTTAGCAGGATAGGAAGTTGTCAGCATTTAAGTCGACGGCGGTTCTCTTTGTCTGGATGAAAACACAGTTTGTTGTACATCCAACTGCTCATTTGACCTCATAATTCCCATGTTGCTTATTTCTCTGTGTTTGAAAGCTCCTTCTCCTCATTTCCTTGCTCCTCATTAGACACTTCAGGGGTCAGTGGGAAGTAGTGGTCTTTCATAGAAATAAGGGTCTAGGAAGAATGTGTCATGGAGTTTCAATAACTTTCTCTTCCCCCAGGATCCTGCAAATGAAGGTTGAGGTCCATTTGCCAAAGGCTTGGCTCAGCAGGAGAAAGCGCCTGGAAGGAAAGGGCTTATCTTTGCACTGGAGGGTGTCCTGGCTGTGTCTTCCCTGCTGTTCAGCTCGAGTTTTCAGACGCTCCCAGTTCAGGAGCTTTCATCAGCTTTAAACCCGCTTTTAATAACAACAAGCTCAGGAATCTAGGGACTTGCTCCCTAGTGTCTGGCAAACGTCTCAGTCCGGTGGTTCTGCCTGGGAAGACCCACCGCTGCTTCATGAGCCTCATCTCCTCCCCTGCACCCCTTCAGGAGGTCAAAGCTCGCCTCACCCTGTGGAATGCAACCTGCAAATAAAACCAAATTAAGCCAGATCCCCGCTGGTGTCTTGTAGAACCCTAAAGATCTATATGGGCTCAGTGCTGGATTTCAATGCTCTGTTTTATAGCTTGGGCATGTCTGTGTGCACACGTGCACTGAGGCCTTTGGAGAATCCCCTCCTCAGAGGGAGGGCATGATGACCCCCTTCTTCATTAATCATATCGGAGAGGTCTGCGCATGTGATTCCAGCTCGAGGACTCTCCTCTCAGCTTGAGTCCCCGCGTGGCCACAAACAGGCTTCTGGATGTGTTTACTCAACGTGTCAGATACTGTTAGCCTTGAACTGAGGGTCCCGCGTGTGAACGAGGCAGCGAGCCAGGCTCAGGTTACTCCTCTATGATGGAAGTGACATGGGGCCTTTCAGCGGGTGATAGTGGTTTTGACTGAACGGTTTGTCCATGATGTCTAGAGATTTAAACGGCGCTGGAGCGTGTCGTGAATGGAGTGTTTCCTTTTGGGGTGTGCCAAGAGGAGATAAGAGGAACAGTGAGGCGTTGGGATGGACACACACGCTCACTTTTGGGGGGTTCACAGAGCTTCGGTGAGAAGTCACTTCTCATGGTTCTCCGACGGGGGCTGTTTCTTATAAATTCTCCTTATCGCCGTGGCTTTCAGCAAACGGCTCTTCACAAATCCGTTTCTTCCCGCGCCTTTCATTTCCTATGACTTCAGTGATTTCTCACCTCTCTGAAAGTGTGAGTTCCAAGCCCACAACCTCTGCGCTGTGTGTGCTCTCGGTATTTCAGACATGCGACCCTCAACTCACTAGACAGTTTGCTGAGAGTATAAAGTTTAGACTTTCCCGCTGTGATGTTCTTCTAAGGGAACAAGAATCTTTATATCTAAATATCTAAGTAAACATTACAGGGATTCCCCAGGTTCAATGATTTCCTTGTTTTTAATCAGACATCCTGACTATATAGTGGGAAATTGAAAAAGCTCACACCCTTGGGTGTCCAAGAGGTACATTTCTAGAATGAAATGCAAAGTCTCTGGTTCCAAAACAATATTTACTCTTCCCCTAGCTCAGTGATTCTCCACGGAATAGTTCTTTTGCCCTCCCCTAGGGGACATTTAGAAACGCCCAGAGACATTTTCCATGGTCGCTAGGAAGATGTCTCCTGCTGCGCTGTTGGCATCTGAGAAGTCGCCAGGGATGTTTCTAAACCTCCTCCGCTCTTGAGGAACTGTCCTGCCCACAGACAGGCACAGACCTCATTCAAAATGCCACTTATTCCGAGAGTAAGACGTGGAATTCTAGTCTACACCAACATTCTGCATATCTAATTGACATCACATCTGGATACTGAGCAGTTTATGCATACCAGAACCTCTGTGCCCACTTGAGCGAAAGAGAGGAGTATGTTCAATGTGCTGACCTGGAAATCAGTTTTCCATTTGCTTTCTTAATCAATAATACTGCCTTGTTAATCAGTTCAACCCTGGAGCTCACTTGCCTGCCTAGACTTAGGTACTTTTGCTAACTTCCTCAGATTTGCTCACTCCAACCTAGGTCTGTTAGATTCATTTTGCAAACAACCTCTGCACGCTCAGCTCTGTCTCCAACTTGACAGCCTGCAAAGCCAGAAGACCGCAGAAGGGGAATCCACAGAAGAAGGGGAATCAGGAGTAGCAACCGTCACCATCTATTCTAAACAGTAGCGTCGCTTGATGGATTTCGGCAACGTTCCCATTTTATGCCAGTCCCTGTTGATACAAGTGCTGTAGCTGTAATGAAGTTAAACTCAATATATTTTTTCCTCTAGTTATAACTGGCAATAATTTTGCAAGTTCCCAGCTACCGTGGAATCCATTTGGGGCAGGCAAAAAAAGCAAACAAGCTCCAGTGTGAAATGTAATTGTGGTTGCCACATGTGAAACAGGTTAGCGACCGACTTTCCTTGTTAGCCTTCCTTGCTTTTGCTTACACCAAGTATATTTCACTAATAGGAAATGGAGACAATTATCTGGGTATTTTATTTAAAGAAAAACTGCTTTTCCTGGAAACATTTGGATTATGGGGACAAAATGTTTCTTAAAGTGCTTTGCCTGAGGGTCTATCAACATTTTCAGATTCTTTATCAGAGAAAGGAGCATATACCATATACCCAGGTCTGGTAATATAGCTAGACACAGTGTGATAGCATATATCTTCTGCAGCCTAAAGTATGGATGTCACTGATGTCACTGTGTGCATTACCCATTTAATTATCTTAGTGATCCTTTGTGGTACATAGTGGTATATATTTTCCGTGTTTGGAATAGTGATGCTCAGAGCTTACTCCTGGCTTAGATGAGTACTATGTGTGGTGCCGGGGATTGAACTCAGGTCAGCAATGTGTAAAGCAAGTGCCCTACCTGTGATGTTATCTTTCCAGTCCCATTATATTTTTATTTTAATTCTTTTGTCTTTGTTTTTTGTTTAGGAGCCATACCTAAAATGCTTAGAGGTTACTTCTGACTCTGCACTCACAAGTCAATCCTATGGCATTCAGAGGAAGTTATCAGATACTTTTGCCCTTATGAGATCATTGTAATCATTTAAAATATTTAAAAGTTTAAAACTGTTCAATGCTTTAAATTGAAAACTTTTACAGTTTAAATTGTTTTCAATTTAAATATTCAAACATTTTTTCAGCAACAGAGTCAAATTGCTACCACTTTAAAACCTTGCATCTGTTTCTCATATTACCCTTCAATAAACAACTTTATGAAAGTATGTTATCTCTAAACCTCCTCTATCTAACTCGAGGCAGCCATTTATTTTGTTTCTTTTCAGTTTAGATGAATTTCTCCTCTAAAAAGTAGTATGTCAATAGAAGAGCTAAGTGTCTCATTTAATTTCATATTTATTAAAGGAAATACTTCATGGTAATATTAGGTAGACATCCTTGGCCACTTTACAATAAATATTTTATGTTTGTTATGATGTTGTCCCTTTACCTACTTTCAGCAATAATTTCTTTTATATCTTTTTATTATTTAAATGTATTAATTTTTTAATTGAACTACAGCTACAAAGATGTTCATGATTGGGTTTCAGTTATATAATGTTCAAACATGATGACTTTTCAGTCAGTATCTATATTACAACCCATAATGCCCAAAAAGGAAGAGAAAGAGAAAAAAGAGAAAGAAAGAAAGAGAGAGAGAGAGAAAGAAAGAAAGAAAGAAAGAAAGAAAGAAAGAAAGAAAGAAAGAAAGAAAGAAAGAAAGAAAGAAAGAAAAGAAAGAAAGAAAGAAAGAAAGAAAGAAAAGAAAGGAAGGAAGGAAGGAAGGAAGGGAAGGAAGGGAAGGAAGGAAGGAAGAAAGAAAGGAAGGAAGGAAGGATGGAAGAAAGGAAGAAAGAAAGAAAGAAAGAAAGAAAAGAAAGAAAGAAAGAAAGAAAGAAAGAAAGAAAGAAAGAAAGAAAGAAAGAAAGAAAGAAAGAAAGAAAGAGAAAGAAAGAAAAGAAAGAAAGAAAGAAAAGAAAGAGAAAGGAAAGAGAGAAAGAAAGAAAGAGAGAAAGAACTAAAGAAAAGACAGACAGAAAGACAGACAGAAAGAAAGAAGGGAAAGAAAGAACGAAAAGAACGAAAGAGAAAGGAAAGAGAGAAAAGAGAGAAAGAACAATAGAAAGACAGACAGAAAGACAGAAAGAAAGAAAGAACGAAAAGAAAGAAAGAAGGAAGGAAGGAAGGAAGGAAGGAAGGAAGAAAGAAAGAAAGAAAGAAAGAAAGAAAGAAAGAAAGAAAGAAAGAAGGAAGGAAGGAAGGAAGGAAGGAAGGAAGGAAGGAAGGAAAGAAAGAACGAAAGAGAAAGGGAAAGAGAAAGAAAGAAAGAGAGAAAGAACAAAAAGAAAGAAAAAAACAATAGAAAGACAGGAAAGAAAGAAAGAAAGAAAGAAAAGAAAGAAAGAAAAGAAAAGAAAGAAAAGAAAAGAAAGAAAGAAAGAAAGAAAGAAAGAAAGAAAGAAAGAAAGAAAGAAAGAAAGAAAGAAAGAAAGGAAGGAAGGAGGGAAGGAGGGAAGGAGGGAAGGAGGGAAGGAGGGAAGAAAGGAAGAAAGGAAGGAAGAAAGGAAGAAAGAAAGAAAGAAAGAAGAAAGAAAGAAAGAAAAGAAAGAAAGAAAGAAAGAAAGAAAGAAAGAAAGAAAGAAAGAAAGAAAGAAAGAAAGAAAGAAAGAAAGAAAGAAAGAAAGAAAGAAAGAAAGAAAGAAAGAAAGAAAGAAAGAAAGAAAGAAAGAAAGAAAGAAAGAAAGAAAGAAAGAAAGAAAGAAAGAAAGAAAGAAAGAAAGAAAGAAAGAAAGAAAGAAAGAAAGAAAGAAAGAAAGAAAGAAAGAAAGAAAGAAAGAAAGAGAGATGCATGCCATAGTGGTAGGCTGGGGAGGGTGGGAGAAAAGCTGAGGACATTGTTGGTGGGAAATGTGCACTGATGGAGGGCAGGTGCTGAAAAGAGGAAAGAAAAGAATTATTTCAAAATGTTTCTTCACAAGGAAAATGCTTTAATTAGCAAAGGTATCCTGAGGAAAGCCAGAGAGAACTGAGACAGAGCAACTGCAAGTTTCTTTTCTTCTTAATTGTACTTAATTATTCATCCTGAAGTCAAGTCTATCTCTACAAGAGAAAACACACTTTTAATTTAAGTACACCAATTCACAGAGTCCTGCACGTACATCTGTGCTTACTATAAACATAAGCACACAGAGTCCTTTATACATATTGGGTTTTCTAATATTTTTTATTTCATATCAAGGATTTCTACTGACGTCAATGGTAGTTTCAGAAATGGAATGAGTGGTAAAGATTTAATAGGCAGTGGCTGAGAGGATTTTAGCTCATTTGCCAAACACACACATGCACACACTCACATATATGCGAAGTGTGCATACAAACACAAACCCAATTATTATCAGTGATCTAACCAGTAAATTCTAACTGAAGACATTTCACCTATTTCAGTATGTAAGAGTGGAGTAAACAGCATTGAGAATAAGAATAACCGAATAGGCTTATGAGTTCAGAAATGTGAATGTTGTGGTTGGGTGGAAGCTTGTTGCTTGTTACTTCCTGTTCCAAAGTAATGCAACAATTTTCTGTCCTTAGATATTCATTTCCAGAAGTTCCACAAGTTTATGGGGATATCAAAAATTAATGTACATACAAAATGCACTCATAAATTCACCTTTTTATTGACACTTTAAAAGTTAATCTCCATTCAAACATCATTCACATTTTACAACATCAGTTCCTGTCCAGTTTGGAAATATTTGGGGAGAAAAAAGTTTTACGGGATTGTCAGATGTTGAAAATACCCATAAGATTTCTTGTACATGAGACCCTACAACAGCCTCCTCAGTATTTGAACTTTCATGATGGGGGAAAGCATTCTAACTCGCTAACTAACAATACCTTGGTCTCTTCTGATTTAAAAATGATCTTTCAGTCTTTGCAAGGGAAAAATAGATTCCCATAGGCCATTAAAATTTCAGTCACTATCAACCCAAGATATTATAGCTCAGCAACAGTAAGTCATTTTGTGAAAGTACTTATGTGTGTAACAGGAAGGAAATAATGGTATATGTAAAGCTTGGATAACATTTTAAGTTCTACAAGAATGGATTCTTAGAATTAGCAGATGGGGATGTGGTAGGTAGGCTGTAGAATTGTGGGAAAAAGGAGTTATGGATATTTGGGTTATTTTTTATGATAGTTCAACCCAACTTAGAAGAAAATCTGGATTTCTAAGTCACAAGTATATTCAACTTGTACTTAAGTCTACTCACTGGACAGGAGCTTGCTTCTTGGGTCTAAGGATAGCCAACAAAGAACCTTATTTAATAAGGTCTTAAATAAGGTGCCTTTGTTAAATAGGCACCAAAAGATGTCCTTGTCTTAATATGCTGGGAGGACAGAGATTTTGTCACTAGAATCAATTATCTAACTTACTTGAAACACTTGTCTAATGTCTGACAAGCAATTAAAAGTTCTTATATTTTAACAGCAATACACATCACTTTTCATCTGTAGATTAAAATATGAACTCTTTTGAAAACCAGTTTTGCAACAGTTTCAGAGTTACACAGTAATTCATATTTTTGGAAGGAAGAGAAATAACCTAATTTCACATATTTTTGGACTTCTTACTCCTCTTGTAGCCAGCTCTTCCAGAACTTTCTGTGAATGTATGTTTCTAGAAGCAGATATTGGCAATTCATGGAATTGAGAATATTATCTTAGAAAGAGAAGAAAAATATCTGGCTTTGAAATTGATATGGAACTTGAGGTAAAAAGGGGTTTGCTTTCCTTCCTTAGTACATGGTACTGCTGAAGGGAAACCAACATTTCTCATTTTCACTTTGTATGAAAAACAATCTTTTCCCTGGAGCCCTGTGGTAGGATCGAGGCTGTGAGTCTAGATTTCCGAACAGAAGCGTTGAGAAATCTTCCCCTTTGCCTCCTAATGCCCTTCCCTTGCTCCCAGCAAATCACACACCCCTCATCTTCCCACCGTGCTTATTTGATCTCTGTGGAAGATGGATGACTTTGACTAAAAAAAATTAAACAATGGCCCAAGTAAAGTGCAGCTCAGAGTAAACCTCCCCACGCTTCAGGTCTGCGTTTCTTTGCTCTCCACTCAGATATTCTGGAATTATTTTAATCACTGTTGCCTCTGTTTAGAAATATGAAATTATGGTCATTTGTCTTTCCTATTTCTCATTTCAGTAGGAAACAGTCCTGTGCATGAAAACTGCATGAGAGACGGTATATCCCGTTCTGGGATGGTGTCTTGATTCTATCCCTGTAACTTACGAGTTCTAGCACCAGGTCTAGTGTTTGTAAAATGAAACCGGTATGGTTAGAGATCTTTCCTCTTAAGTTTTGTCAGTAAATGCTAGAGAGGAGAGCCTTCTACTAAGAGTATACCACCTACATGGCAGAGCCTGGCAAGCTACCCGTGTTTTATTTGTTATGCTAAAAACTAGTAACAATGTTCAGGGGCTACTCCTGGTTCTGCACTCAGGAATCACTCCTGGTGGTGCTCAGGGGACCATACGGGATGCCCGGGATCAAATGCAGGCCGGTTGCATGCAAGGTAAACACCCTACCTGCTGTACTATCACTCCTGCCCTCAATGCAATTGTTAAACGCATGCACAGCTTAGAGATAAACCAAATCAATGAGGTCATGGGAAATTTCAGCTCTGTACAGCTCACTACGTCTTCGCTGGTTTATACATCCTCACTAGCGCTTCTGGTATGCGTGTCCTTTTGTTGGAGAAGCACCAAAACCAAAACCCAAGGAGGTAGTTCAAGTCAAGATAAGGGACTGTCTGTACTGTGGAATTGTTCGCCTATTTCAGGTACAAGATGGTAAAGGCATTGAAAGAGGAATGTGTGCTTAGAATGACTCCTGGGATAAAGCATATTTAACACAATATTCCTGTCAACTATTTATTTGTTTGTTGTTTGTTTATTCATTCATTCAGTCAGTCTTATTTATTAGTTTCTTTTTATATTTATTTATTTAACTATTTATTGGCTTATTCATTCATTCATTTGTTTGTTTGTTTATTTAACTATTTATTTGTTTGATTGTCTGTTTGTTTATTTATTTATTCAGGTTATTGGGCCACATCCAACAGTGCTCGATGCTTATTCTTGGTTCAGAGATCACTCCCGGAGGGCTTGAGGAATTATTTAAGTTGATGGGCATTGAACCTGGGTTGACAGTGTAAGGTAAGTGACCTACCAGCTGTCCTATCACGCTGGGCCCCTGCCAATGATTTAACTCATTTTTTGTCTATATATCATATACAAGAGCAAGAGAGTGAGCAGAAATTCTGCCAACACAAAAATGTCCTAGCTTAATACTGGTGACATGGTATATGTTCCCCCTAGTGTTTTCCAAGTACCCCTAAGAACCTATTCAAACAGAAAAATAATAGAATCTCGTGAGTTCCTTAAACACCCGTGGTTTGGTGGTTTTGCGGATTGGATCAAACATCACGTTCCATATGATTAATTTAGGTTAAAAGGAATTTAAATAGCAGAACATTGCACCCTAGCTTTCACTGTTTTGTACCTCCCTGGATCATTGTTCATTAAGAGTCTATCTCTCATAGATATTTTTATGATTTTCTACAG
Source organism: Cryptotis parvus (assembly GCA_021461705.1). NCBI lineage: Eukaryota > Metazoa > Chordata > Mammalia > Eulipotyphla > Soricidae > Cryptotis > Cryptotis parvus. The sequence continues at coordinate 166,558 of JAJIBD010002274.1, forward strand.
CTTTTACCTGTAGAGCATTTTATTCTCTCTGGGAATATTCCCATTTTATTCTATGGGAAATAAGATATGTTGGTGATTCATGAAAATCTTAAACCAATTCCATTATTAAAACTTATGAGGTCAGACAAGGAAATAATGCGAAAAAAATTACAGAATTTCAATATTAACAAGCAGGTGGGGCAGATTCCAAGGAGAATTTAAAATTATTTAAGACCAAATCAGAGCCAATGGAAGAGTAGTACTTTAATAGATAACTTTTAAAATGAGGTCAATTAGTGTTTTAACATGTAAGTATGTGTGTTTGCCACCTAACATGAACACAGATGCAAGACAGACACTAGGATATCCCTGTCCAGGATAATTATAATAATGAAATCAGATTACCAGCAAGTACGTGATGAGTCATACCTTAGAAATCTGCATTCTAGTCAAAATCTGTTAATGTGGAGATTCAGACAAATGTGACAGTGACCCGACTTTCTCAAAATTGTATTTGCGTGTCTATGAATGACTACAACATCATTAAACATTGAGGTATAGTTGACATATAAAATTATTTTGATTAAGATGCAAAACCTAATGGATCTGTCTAGTAATGCTCATATATGTCTAGAGTTATTCTGTCAGTCATATTCCAATATGTAAAGCAGATTTATTAGCTATAATCACTGGTTGCATATTTTATCCTGAAGGCTTTCTAAAATTTGTGCATTGAACTTCTTCAGCCTTTTTGCCGTCTTCTGCACCCCCACCCTTAACACCCTCACCTCTGGGGCCAGAGCAGTAGTACAGGAGGCAGTCACATGCTTTACACACCACAGATCTAGGTTTGATTCCCAGCATCCCACATGGTCCCTTTAGCCTGCCAGGAGTAAACTCTGAGTGCAGAATCAGGAATTAGCCTGAGCACTGTCAGGTGTGACCCCCACATAAAATGAATATAAACACTTCTCACTTTTGAAAACCATTAACTTGTTTCTTTTTTTGTTTATTTTTGGGGACACACCTGGCAATAGTTAGGGCTTCTTCCTGGGTCTATACTCAGGAATCATTTCTGGTAGACTTCTGGGGACCATATGGGATGCCAGGAATCAAACCCAGCTTGGCCACATGCAGGGCAAGTGCCCTACCTGCTGTATTTCCTGCAGTCCCCAAAACATCAGTCTGTTCTTGATGTCTAAGAGCTTGTTCTTTCCATTTACTAGTACCCCAATAAAAAGTAAACACAATTTTGTTTACTTTCATTAATTTTGTGGAAGGTTAGTCAAAATTATACGAATTCCTAGCATGCAACACAAGAAATAAGTATTTGTAGACACGATTGAATGATTATTACATCTTTTCTTAGCAACATTTCCCTTCCCTCCTTTTATATCTTTGTTGTTGGTGTTTCTGTGATTATTCTTGACTCAATGATTAGAATTTACACATAAGCCTGACTGTGATTCTTGCTCATATAATCTAATCTTACTTAAGACACACAAAATGCTGTGGTACTTGCGTATTCTGCCATGGTACTTGCTGGGGTCTTAAACTCTTTTAGTGATATCTCCTTAGAAACTTTCAAATTTGCAGCATCAGATTGTTTTATAGTCTTCAGTATTGCATAAGGCATCCTTTTCTCGCCCTACAACTTTCTCCCTCTCAAGTAATCACCAGTCTGTAGTCTATTACTAAAATTTCAGTGCAGTTTATTTTAGATTTATTTTAAGACTTTACACATGTGTGAAATCATAAGGTATTTTGGATTTCTCTGTATGAGTTATTTAATTTAGCATAAATTTCCCAGGTTCTATCCAAACACCAAGAGACAAGCAATTCAATGTTTTGACCACTAGTCCATTGTATATATGATAGGCTTTATATTATATCCAAATAATTACTATTATAGAATTGCCACAATTAACATAAGAATTGTTACATACTTTCAGATTAGTGTTACCTAATATGGTTAACTAATGGTATCATCCTTTAAATCATGGTGAATCTAATAACTACCAAAAAAATGAGGTAGTTTGGTTTTCATCTGTGCATTTTATGATTTTAAGTCTCACACTTATGTTTTCAGTTTAAATTGATATCTTTTCTGTGTGGTCTAGTTTTGAATTATTCTTTATACTATGGTTTTAGAAAACAGATTCAGGAAAAGATCATGTAATTCCTTAGAAAATAATATATTAATTTTTATCAAAGAAATTTTAATAGAAAGTGTATATAAATCTGCAGATAAGATGGATTTGTAACCAAAAGGTTGCCAACAGATGGAAACAAAAAAAGTATCAGACATCAGATTCTTCTTTCTCCAACCAGGTTTCAGATTATAATAGTGTATGACAGATACTTATGGAGAAATTATGTCAAATAACTCCCTACTTTGTTAAACACTAGTTAATTAAGAATAAATGAAAATAGTTATTGTTGTACAAATATGGAACAAATGAGAAATAATTATGAACAATGAAATGACTAAAAATATAATTGTTTGGGGCCGGGCGATAGTCCAGCGGGTAGGGCTTTTGCCTACACCACGGCCGGCCCATGCCGGCCCGAGTTCGATCCTCGGCATCCCATATGGTCCCCCCGAGCACCGCCAGGAGTAATTCCTGAGTGCAGAGCTAGGAGAAACCCCTGAGCACCACCAGGTGTGACCCAAAATGCAAAAATAAATAAATAAATAAATAATAAAATATGATTGTTTAAGTAATCTATAAACATTCATTAATATCATCATGACACTATGAAAAGTGCAATTATACAAAGCTATGCAAGAAAAGGGCAATAGCGGCATGATGTCACATGAATGATATGATGCTTGCACAAGAAGCATCATCCTGAGACACCTGCCAACTTGTTTGACAAGTTGAGTACAGTGGCGTTCTAATTACATTGTGTCCACTGGGAATAGCTTTTACCTGAAATCTGAGTGTATCCTTCCTTTATTTCTTATTTCTCTGCATGAAAGTAGCATGCCCCAGGATTATTTCTTTGACTTTTCTAGTCACTTAGCATGACTCCATCTGAGTTCATCTATATTAGAGCAAACTAAGTCACTTGATGTGTTCCCAGAGTTGGGCACTATTTCATTATATATGTAGGTAATATGTCTCACACCATACCACAGTTTTTTTTATCCATTGATCCCTTGCTGGTCAATGGAAATGACTCCTGAGGCATGATCAATGAAACTGGGAACTGAGCAGGTTACATACATGTGAGGTGAAAAGACATGTGTGACAATTCTGAGAGATCTAGAAAACCCTGGCACACAGATTGGTGAGCATTTCCGCTGTAAACCAGTGACTTCAATATAACTAGATACCATGATAAAAAAAATACATTTAAGAAAAAACAGCAAGTTATTCAACATACAAAGCTTCCATAAAAGACATCTATCTGGGCCGGAGCGATAGCCCAGCGGGTAGGGCGTTTGCCTTGCACTCCGGCCGGCCTGTGCTGGCCCAGGTTTGATCCCCGGCATCCCATATGGTCCCCTGAGCACTGCCAGGAGTAATTCCTGAGTGCAGAGCCAGGAGAAACCCCTGAGCATTGCCGGGTGTGACCCAAAAAAAAAAAAAAAACATCTATCTAACTAGCTAGACGAAAGACTCTAGCTTAGCCCCAAACTGCCAGAAGAATTCAGCTGCTATTGTCTCAGCCCCTTCTCCACTGATTATATGATCCATAATTTGCAAAGGGTGGAAGGATAGTTACTTGAGGAAGCACATTCATACATGTCCTTGACCATATTTTCAAGTTTACTGTAAATAGGAGCCTTTGGTAGAAATGAGAAATATAGTGAGAGAAGGTAAGCATACTTATCATGCTTCTAATCATATATTTTCAAAATCATAGTATATATTTTTCATAATCATATGTGTGTTCTAATTCAAGGCATGAATGATGCCTAGAATTTAACGAAAGTCGGAATGAGCTGTCTCATTGTCTCTCGCAGGATATTCCAGTCCATTAGCTCAACATCACAGTCACTTCTGCATTTGGCTTGAAGTCCAAATGTAGGATTGCAGAAATGAGTGCTTATGTTGCTCGCATAATGAGGCTTCAGATTCGGGTTAACCTAAAGTGACTCTTTTCCCAGTGAATTTTACCTAAATGTCAAAAGTTGTGTGCCAGGACTAGCTTCAAATATTTTCATTGCCACCCTGATCTGGCTTAGAGACAAGAACATAACTTATAGAGGCTCCAGTTGCAGTGAACTTACAGTGGATTGCTTTTATTTTTATAGGGATTTTCTCTGCCAAGTTCTAAAACATGGAAATGTAGCTTGCTTGAGACAGCACACAGGGCAAGTGTTGGAAGCATTTCTTGAGTTTGGCTTCTTAACACTTAGGAGTTTAAAATAGTCATGATTTTCAACTTTGTAAAATATTATTTTATTCCGTCAGGATTGGAAATATTAATAGAACATTCTGCTAATTACTTTTTTAATATTGTTTAAGTAATTTGGTAGCCAAAAGACAACTTTTCTTCTATATATCAATGACCAGCTTCAGGGAGTCTCATCTTCAGGACTTGTTGCTTCTAATATTAGTTTTATTCTTATTCTGTATTTGAAAACATTTCTTTAAAGTAGAGAATTCTTTTTAGTTCTATTGTCCAAACTTGTAAAATTTATTTCAAATCCTATCAGGATTTAGAAAATCCATCTATATATTCCAACTTACGATGTTTCTAAGATAAAATTGATGGTGGTTTATTCATTAGTCAGTAAATTCTTGTTGGATTATCCCTATATTATTAGCACAACTCAAGGCCCTGGGAATAAATCATTTATAATAAAGGCTAAACTCTTGTATATGTTTCACTAACTTACTGAGGGCTAGAGATAGAATGTAAATAAAATAGCCATTATGATACAGAAGGTTATCATTATAACTGATATTAAAAGGAAGAGGAAAACACACTAAGAAAAAGCGATTTGCGACTTTAAATGAGGTGATCACAATGGTCTCACTTTGAACATGGACAGAAAATCTGAGGGATGGTTGCGAAGTCCGAGACAAGTGTTCTCTGGTCAGAGGAACATGATTTGGAAATGTTGGGGTAAATAACCTGTAGAGATAAGAATAGAACATTCTTTGGGAAGAAACAGTTTCTAAGATTTAGGAATGAACTAATATGATAAATGATGGAACACCAAAGACAAAAGAAATCAGAAAGAGTGGGAGGAGGGGAAAGATGGTGGAGATGCTAATGATGATAGTGGTGATATTGTCTAAAAGACAATAGATGTCTTTTGTCACTCAGAAAATGGCATTTGTCTTAGACTCACTCTCGAGATTAAGTATTATGTTGCAGGCAACTTCAGGGTTAAACCCAGCAAGAGGACACAGAGCAAAACCCATTTCTCCAGCTGATATAAAACATATATATGAACAGGATATAATGCAAATTCATATATCCAGGCCGCTAAGATGGTGTCCAGCATGCAACAGAGCTTAACAGACTTTCATTATACTCATTTGAAGCATTACCTTTAAAAAGTCTTTTCAGTATGATCATGATATTTGTGAATTATTCTATAAATATCATAAAGATAGAATGTCCTCCATCTATTGGATTAAGTTAAAAACTAGTGGGAATGATTCTGGACCAAAGCCTTTCTCTTCTCAAAGTCCTTGATGTGTCTTTTTTCCCTGTAGGTGGTATCTTTTTCTAAGTCGGAGGTTTTCTTCCTGATTTCTCATTCTCTGTAAGTGTCTTAACGCTACTTGTAGAAAAGGGAAAGCCCTCTGACTACTCAGCATAGTCTGGATCACATGATGTGATCTCTCCCATGAAAGATCACCCTATATATTTCGTTTTGAGTGTACTTATATATGCCTATCAACCTTTACTGTGTAAACAAGAGAACTAGATATAATATAGAAATTATTGTTTCTTAGCCTTGGAGGAGAAGAGCAGTGTTCTGCATTAGCCTCTTTAAGCCTTGGGAAGTAGAAGTATTTCCACCAAAGCCTGTTTCTACCTCAGTGTGGGAGGAATAGGCATACGCCTTTGGTTATTCCCTGTTCTCAGCCTCTGCAGTTTGGGGGGTCTGTGAGCATGTGTGTGAGTCTGACCACAGGAATGGTGTGACAGAGTGTATGTAGAAGTTGATGTGGAGTGAAGTTCGAAAAAGTAAAGGTTTTGAATTTTCTAAACTGGGCTCAAGGTTTTTTTGTTCATTGGCTGAGGGGATGGTCATCGGCCCTGAGCATGACCCCAAACCGTCAAACCCCCCTGATACTGTTGGGGACTGCAAATAGCCCCCGTATCACCAGATGTCTACTCAGCACACCCAGGATCTCTCTGTTGTGTGGTCTAATCCAATTTCCTTTACATGAGATCAGAATATGTTTGTCTTGCTTTTTCTGGTTTAATTCATTTAGCATGCCTCCCTCCAACTTCATCAGGGATGTTGAAACAAGGTCTTATCTTTTTCACGACTGAGTAATATTCTACTTGAATATCTACCACCTCTTTTTTTCCCCAACTCATAGGTGGTTGGTTACATGCATTGTTCAGGTATTTTAATTTGATGTAGTTAATTGTTTATGTAAAATTTCAAATTTTCTATCACTGCCTTCCTGTTCATCATCGATATTTTTTCAAGCGGGCACCAGTAACATCTCCATATGTCCTGTCTCATGCTAGTAGAGCCCAAGGGCATCTGCTTGCTCAGAAACATAAAGAGCCTCAAACCATTCCATCAGGTCATGGGAATGAGGTCTATAATAGTTGCTGGTATTTGGGATATCAAATACGACACGGGTAGCTTGCCAGGCTCTGCTGTGCGGGTGGCATACTCTTATAGTCACCTCTGATCTTCAGCATTTATTGATGAACTGTGCGGCCACAAGTGGCAGCACGAGTCGGGCTTGTGATAGGCTCTTCTGCTGGGTGGAGTTCTGATGAGGGAAAGTCCGGAAGTGGAAAAATGGCGGCCATCATGGAGTGGTGGGGAGCGTCTGGCACTAGTGGAGGCTCTGCTGGGGTGGCAGGCCAGGGGCTAGAACCCGCCATCTCTAAAAAATATTACTTATTTAATATTTTCAAATATGGAAAATATGCAAAGGAAAAATTACTTGAAATAGGGGCCAGAGCTATAGTACAGCATGGTGGGTGCCTGCCTTACACATGGCGAACCAGGTCCGATCCCCAGCATCCCATATGGTCCCCTGAAATGCCCAGGAGTAATTCCTGAGTGCAGAGCAGTAGTAACCCCTGAGCATCAGTAGTTGTGACCCAAAACACAAAACAAACAAAAAACTTTGGATAAAATGAACATGTAATATTTTGTACTTTAATGATATACACCTGATACACAAATTTTCTATGTTTATACAAAAACCAAAACAAGTATATCTGAAATTTACCTAGTTTTTATATTTTCAAAGAAAACTATACCTAGGGGCCAGAGCGATAGCACAATGGATAGGACATTTGCCTTGCCCGGGTTCAGTCCCTGGCATCCCATATGGTCCCCCAAGCACTGCCAGGATTAATTTCTGAGTGCAGAGCCAGGAATAATACCTGAACATTCCCGGCCAAAAAGAAAAAAAAAAAAGAAAAAGAAAACTATAATTAGAAAACTTCTGTTTTAAGTGCTTAATTTTGAAGAGTTAAACCACCAAAAATTTGAATAATGGAGCAGGAGGGATAGTAGGGCACTTGTCTTGGAATGTGGGTGACCTAGTTTGATCCCCTGTAGCCCATATAGTCCCCCAGTGCTGCCAGGAGTAAATCCTGAGGGGAGAGTGAGGAATATCTCCTGAGTATGACTGGAGGTGGTACCAAAACAAAAACCAAACAAAAGATAAAGCAAATTGAATTACTTTTACCGATAGTTGAAAGACTATCACTGTGTTTTTCTAAATTTCTCCTAACTGGATACAGTCACACATTTTTATATTTATACTTGAATCAATGAAAATATTAGTGTTAAAAGGTATGTATACCAAGCATTATTATTTTTTCTCCTTTCCAATTTTATTTGCAATGTTTATTTTTCTATAAATTTCTTATTGACATATTACATAGTTTTATGATCAGAAGACATACATTTTTACATGTTCTAAGAATTAGTTATTTGCCACCATATATATTGAAATTTTTTTCCTTACTAGTCTATGAAGAATCATCTGACTTATGGTCTGAGTTCTGGTCATTGCCTTTTGTTATGCAAAATGTTGTGTTTATTCAGTTAGAAAAGTGTTGTTTGGAAATGGCATCTTAAATATAATGTTCCACTTAGAATTTGTTTTTAAACATAACCTTTACTTACTTTTGGCCAAATAATTCCACTGAAGTTGTATATAAATAACCATTAACAGAGGTCAGATTTCAAATTTTTTAGAAAAGTCTATATTTATTTACCCTTTAAAAAAATGACCCCTGTAGTCTAACCTCATAATCAAGATGATTCTTTCTTATATATATCTGTATTTTAGGGCAGGTTAATAATATCATAAAACATTTTTAAGAACATATATTTTAAGAATATATGTATGTTTATATGCATATGAACCATAAATGTATTTAATGTGCATAGCCTACTTTATATTATGAAATATAAAACCCTGTGTACATATATAGAAATATTTTATCTTCTTTATCCAGTATTTCAATACTCTTTGAAATAATAACTCTCTGCCAAAGATGGAATTTTAGGAATTGGGAAGTATAAAATAAATCTACACATGCTGTAGTCTTAAAAATTTGTATTTAATATGTCAAAGTGATAATTCATGCTAAATATTTTATGTTCAACAAATTTTATATGTCTTTTATTAAAAAAAATTCTTATACCTAGGCTGATTTCATTGACAACTTCAGGAACTAATCCAATGGAATCTAAAGCTAAGATACATGATTAAAAAATACATGATTAATAATACATGATTATTTAAAATGATTTACTTTTTTGCTTTTAAAGAGGAGTTGAATATTCACTTTATCTTACCCCATTTAACAAAATCAACAGTTATAACTGGACATCAGCGAAACAAAACCCTTTCCAATGCATTATACAGAACTCAAATTAAATTGTGCTTACTTTTTGGTTTATATTTAGATTGATTTTAAAAAGGATGCTTTAAATTCGATCATTTAAATTTTCCAATATTATGTTTCTTCCTAAAATCTGTTCTGTTCAATAAAAGGTTAATATTCTCACTTTGTGCTACGAAAATTTCAGAAAGTTGCATCAGGGAAATTTCACACTTGATATAAATTTACCTACTTTAAAATCGAATTAAAAATAGAGTAACCTTGAGTTATTTTGTTTCTCTTTAATTGCTGCTAGTCATCAGAATTGTACTAGAAACTAAAAATGTTCAATACCTAAATGCACATAAAACTGCCATATACATCATCTAATATGTAGCAATTTATTAAGACTCATTAGGCATCTAAGATTCAAATAAACTATTAAACACGAAACAAGTCTTCAATCCACTAGAACAAAATAAGGAAAAGAAAATTATTAAATATATGAACGAAAATTTTTATTCTGTTTATTTTTAAAACTACAGTTATTAACTTTAATAAAAAGCGATTCCATAGTTTGAAGTCCTCCTGTGGTTGAATCTTAGGTTAATAAACTTGTAAAATAGGTGAAAATATTTCTCCATGAATATTTGCTCAAATGGTTTCTAAGGGAAAAGGCATAAATACCACTTTGACCAGAAAGAAATAGTCAATGGTTTATTTTCCTCTGTTCTTGCATTTTAAAAGAAAGTCATTTTACAAAGATTATCTCGGACATTCTTTAAGTTGTTTTTTCTGTCTTCTTTTTTCTAGCCCTGTATTTTAAATTAACCAAGAAAAATAAAAGGAAGAACCAGAGCAAACCAGTCCATTTGACAGGATGATTTTATTTTATGTATGAGCTAAATGAGACTGTAGAAAATGGATACCAAGTTCCTTAAATGGGTCTGTGTGGTCGCAGACCATCAGGCATCTCTGGAAGATTCCGCAGGGACACCTGGGGCCAGACATTTCAATCCCACTGGACCGAGTCCACTGTTTGTCTTTCTGCATGGAGAATTAATAAATGTATCAATCTTCTACCGGTGGCCTGAAGTAGGAACATAAAGGAATTAGAATGGGGGGGAGAGGGGGATAGCACATAGTCTGTTTCCTTTCCCGCCTCCTCATCGTCTCTTTTGCACATTGAACTTACTTTCCCTTTGTATATTTTTTTAAATATTATTCTTCTCCTACCTCTTATTCATAGTTATGTTTCTTAGCATTCCTGGCCGTATTATACTTTGTCTGTCTAAAATGATGCCTACACCGGGGGGCTGACCTATAATTTAATGGGATTGGCTACTTCTGCCTACTTTCTGCTCAGAAGATCAGTCAGTGGCCTTGGTGTGTCAGATTTCGTTAAATGATTTCAGTTTCAGGGGAACAAAAAATTAAATGGAAAGTTCAGGAAACTACAGTCAGGAAACTTGTCTAGTGCCAAAGGCCTTAGAGCAGGAGATTCCAAAAGTCATTTCAACATTTCTGTACTGATAAGCTAATTAATTATTAAAACAGAAACACTCCTAGGATACCGATGACCAAGGTTATAAATACACTTCTCAATTCTTCTTTCTTTTCTAGTTCCTCACTGCAAGTGTTTCCTTTAAATGGCACCAAGGTGAGATTCTCAGAGGTGAATTACAAGGTTTACCAATCACAGCAAGGCTCTAAGAAGAAATGTAAATGAAATTTTTTTTAAAAGTTACACAAAATTTTAACCATGTCATTTTTGCTTAATACCAACTAGTTATGATGGTTTATAATGTATAAATTAAATATGTAAAATATATTTATACACATATATAATTATTACATATATAAAATATACATATACACTGAAACATGGTTACTACCACAGAATTAGTAGAATTAGTTACTACTACCGAGAGTATCCCACCCACACGGCAGAGCCTGGCAAGCTACCGTGTCATCTTTGATATGCCAAAAAACAGTAACTATTATAGACCTCATTCCCATGACCTGAAGGAATGGTTTGAGGCTATTCATGTTCCTGGAGTGAGCAGAAGCCCTTGGGTTACACTAGCATGTGACAGGACATATGGAGATGTTACTGGTGCCCACTAAGCAAATCAATGAACAACGGGAAGACATGATATGTGATACTCTTATATAGCAAATCTTTAAACTCTAGCCCATTTTGCTACCATAGATGGCCTTTTCGCAATTGTACAGAATTGGGAGGAGGAGACAGTTTCTAGTCAATATCCCATTAAATCGTTTCTGGTCAATATCTAATGATAGTGTATTCATCAAAAACTTGATACTTATTAGTCATGCATCATTATAATGCAAATGATAATGTGCGTTATACCAACTAATGTGTTGGTATTTTCTTAAATATTTACTTCCAGTTATACCCTTTGCCTAATTCCTGCTGTTTTCATAAGGCATGAGTGATAATATTCTTTCTTGACAAACATTTGAACTTTGGATTGATTCTCCCTTGTCATTTGGGAAACATGATTCTTTCTGGAACTCTATCATAAGAAGAAATTAGAGACTCCCATATTAGTCATCTAATATCATCAATCCAATTCTGTTAAAGCATGTGCTTTCTACATAATAAATATTCCTATTTAAGTTTCTAGCTTAAATAGTTTCAACAGTGAAGTTTAATTCTTCAGGCCATATTTTCTTGGACTTACCAAAATCTAGTTGTGAAATAAAGAAAAACAGAGATTTAGGAAACACAGAGAGAACCTACTTTGAAAAATAGAAGTGTTTTTAGCGAAAATTTAAATCTTAAATGAAGCAGTTTTGGGTTCACCAGTTCCCATTCACCTGAAGTAAATACCACCTCTGGGTGTTAGAATAGCCGTTGGCACACTTTCTGCTACAAATATAAATGAGAAACATGGGCTTTGGAGTGTTTCTACATGCATTTCCACTTCCCAAACATGAACTTGGCTTCTGAAAATAGGAAAGAGAGATTGTGACTGATAAGCATATTTAGTCTTTTTGGCTTTCCCCAGAGCAGAGAATGATTTGGTGTTTGCTGGTAATGCTTCCTTAGTTGAGATGTTTATATATTTCAGTGCACAATATACTGTGTGTACATATTCTTCCATTAGACAAGCCTCTTCATGTAGAGTTTCATATTGATTTCACATCTTGTTCCTAATATATCTTGGATCATTCTTTTCTCCTGTATTAATATATTTTAAGAGTTAATTTTAACAAGCATGCCATAAGCCTAAACTTTCTTGGATCATACCTCACCTGAATCAATTAATTTTATCCTCATGATATCTGATTACCAATGTATCTTGCCTAAGGCTGTTGTCTAAGGAGCCACAATTTATCTGTGTCTAGACAGTTTACATATTCTAATACTCCTTGCCACTTTCTCTGTGATTCATGCAGATTTCCAATATTATCCTTTTATTTCTTCCAAGATTCTTACACATTAGAGACAGAAGAATCATACAACATGAGCATTAGGAAACTGAGGCCAATACAAACAAGTAAAAGCATACAGCTACAAGTAGTGAGGGCAGTATTTGAACTGTCTCTTTCATCAATCAGCTATACAAAAAAGAAACCCTAAAAAGTTCCATTTAATCCTTCAGAAAGATTTTCTAGGTCAATAAAGCAAAATAATGTAAAATAAGAGAGAGAGTAAAAAACAAGCTACTGTTTCTACAATGGCATTGGGAATAAACAGCAGAATGGTTAAAATGAATAACAGTAGGAGCAAATAGTAGGTCGGTGTCGCTTTGTTTAAGAGACTGCTGCGGCAGGACATAGGAAGCAAAGAGAAAGCAGTACAACGGACCAGAACCATTTGCCTAGGACTCAACGTCTGCATGACTACACCTCTTAGGTCAGTGTCTCCTTTGCTGTTCACCTAACCACAGGGCAGCGCTTAGGGCCCATTCTTAATCCCTTGCTTAAGGATGTTCTTCAGAGAGACTCAAGATACCATGAAGTACCAGGAATCAAACTCAGGCTTCGTCCCCACCCCAATTCCTACCCTTTCCATACTTTACTTCCCATCCCATTCCTAGAAGAAAAGAGAATTTGAAGTAGGGATACTCTGGGGTCAATTCCACTGCTGCTCTGGGGCCAATGGATTCACAGGCAAGGGGACAAGAAGAGGAAGAACCTTGTTCTTCCACAGACAGACAGGTTGGAAAATCGATGAGAAAAGAGCACAGCAGAAGACCAAGACCTGTTCCTCTTTTAAGGGTGACTTGTAGGCTGGTTGGTGCTGGCATGATCAATGATTTCCCTCAGCATATCTGCACTGTAACTGCAAATTAACAAAAACTTCTGGCATTTTCCATTCTCCTATTTTCCAGGACAAGCAGAGGGAGGTGATGAGAAGTGGTGGTACTTGCTTGACATTTTCAGCTATAATCGCCCAGACAAGTTTCTTGTCTTTGTCTCTTCATTCTCTGGGTCTTTTGGGGAGTAGGGGGTTGCGGGAGGGAGGGGGTCTTCTGCTGCATTCCAGGAATCACCAGATAGACCAGAGTTGTCGGGTCATTTAGAACATTCTATATTGGTTTCTATATCACCTGCCTGAAAGTAGAATAAAACTAATTTTTACAGGGGAGAATTAACGAACCAATCAGAGGAAATAAAGAGAATCAAGAATTTTCATTTATAAGTTGCAGGAGTCCCAGCATCTTTAAGAAAGTTTCACAGAATTGTGAGGCAAAGGTCTTGTTTCTAAGCAATTATCTTTTAGAATCGGAATCCTGCATGAGTTTCTGATAGCCAACAGCCATCACAGTTTCTTTCTTTTTTTGGCACCTTGTAGATTTGATATCCATCTGTTGAAGCGCATGGAGGTGGCTTGCCAAATAACTCCTTTTGGCAAAAATAATGTGCTGGGTTATTATTCTTTGGTCCAAATGAGCCAGACTGACTGTCTACACGGTGGGAATATGCCAGATAATTACTTTAACCAGGTCTTTTCCTTTCACTGTGTATATATGTTCCTTGTATTCTAGATAAACTTGCTTAAACTTCATATTGAGTAATTACTGGCAAGTAGCCCTGTGCTCAGAGTAATTTAATGTTCGTCTTTGGTTTCTGCAGTGTGCTACTGACAAAAGCAGGTTTTGTTTATACTTACATTAGGAGAATTTTCTTTACATAATTCAAAAGAAATATTCCCCGAACATGAAGAAAACAACGCTCAATTTAAAAAAAAATGGTTTGACTCCAAGTTTTCCTTCGATGCAATGGTAATATAAAAGGATGTAGTTTGGTTTTCAAAAACAGAACAACTCTGGAAAAGGGTCCGACATACTCCCTGCTTTGCCAGTGAAGCAGTTTTATTACATTTAAAGGTAATGATGTAATATTGCCCTCCCTTTTGAAACAAGGACCACAACCGCTGCATCTTATTACAGAAAGTAAACAATATGATTTCCCATGAATTGATGTACTTGCAGTCCCAGGGTAATAGAAAAGTCCTATGCCAAGAGGTAGAGGATAGAGATCCAAGTTCTGCCTATGTTTTGCATTGCTTTTAGAGCCAGAAGCAAGAAATTTAATTTTCCCTGTGAAAATGAAAATAATATCATCATAATCTTGCAAAGCATGTTTAGGAGGCTTAAATTAGATCACAAAGAAAATGATTTCATAAGCTATATAACACTAAATGTTCTACATTAAATGACAGAAAATGCAGCTTAAATTGGTTTAAGGTTTGCATGCTTTTCAAAAACACCAAACGATTCCTGTTGGGATGAAGATGGGTTAGGAGAGCCAAGACATGTCATAAACAGACAGCCAGCCCTGGGAATCATTAAATGAGGAAGAAAACCACCCTCATGCAAAGTTATGCTTCCTTCTCTTTGACTGCCACAAAGAAAACTGAGAAATTCCTGAGAGAAAAGAGAAACATGAGTAGGAAGAACATTTGCAATGTGTTTTCCAATCTTTGAAAATGTTCGTGCTCTTGGATTCAAAACTTTCCTTCTAGGAACTTTGTGAGTGAGCCTCTCTGAGCAGTATTCTTTATTCCTCAAGTAGAAATGTACTTAATATTTAATTTTGTTTTCAGGTGCATCACCTGCAATTTCATATTTATGTAATGTGATATTTATATTATTGGCATCGTAGCATAATAAGCACTTCCAACATGTCACATACTTTTGTGCCTTGCTTATGGTAGGAATAATTAAGATTTAGTTTCTCTGCCAGTCTGATATTATATATACATATATGTATATACATACATACATGTGTATATACATATGTATGTATATATATTCCACTGTTGTCATTTATATGCATTATGCTGCACATTAAAATTTTAGGATACATTTATTTACAGAAGGCATGTTTGAACCCTTAAAAATATCCTTTTTAGTTGCCTGTTGTATGGCACCTGGTACCTGATATTTGAACAGTTTCATGGATTTGGCTTCTCTAGAGCCTCGTAGTACTAGTGATATCACAGTCTTTCTCTAATTTGCTAATTAGCATAAATTTCTCAATGTCTAACTATATTGTCATAAATTTTCCAGAGGTAAAATTTTCCTAAGTTAAAATTGTCCTAGAACTGAATTACATTTTATCATATGCATATAGAGTTATATATGTGTATGTGCTTATGTATGTGCCTATACACATATAAATATATATATCCATTTTTGTGAACCCATTATATATCCATTTATTTGTTGATTGATATTTAATTAGTTCTCTTGGCTATATAAATAGTGGTGTAGCCAATATACTCAAAAATAGAACTACTTCATTTGCAGGATGCTGCCAGGTAGATCCTTAATAAGTATAGTAACTTGCACTTATATCTAATATCCAGTACGATGGAAATTATTCAATGCATTATAATAAATAATAGGATGTTTATTACAGTAATATTTTTGAAGTATTCATATAAATGATACTTATGTATTTGACTCATTACAAACACATTACAAATACATTTACATAATATATAAATTATAAGTTATCATTGCAACACAATATTTTAATAAATATGTGAATGAGATGAAGGATATTTGTCATAATGTTATTTCCCAAATTAGAATACTCCAATTATAACTGTGATGACTATGCAAATTAGATTTAGCAGGTCCAGCAGGTAGTACAACAGTTAAGATGCATTCTTTGTATATGGCTTAATTGGTTTTTTGTTTGTTTGTTTGTTTTTTGCTTTTTTGGGTCACACCCAGGATTGCTCAGGGATTACTCCTGGCTCTTCAGTAATTACTTAAGAATTACTCCTGGCGGTACGTGGGGACCATATGGGATGCTGGAGACCAAACCCAGGTGGGCTGTGTGCAAGACAAATGCCCTACCCACTGTGCTATAGCTCCGGCCCCTACATGGCTTAATTGGGTTAGATTCTTGTCACTCATGGAGTGTCCAAGCATAGTCAGGAGTGATTCTGACTATGAATGAGAACTAATCTTTGAATACTACTGGGTGTAGTCAAAATATAGAATTATCATAAAATGATATTCTGGATTTGGAAAAAATAGGCAGATCAGTATCAAAATTTATGCAGTTAATGTAATATCTTAGTTTATGTGCATAAAACAAAATAATATCTATAATAATAATAATATTTCAGTCATTCATTTATGTTGTTGGTTTATGTTACCTAACTTTAATAAACCAGTTACATATTTCATTATTTAAGGGAGCTTTTCTTTTGTTTGGGCTTTCATTTTATTTTTTTTTTTTTTTTATTTATTTATTTATTTATTTATTTAGATGCCATTGGGCTACATTGGCACGTGATAGGGTCCAATGGAAATGTTACTGGCGCCGCAAGCAAATTGATGAATAACGGCATTCAAGTGATCAAGTGATTTATTTTTTTTGCTTTTTGGGTTACACCATATGATGCTTAGGGGTTACTCCTGGCTCTGCACTCACGAATTATTCCTGGCGGTGCTTGGGGGGACCCTACGGGATGCTGAGGATCGAACCGGGTGGACAGCGTGCAAGGCAACGCCCTACCTGCTGTGCTATCGATCTGGCCACTTGAGCTTTCATTTTAACAACTATTGAAGGAAACTTTTTAAAAATTAAAACACGTTTCAATGAGGGCATTTGTAAATGTGTCAGCCCATATGTATTGCTGTAGCACTGTGATCTTGGAAGACAGCCAATGGGAAAGACTCTGGATTTTCACCACAGGGAAATTTCCCTCTCTTGAGCCACTGAGCATCGGTGTTCCTTTTTCATGTGTTGGCGAAAGGAGTTCAGTGGGTCTGGGGGTACCTTTCTGCAAACCTCAGTTAACCAGCTGGGGAGTTTAACGCTAGCGTGTGAGGTTGCGGTGCTGCTCATGTCCTGAGTACCCTGGGTGTAGTACCGGGACTACACTCAATGCCATTCTGGGAACCAGGTAATGCCAGGAACTGAACTGGAGTCACTTGCATGGAAACCACGTGCCTTGATTCCTGTACTGTCTCTCTAGTCGCTAACATTTCCTTATTTCTTACATATCAGTCTACTCTCCTATCTGAAAGCGTAAGAACGCATTGCATAATATTTTGCTAGCTCTATCATCTACATCACGCTATGTATATTGACATAGCAAATCAGGGGATAGGGATGTGGGATGATTCCAATATATAAACTAATGATTAAATATTGCATAAAGATATTCAATACAAATTACAAGTTGTTTTGATTTTGTTTGGGGCCACACCCAGCTGTGCTCAGGGCTTACTCCTGGATCTTTAATCCCTGCACGTGGGATTTAGGGTGCCATATGAGGTGATGAGGACTGAACTTGAGTTGGCTACATCTAATGCAAGTGGAGGCTGTCCAACTCTCTAACTCTCAAATTACAAATTTTATGAAAAGTGGAAATCAAATAATAAGATGATATGGGGGTGGGGGGGGGTTGAAGGCATGGAGAGAGGGAAAGAAATCCTACTACTGTTCATTGAAATACACACACACACACACAAGCTTCCTCAACATTTCTGAGATGGTCATGATAAGCAATCATATGGTAATATCTCATTAATATCCCTGTGACCATGAATAGACACCCCATACAAAATTATAGGTCCCACCCAATATTTAGGTCTCCGTTCTTTTTCCCAATTGTTACCAGCTTGTGCATCTAGTTGCTTAGCAGAAAGCTATCAACTTGATTCTATTTTGTTCCTTTTCTGTCACTCCCACCTTTAAGATATTCACTTGCTTTCTAGGCTCTATTTTTAATTCTAGCTTAGGGAGTATCATTTTTTTCATCAACGTTATGGTGATCATTTCAAATTCAAGGCACCATCACTACCATTTATGCAAGTACATTTGACTCTTGCTATAACAATTCTGTAGTGACAAGCGGGTTTTCATCACGTATCTTTCACAATACTCTTAAAAATCCAAGTTTAAGAAATCACATGGAAATCCTCATATTTTATATGGCCCAAAGAGACACATAAAAGAGCTTCATGGTCTTTTATTGTAATAAGGTTCTATAATTTGAATTTTTTTGCAGGACTGCCTACTTGATATGGAGAATTTCAGTCAGAAATTTAATAATGCACTTTATCTCTAGGAATAAAAACATATTCTCTTCCACAAATTTTAAATATCCACCTAAGCTGAATGTTGATATAATAACTAGCATTCAAAGAAGATTCTAGTATGTTATTTTGTACCAGATGATGGTGCACCAGGTTAAATAGCTATATAATTAAGGACAATTGGAAGGATAAAAATGAATTTGAAGAACAGAAATGCTGCTTCAGTATATATTCTAAAATCAAGAAGTATATCTATTTGAAGTTGCCAACACAACCAGCCTAAAAGATTCTCTATACACCATAGTCTAGCTATCTTAAAAGTTGGAAAAAGGAAATTATATATATGAAGTCGGTATTTTAATAATAATCAATACATAACTTCTGTTATTGGAAGCAAAAGAATATGTTATATTTTTTTTGGCATCATATAAGATATGGAGACAAAATTAACAGTGCACATTCAGCAGTTATAAGTTTTGATTTATATATATGTGTGTATATATATATATATCAAATGAAGCATCCAATTTAATCTCACTATATATAAAATCTTAAATTTTATAAATTTAAGATACTAAATTTATAAAATTATATATAAAATTAAGCTGCTGCAGGGTGGGTGTTGATGATCCGGGCTGTGATGGGCTGGTCTGCTGAGTGGAGTTCTGACGAGAGGGAAGTCCAAATGTGGAAAATGGCGGTGCCTGTGGAGTGAGGGGGGGGGTCTGGCTTGTTGTGAGGCTCTGCCGAGGTGGTGGGCCAGGGCTAGAACCCGCCATGCCTCCCGACTGCCTCATGAACGGTTGTGCACAGGGAGAGCAAGGAACAGCTCTGCCCCATGTCTGAGAGTCTCTGGACCCTTGCATGTGTGAGGTCCTCAGTTCTAGCACTGCCAAAATCAATCAAATCCAGGTCAAGGATGAAGCTCATTCATGGCTCCCATATGTGACACCCTGGTTTTCTTGCACTCACGGTCCGATCCAGGTATGCTGGTCCAGAGACTCTCAGACATGGGGCAGAGCTGTTCCTTGCTCTCCTCGTGCACAGCAGTCATGAGGCAGTCGGGAGGCATGGCGGGTTCTAGCCCTGGCCCACCACCTCGGCAGAGCCTCACAACAAGCCAGACCACCCCCCCTCACTCCACGGGCACCGCCATTTTCCACATTTGGACTTCCCTCTCATCAGAACTCCACTCAGCAGACCAGCCCATCACAGCCCGGATCATCAACACCCACCCTGCAGCAGCTTTTTCCTCAATCCGGCCCAGGTATGCTGGTCCAGAGACTCTCAGACATGGAGCAGAGCTGTTCCTTGCTCTCCCTGTGCACAGCTGTTCATGAGGCAGTCGGGAGGCATGGCGGGTTCTAGCCCTGGCCCACCGCCTCGGCAGAGCCTCACAACAAGCCAGACCACCCCCTCACTCCACAGGCACTGCCATTTTCCACATTTGGACTTCCCTCTCGTCAGATCTCCACCCAGCGGACCAGCCCATCGCAGCCCGGCTCGCGCCCAAGCGGCCGCACGGCTCATCAATAAATGCTTTATTTGGAGGTGTTTAAAAGAATTTGCCTCCCGCTCAGCAAGCCTGGCAAGCTTCTCGTGTTGTATTTGATATGCCAAATTCCAGTAACAATTATATTAGGTCATTCCCATGACCTGATATAATGGTTTGAGGCTCTTTGTGTTCCTGTAGCAGGCTGATGCCCCTGGCTCTGCTGGCATGAGACAGGACATGTGAAGATCGTGATAAAATTAATTTGTGAGATCAAACTAATATATATGTGTGAGAGCAAAATTATTATATATATATATATTTTAATATATATATATATATGTAATATGTAAGAACAAACTGGATGCTTCATTAGCTTGAGATAATTATATAGATAATCATTTGATCACTTGATCACTTGACAGCACGTTACTCATCGATTTGCTCAAGTGGGTGCTAGTAATGTTTTCATTTGTCCCTGTCATGTGCCAGTGTAGCCCAATGGCATCTGCTTGCTCCAGGAATATAAAAGCCTCAAACCAAACCGTTCATTCAGGGTCTTGACGAAGAAGTCTGACCATCTTGTAGGTGGCGGCCACGTGATCATTTGACATCCCATTGGATCCAGTCAGTAATGGTTCTAGTCCAGCAGTCGTCTCTAAGTCTAAGGACTAAAAACACCTTATTGTACTTAGATTTTAATAGTAACTTTGTTAATCCACCTCCTTATAGCTATCAGTTCTGATAAACAGAGGAACTCACTGTGCATACTTGAACTTTTATTCAGTTTTCATAAGCATTCAGCAAATACTTGGCATCGAGATGTATTGTGAAAAAAGTACGCCCTTAATAATAAAACCTAAGTTGGGATAGTCCTCCAAGTAAACCAAAGCCAGGTTAGCTAACATTGAGGGTAACAAACCTGTGCCAGGCAAGAATACAAAAGAAATCACCGTGACTTTACTACTATACTTTAAAGGTGCTTGATGAATGTATATAGCCCTCTGGTCACAACTATGTAAATGCACCAGCCCTTATTTTTAACTTACCTGTTAACTTCTCTATTTTAATGGAAGCAAGTCTCCGGTATATGGATCCAGAGAGGTAGTAGTCTTCAGTAAATAGCTAGTTAATCACTTTGTCTGGGGATATTTAGGTTAGCATGAAGCCCAGAGATGCCACAGAATCTTGTCTCATTCTTTGGAACTCTTTTGGACGGGGGTCAAAGATGCTAGTCTGATTGACTTTATTATGGTAAATTATTACATGCCATAGTGACATTTGAATCTCCATCTCTATGTCTCACAAATACCTATAAAACTCTAGATTTCTACTTAATTCCATCAACAAATCAAAGCAAAATATAACATTTTGTTTCGCTTCAAATAACAAGCACATTACCAATGATGACATTTCTAAACAAATCTCTGTTCCTGGACAGAGAACGGCTGTGTGGAACCTTTTAGCCATGAATGAATCTGGGGAACAAAAGGGAGGCCAGTATGTCTGGGGAAGGGGAGTCAGATTTCTCTTCAAGCTTACAGATTTGCAGTTTCATTGGACTGACTTGTAATTTCTTATATAGTAACATAGATTTTGCATATCATGAAAATTCCTCTTAGATCTCTAAAATGTCCTGCTGTCTCTCTTAATTTTTGCTGATAAATGTTTTTTGTTTCTTTTTTATTGTTCTTCGTTTGTTTGTCTATTTTTGTCCATGTTTAGTAAGAAATTAGAATAGGCTGTCCAATGTCCTTTCTAAGCTTGGCCCTCCTTTAAACTAAAGATTGCATTGTTCAGTCCTTAATATATTTTTTTTATTTGTTTCTTTTCTTTTTTCTTTTTGTTGGATGCCAACTCAAGATCAGAAATACTTTAGCAACATCTGTTTATTATTTTATTTAAACCCTAGGAACATAAGACCATACACATGCACATTGTTTATAGGTTTGCATAGAGCCCTCAGATGACTTCCTCACAGTTATCGTTGATGACTTGGCTCCAAATACATCTTTTATCTTCGATTCTCTCTTTTCCCTTTGCCTTCAAAGCAAGCATGTTTCCAAGTGGTATTGGTTGGATGGTCACAACAGAACCTCAAACAAGGCAGTGTTTCATGTTCAGAACTAACAAACAGATCTCATGGTTTATAGGAATGCCTTTACAACAAAGCCAAGTGGTGCAAGCTAGCATACCCCCTACTTATTCCTGGGAGTGTGGACACATGATGGGATTCGTATGGAAAAGTGTGGAAAATTAGGGAAAAATCAGAATGCTACTTTCTACCTAATTTGATGATTAATCAATAAAGTATAAGGAGTTTCTGATAGGCATGCCAGAGTGATTATATTATAAAAAATACATAAAATAAGTAACATATTAATAAACTGAGAGCTGTCCTCTTCCCATTCCAAATTATTAAGTTTTTTTAAAAAGTTCCTATTTTGGGAGAGAGGGTGTGCAGAGACGGTGATATTGAGGAATTACTCCTTGGCTCTATACTCAGTAATTACTCCTGGTGTTGCTCAGGAAATGATGAGATGTGCTCAGACAAAACAGCAACCAGGACCACTGGTGATCAGCTGATGAGACAGCAACATTCCTGGAATCAAAGTTCATGATTCCAGCATGGAAGACAGGACTCATGGCCCAACTGGAGGAGGAAACTCCCACTCTGCATTTTATGTTTCCTCATACGGAACCCACTATAGAAAATAGAGCAGAACCACATGTACAGGTTCCACTAATCGTTCCCCCACTCCCTAAAGGCAACTTAAAAATCCCATAAGTCTCTTCCAGGATGCATCTCTGCCCTAAGCTCACCAGAGGCCAGTAGGGTCCACCTGAGAACACACCCTATTAAACATCTCCTATTTCCATGACTTTTACTTATCTATTCTGTCTCTGTGTCAGCTGAGGTCAGTTATCTATGTGAACTATATATGGGTTACCATATAAGAACCATATAAGGAACCATATGGGAACTATGTGAGAAACCATATAGGAACCATATAAGAAACCATATGGGTTGCCTGAGGTACCACAGTAGGCCATGTATAAGAAAAAATTCCCTACCCATTCTTCTGTCACTCCAACCCTAGGGAAAAGTCTTTTTTTTATCTATGCGTATTCTTTGCTCTTTTCTCAAACCAGATCATTCAGTAGTGATTGGTTAATAATTTCATAGGATGAACTGTTAGATGAAAGAAGGTCACAGTTATCAGGAAAGGGGGTCAGAGAGATGGTATAGAGTGTAGGGCATTGGCTTTGCATGCAGCCTGTGTTTCATCCCCGGCATCCCATACACTGCCAGGAGTGATCCCTGAGCACAGAGCCAGGAGTAAACCCTGAGTATTCATGTGATCCCCCAAAACGAGGTTTTAAAAAAGAGAGAATTTTCTTGTAGTGGGTCCTTCTAATTAGACGCACAGAATTGCAAGACAATCTAGTAAATTAGCGATATGTGTTTTATTTCAATTATGCCATTGTAATGACATATATTCATGCATTTTTCCCAGATAATTTAAATAGTGAAAATAGTTTAGAAGTATCTTTAACTGCCAGTTTAAGTAGCATTTAAAATTGTGATATTTGTATGTCTCTCAAAACTATTGGACTCTACCACTCAGTAACATGGTTTTAACACTGAAAAGGGAAAAAACTGTCAATATGAAGCAAATTACAAATGGAAAATAAAGACTTTACCTTTTTTTAAAGCCTTTGTAGCTTGATGAGTAGTAGACATTTTGTGGGGAATTTTCATGGTGTTAAAATCCATTGATTCTTTTCAAGATTTGAACAAACCACTTTGCTTAAGAATTGTAATTAGAAGGCCAGAGAGATAGTACAGTGGTAAGGAACTGCCCTCTCTATGATCCTGCATTGCGTATGACGCCCCAAGTACCAACAGATGTGATCTCTGATTCCAAAGCCAAAAATAAACATTGAGCACTATGGGGTGTGGCCCAAAAGCTAAGAAAAAAATTACAATTGTAGAGTTTACACTTCAGAATTACTTATCAATGATATCTGAAATATCCCAGGGTGTTGGAACACTGAATGACTTAAACCCAATCATGAACAGCTTTGTAATTATCTATCACATGATGATTCAATAAAAATCAAGATAAATAAAATATTCCCAAGGTTCTGAATTATTTTGCTTTTGAAAAAATAAGTAGTTCTCAAAGTGTCATATACTGAACCAGAAAAACAGTTTTGCAAAATTAAAGATGCCTTTTGCACAATTTGAAGACCATCCATGAGTGTGATCCAAGTTTAGGTTGGATTTTAATGTTTCTCTGTTTGGTGGTGGGGGTGTCTCTTCTAGTGCACTTTTCTCTCCTTAAATAGAAATCATGCCTATAATTCAAGGGATAATCAGGAGCTTTTTGTTTTGTTGCATAAATACTGATTAAGCTATGCCATTTAGAATCACTGATACTTTGGAAGTAATATACTGTAAGTGATATGTTTTTAGTAACACAGACGGTAAGGAGGAGAGCTAGTCTGTCGGGCGCTCCGCCAGGGTCCCCGACAGTGCCGGGAAGCGAAGTTCCCTTCTACCTCCCGGGGCGGGATGGATGAACACTCAGGAATCCGATGCAGTTTTAAAGGCTTTACTTATCAAAGGTTCAGGCATACAAATCAGCAAAAGGAAAAACCCGATGCTTAGGATTCCAGGCTAGAACCCCAGCCACATGTAGGCCAAGATGGCGACCACCACGTGTATAAACTTCCAAGGGGAATAAACGCTCACAAGGTGAGATCCCACAGGGAAGAAGACCGGGAGGCGGGAACCGGCTAGTTTATATCCCTGCAACTCAGACCTTCCTCCCATTGTTATGGAAAGCAGGGAGTGTTAAATGTCCTTAGATAATCCCTCCCTGCACCTCACCTAGGCCCTTTAGTGTGCTAATGCAGCGGCCCTTAAAGGAGTCCTGCAACACTAGTCAAACATTCTGAGAGATCTAATCCAATCTAAGATGGACAGGCTGAAAGGAAGCAAAGGAAACCCATTGTATCCCTAACACCAAAATCTTAATCAACCAATTAATATAGTTATGATTTATTCGCAATAAAAATAATTCAAATAACCCATTGTATCCCTAACATCAAAATCTTAATCCTCCAATTAATATAGTTATAAGATTCATTCAGAATAAAAAAATAATTCAAATACTTTTATAATCTCTCATTGCAGGGAACTAGTGAAAAGGCCTTTCCAGTACTTTGTTTATTTTTTTCTTGAGTGGAAAAGCTATAATAACTAAAACAATATAATAAAATATTGTTTTAAATTTGATATAGTATAACTATAAATTAAATGATAATTAAGATAAATAATTTTCTAGGCAAAAAAATTCTAAGATATTTCATGCAACATTGTTGAGATTTATTTTATTATTATTACCATATTTTATTTTTTGCACCTTCCAATCAGTGCTCAGGAGATTGCCTTAACCTTTGTTCAGCAATTCTCTGCAAACTGGGGATTTACAATACAGTTGGCAACAGGGGTTAATTTCCAGAACTCGCCAGTGATGTTTGCAAGATTGGACACGTGCTGCTGAACTGGAGATTGAACTCAGCTCAGATACATGTACCCTAACTGCTGCACTATCTCATGGTGCCCAACACTGTTTGAATTTGAGCTCAAAACAAAATATTTATGAAAATTTGCCTCAGGCAAAGAGTGATCCTCAGTTCCTGCATATAAGAAAACTTTTTCTTGTGTGTCTCTTTCTCTCTTCTCTCTCTCTCTCTCTCTCTCTCTTTCTCTCTCTGTATGATATTTTTTATGACTGAGTACTATTCCATTGTTTTAAATAAAATAGAGATGATTTTCCTGTTGATCATATTTTATTCTAGAGGTCTCCAGTTAAGGCATTCTCAAATTTGATGACAAAGTATAATATTTAATTTTATTATATCACTGTGAGATATACAATAACAAAGATATTCATGTTTGAGTTTTGGTCATACACTGTTCCAGCACCCATCCTTCCACCAGTGCCATTTCCCACCACCAAGGCCCCCACTCCCCTCCCCGTCCCCTAGCCTGATTCTGTGGCAGGCTCTTTATTTATTTTCTCTCTTTCTCTTTCTTTCTTCTCTCTCTCTCTCTCTCTCTCTCTCTCTCTGTCTCTCAGTGTGATCTTTTAAATGATTGAGTAATATTCCATTGTTTTAAATAAAATAGAGATGATTTTCCTGTTGTTCATATTTTATTCTGGAGGTCTCCAGTTAAGGCATTCTCAAATTTGATGACAAAGTATAATATTTAATTTTTATTAATTAATATTTTATTGGTCCAGAGACTCTCAGACATGGGGCAGAGCTGTTCCTTGCTCTCCCTGTGCGCAGCCGTTCATGAGGCAGTCAGGGAGGCATGGCGGGTTCTAGGCCTGGCCCACCACCTCGGCAGAGCCTCACAACAAGCCAGACCACCCCCCCTCACTCCACAGGCACCTCCATTTTCCACATTTGGACTTCCCTCTCATCAGAACTCCACCCAGCAGACCAGCCCATCACACCTCGTGCTGGCGCCCCCACAAGCGGCCGTGAGGTTCATCAATAAATACTTTATTTGGAGGTGTTTAAAAGAGTTTGCCTCCCGCTCGGCAAGCCTGGCAAGCTTCTCGTGTTGTATTTGATATGCCAAATTCCAGTAACAATTATATTAGGTCATTCCCATGACCTAATATAATGGTTTGAGGCTCTTTATGTTCCTGTAGCAAGCCGATGCCCCTGGCCTCTACTGGCATGAGACAGGACATATGGAGATATTACTGGTGCCCGCTCTAGCAAATAGATGATCAACGGGAAGATCGTGATCGTGAATATTTTATTATACCACTGTGAGATATACAATAACAAAGATGTTCATGTTTGAGTTTCAGTCATACAGTGTTCCAGCATCCATCCCTCCACCAGTGCCCATTTCTTACCACGAATGTCCCCACTTCCCTCCTCCGTTCCCTAGCCTGCCTCTATGGCAGGTTCTTAATCTCTTTTCTCTCTTTCTTTCTCTCTTCTCTCTCTCTCCCTCTTTCTATCTCTCTCTCTCCTCCTTTTCTTACACATTGTGAATTTCAATACATACATTTAGAGGTTATTGTGTGTGTCTTTTTGCCTTTATTCAATGCTCAGTTCTTGACTGGTATTATCATTTTCGGCACACAATTATTAGCACACTGTTCCCTTCTCTGTCTTACCTAACTCTGACTCCCACATATTTGTGGTATACCAGGTTTAGAGATATCGTGCAGGTGCTTTGCGCCCACATGCCATGGAGATCAGGCTGTGCCAGGTGTTGGAGTCCAGACCTTGATGATGACTGGTTGTGTTGCGTGAGGTTTTCCGGCTTCTGATGGTCTTGGGAAGCAGGTCAGGAGCAAAACCTACCCCCATTCCAAGACGCCTGGCCCAGTACTGCTGCTAAGGCTCTCGGCCAGACATCAGGTACTCAGGTGCAGGGTGGAGTCTCTGTCTGCCCTCCCTGAGCTAGGGCTGACGAGGCATGATATTTAATTTTTTGTGTTTAATGTGGTTTATTACAGAGCAAGAACAAAGTAGACGTTATCCATGGCTAGTTAATGCATAAGTTAATGTTATAGTGTATTCACAACTTAAATTTCTCAGAACTGCTACAATTTAGAGATTTACAGAATGAAGCAGATTCATGTTCAGAGGAAATAGGTCTTGTATAGTAATCTACATTGGAGTTCTGCTCTGTGTTCATCCCAAAGCTAAGCACAATATTTGGAACAAATCACTTGAATTATCTGCGCCTCAGTTACTTTCTGTTTTGATTGCTGTGCTCAAATGCTGTGTTCCTCAGGATTCTGCCTATATTCACTCCTTTGCTCTTGGAGCAAATACTCAATAGCTAAAATATTGTCTATATTTTCAGAACTCTTGGATGTTGACTTTTACTTAGCAACATAAGGAACAGAGAGTGTGCTTAAGCTTGGGGATTATTTTAAATTTGAACTCTGTTTCTGTCATGTAGCTCGGGTCACACAGCCTGTTTCTCTCTGCTATCATCTGTACAAAGGCAATGAGAGCCAATTAGAAATATTAACCCTAGTCCCTTTTTTGATAAAAATGTTAGTCACTCACAATGAAAATATTAAAAAAATATAACACTGAAGGTGTTGCCATAAAGTATTAACATCTATGCACCACGATACAGGGGAAATGTAAAGATAATTTAAATTGCACCCCAAAAACCCAGGTAGATATGTGTATTTATGTTTTATTAACAAAATAATTCATTATGTATTTAGAACGTAGTTATAAAATAAGACCTAGTATGCATAACTACCCAAATGAAAAAATTCCAACATTCTAAATAGAAAAATACCAAAATTCCAAAATCTATATTTCAGTGTCTTTTTTGTAGCATATCAAAATTGACAGTAAACCAACCTTTATGCACACACTTGTATTCTCTATTGTTTCAGAGATTGGTTCCTTAATTCTAATTTCCCCATCCCCTATTCTCATGTTCTTAAACACCAAGATACATACCATCTTTCATTCCTTAGGCCTCTATATTTTACCAAATGTAGGTCAGCAACAAGTCACAATTTTTAGGCAGAATTTGATCAAAAAGAAAACCTTTGAAAAATTAGTAGAGCATTTGTGTACAGAAACATCAGCTTATATTTTCATTATTAATCAAATCCATTTGTAGACTCCTGATAGTCTGAAGACCCTTATTATCTCGGGCATGAATCATGTCTTTCGGTGATTGTAAATGCTGTAAAATCCCGTTAGCTAAAATGCCTGAGCAGAATGTGAAAATGTGTGTTCTCTGTGTAGCTTGTGATGTGAGGAAGCAATCTTCAAGCTTTTAAAAATACTTCATGAAATGAAATATTATCTTAAGAAATCCTAGTTAACTTAATCTTCAACTCCATCTTCACTTATTTTCCTGTGACTTCATCCTAAGATGGCCTGACTATGACCTAGAGCATATGGATTTCACCTTAGCTGAAATGTTATTAGAGCATCAGCAAATAACCTTTTTGAATTTTCTTTTTAAGCTCTATAAAGAAAATTTATTTTTCAGAGTGACATCATTCTCTCCTGGTTTTAGCACATTCATTTTGTTCCCTTGCTGTACTAATTTATTTGGGTTTACATAGATAGCCAGCCAGATGTTGAGATAGCAAGATGAATTTTCTCTGTGTGTTTTGACTTTTTATAAATTTCAACTAAAGGTGTCTATTTTAACATTTTCTGACCATTTTTAGTTTATTAATTATGCATTTACTTAAGAGTGCCTTATGAAGAAAATGGTTCATTTCAGATAACGGACCCTAATTCAAAAGTGAAACTTAAGAGTCAAAAAAAGGAGGCCAGGTAATTGATCAAAGGTCAGAACAAGGGCTCTGGCATTAATGAGGAGAGTTCTAGATTAGCAAGGAAGTGATTTTCAAGAGTAATACTTGAATCATTTGATATTGAATAAATGAAAGGAGATTGGTTTCATCAGACAACTAAGGCTAACCTCAGCATCCAAGTCCCGTTTTTTGCTGCCAGGTATATGTCACATTAAAAACAGCACACAACAACCCCCACAAAAAGCATATTTAGTCATTGATAATTTATGTCCAAATAAGCACATGTAATAGCTTCAATATGATAAACAATATAACATTTATTTAAAAATAGAAATAAGACAAAAAAAGAAGTGAATTTCAGTGGAAGTACTCATTTTTAGTTTTCGTGTGTGTGTGTGTGTGTGTGTGTGTGTGGTGTGTGTGCACTGTAGTCAAATTAAAAAATACTCAGACTATGAGAAAAACCCAAAGTGATGGACCACATACAATGTATGGTAAGGACCCTGGGTTTAATTTCAGGAATTACATATTATCCATAACACTATGGTTTGTTGCCCACCACTCCACACACACACCCTGAGTAATAATGATCCAAGTGTAGAAAGGAATACTCCCCAGCCCCACAAACAGTTCCAGGGCAACTCTATAAAAGCGAAATACAAAGTACATATAGAAAAGATGTAATAAAGACTATACATAGGACAGGCACTGATATAAAAGATACTGCTGTGATGACTGTGTGTATTGCAGATAATCTGGTATCTTAAAATGAAACAAAATCAAGAGAGCAGGTACTAAATATCAAGTTGGCATCAAGGGAATGAATAGCAAACGCTCAGCGTTAGGAAAAACTGCAGGACACTAGAAAATGTGTTCATGATAAAGCTCTTCAGAACTCTGGGAATTAGCCAGAGGATATGCAATAATGTAGGCAGAATTTATTTAAAAAATAATGATTGGACCTCAGTAAAAACAGTATGGCCCAAAATCCTAAAAGAAAAATAAAGAAGCTGGTATTGGTTTGAGGGCCATCCCCAGTGGTCTTTGGGGCATTGGTTGTTCCTGGCACCTGCGCTTTGAGTTACTGTTGGTTTTGCTCAGACCTTATGGGGCAGAGGCTGGAACCAGGTCTCTGTAGGGTAAGCCTGGCTCCAGCCCACTGACTTATAACCCTGTTATTCATTACCAGTCGTGCTGTGGTTTGCTCCTGGCTCTGAACCTAGGATCACTTCTACTGAATCTTGGGATCATGTGATGTATCAAATCTGGGTCTTCTACATAGTTGTCAAAATAAAAAATGATTTAAAAGGTAAGAATTTAGTGTGGTCAGAAAGATAGTACAATGTGTAGGCCACTTAGTGCACCCACGCCTGACTTGGATCCGGCACCCTATATGGTCCAGAGCTCTTGTAGCAGAGATCTCTGATTACAGAGCCTGGAGTAAGCCCCAAACACTGTCAGTTGTGACCCAAAATACAAAACACAAATAAATACTAAGCATTTGGCTGGTGAATGATGGGCTTTTTGTATTGTCTTTGGTGACTCAGCTCCTTTCGCGAGGAAAATAAAAGCAAAAATAAATGGGATTATATAAAAACCAAAAGTTTCTCTACCTCAAAGAAACTAATTCTAAAACCAAAGGACACCCTGTGGGATGGATGAAAGTGTTTCCACACCATTCATGGGACAAAGGGCTTATATCCAAGATACATAAAGCACTCACAATTTTAAAAAAATCAAACCTTTTCAAACCAGGGGTGAAAGACCGAACAGATACTTCCTCGGAGAAGACATGCAGATGACCAAGAACACATGAAGAAAATGTTCATCTTTATGAATTTTTTCTCCTAAGAAATGAAAATGTTCATCTTTATGGATTATCAGAAAATTGTGCTGAGTAGAGAAAAATAAAACTCTCATACAATGTTGGTGTAAATATAAATTTGACTGCCTTCAATGGACGAGAACATAAAAACATCTCTGATATTAAAACAATGTTTACGCCTTGTAAAATGGGCTATTCTTCAAAATGCACTCATTCTTGAGTTATCGCAATTATATTCTAAAACTGACTAGATAAATAGAAACCACCGCTTCCTTCAACATGCATACACCAAAGCACTCACTGTCTCCTTGCTTATTTTATTCGGATCTGTATCCACGCTTAGTTTTATTTCCCAGACCAAAGAAATTTGTTTCAGCTTTGAAAGTTCACAAATCCTCTCTAAGGCAATTCATATATTGAAAGTTTGCCAATCTATGTACCAATCTTACCCCTCAAATTCTTAGCAGTCTTAGGCAAAAGAATAAATGAAGGTTTCTAATGCAATGCACTGTATTTTTGATATGTATATATTAAATGAAATGACACAAATGTATTTTATTCACTTCTTCACTTAACCAGTATTTTCAAAGTTTATGAATGATATAAGAATGTCTTAGTATTTTATTTTATTGCTGAAAACATTTTATGGTAAAAAAAATTACTACATTGTATTTAATTCATGTATCAGTTGATGGATTGGCAGGTATTTAGATTTAACTTCACTTTTTAGTGTTAAAAATAATACAACCATGAACATTTGTGTCCAGACGTTTTCATACTCATATGTATTCAATGTTTTGAATATATACCTCAGAGTCAAATTTCTGGGTTCTATGATAACTGTATGCTTAATCTGATCTCACATTCTTTGAAATCAACAGATCAAATATATTCGTCAAAACTAAGAAGTTAAATTCTTACTTAGAATTTAATTTAATTTGTGAAATTCATTCAAATTTCTTTTTGGTCTCTGTAGCTGCTAAACATTCAAAAACATGATTCTATCTTTAAAATGCAGAAACTCATATATTTTCCCTAGAGAATTTGTGGCTTAATGACTCTACCCTGAAATCGGTAAAGAATAAATGTCTTAAAGTGCCATGATGTACCCAATAGCAGATGTTTCAGGAAATTCAACTAGTGCTTAATAATACCTATAATATATAAATGTCAAATGAATGCCTATAATCTATAAATGCCCAATGATTGATTGAAATTTCCTAGACATTTGAAAGAAGCTTTGTAAATAAAAAAGGCTATGGCACCATTGGACTAATTTCATGCAATTATCCATACCATATCTTCTCTAGAACAATTTTCAAAATATAGTGCAGCCGTAGTTTATCAAAAATGAAATACACACTAACTGGGATGAGAGCTCATAGTGTGGGCGTACATGCGTGGTTTGCACACGGCTCTGAGTTCAGTCCCTGACATCAAATGGCCTCTCTCACACCACCAAAGGAAGGTGTAGCTCCAGTGAGCCATAGTACTTCTGAGACTGAAGATGCAAGAAACAAACAAAAAATAAATAAAAAGCTAAGTCATATTATATTAATATTGCTCTCATTTTAAACATATATTATGTATGTAGCTAATAATAATTATACAAGGCTGAAGAGATAGGACCGCAGGTTGATTTATTGCCTTACACACTAATGGCCATGGGTTTTCATTGCAATGCATGTGCAGAGTCAGGAGTAATCCCTGAGCCTGGGTGTGACCCAAAAAAACAAATATAGATGGTATAGATATGTAGATGTAAATTATGTCATCATTTGTTCGATGCATGGCCTCCTTGAAAGGTAAGCTTTCTCTCCTTTCCTCTCCATTTCTCATTCATTCTTGCATTTGCATCAATTGAAATAGGAGATGCCTATTTAATGTCCTCAAACTATAGCTTCCCTTTAAGGCTATTTGCCTGTCTTCAACTGAGTCCACTGAGGATCTACTGCATGTCTGGCTTTCAGCAAATCACTGGGCAGGTTTTAGTAAATGAATAAGGGCATTCCCTAACTCAGCCACTCTTTCACTTCTGAATTTCTTCCCCCTCCTCCCACAGCTGTTCAGACAAGCAGGTGATAAATGGGATCTGAATATTGGCTTATGTAGATTTGCTTCACATGCTGTTGAGCAATTGATCCCCTGGTGCACTTTAACTTAACTTTGTAGCCTATGCATGATGATTTGTTCTTCTCATTATACTGGAGGTTTTGTGGTCTCTTGTTTTTTTTTATTTATTCTTGTTTCCCTTCTATTGAAAAAGTTTGTCTTACCTTCATTAGCAAGAGGAGACTATTTTGAGTTGGAGATAAGAAATAAATGTCTTGAGGTGTTATGCTTTAGGAGTGAAACAGATAAGATTTAACTAGACTAGGCTCAGTTTAATACCCACAACTTCCTCCTTTTAACATAATAATAATAATAATAATAAATAACCATCTCATTTGATTGCTATGTGTAGTATGTCTGCCATAAAAGAATAATTCATAAAATAAATAATAATGGCTAAATTTATTATCAGTATTATTATTATTTAAGGTATTAAGTGAGGAAATCTTCCCGACATAGTGCTACTTTTGTGGAATCATGGAAGTAAATCCAATAGAAGAAAAGTAGATACATTTAGATTACTTATGTATTTCTTACATTTGTTACCATGGTGCCAAACTCATTTCTGTAAGGTAAGCCATCAGCCTCAGATTTTCAATGAAAGATTATTCACCCTGGGAGCTCGGTTCCTGTATTATTCATGCTATTCTGCTTGCAGTTAGATTTATGTGTCAGGAAAAACATACAAATGGAATCCGATTTACTTGCACAAGTTCCTGGACCATTTGATTTATGTTTGAGTAAATAAAGACATATGTCTTATAGGTATTGGCTTCAATTCTCTGTAAAAATGGAAGTCAATGCTTCAATTTCTTCTGTTGGCAGGCCCAGGCTTCTTAAGATTTGTAAGCAATGCAATTTCAAATTATACACTTTTCAGTTTTCAACTGTGCTCACTGTAATTTTGTGTTTGCATTCAATATTCTGTTTTAAGACAATGAGATATCTGTAATTCTGAACCATCAGAAAACATTCATGAATTTCTATATTGTTTTTATCTAGCTGTACAACCTTGTGTTCATTTGATTCATAACTATCACAAATAGGGTTTTATAAAGTCATCAGCTATTTTTACACTAATGTTTGGTAGCATTATAAAACAAAATCCTTCAGCAATCAAAAATATTGTGTTATTAGTGCACTTCAAAAATGTCATGGCAATGGTAAACAAAGCTTATGAAATTGTCCAAGGAGTCATGGTAACTGCTAAGTACTTACGAAGTGAAGTAGTGTCTTGAATTAGAGTAGAAAAAGAATATTAATGGGAACACAAATCAAACTCACATCAATTCTATAGTTGAAATAATTGTAATATCTATTTTTGTTTCCTAATCTTAAAAACATGCAATGGTATTATGAGATAATATTATTAGGAAAGCAGGTGAGGGATAAATGGAAATTCACTGTAATGTATTTGTAAAGTTTCTGACCAATCTTCAGTTATAAAGGAATCAATGTATATTTTGGGCTCTAAAGACATCATTTTAAAAAGTCAGAAGTTGCTACAAAAAGGATATAGAATGTTCCTTACATTTTCTCAATAGGTAGGTGCTTGCCACATGTATTTTACATTTTAATGAAATCTATGAAATTTTTATCTTCTATGTTCCAAAGCATGTTGCAAAATACTTCTAAAATACTGATTTGAGCAGTCCACAGAATGGGAAAGAATATTCACCCAATACCCATCTGATAAGGGGTTAATATCCAGGATATATCAGGCACTGGTAGAACTTTACAAGAAGGAAACAAACAACCCAATCAAAAAATGGGGAGAAGAAATGAACAGAAACTTCAGCAAGGAAGAAATTCTAATGGCCAAAAAACATATGAAAAAATGCTCATCATCACTAATCATCAGAGAGATGCAAATCAAAACAACAATGAGATACCACTTTACACCACAGAGACTGGCACATATTCAAAAGAGCAAGAACAACAAGTGCTGGCATGGATGTGGGGAAAAGGGGACACTCATCCATTGTTGGTGGGAATGCCGGCTGGTACAGCCTTTCTGGAAAACAATATGGACATTCCTCCAAAGACTAGAAATTGAACTCCCATTTGACCCAGCCATACCACTCCTGGGAATCTACTCTGGGAAGCCAAAAAATACGCAGCGGAAACACCATCCCTACTTTTATGTTCATAGCAGCATTATTCACAATAGCCAGAATCTGGAAGCAACCAGAGTGCCCGAAAATCGATGACTGGATAAAGAAGCTTTGGTACATCTACACAATGGAATACTATGCAGCTATTAGGAAAAATGAAGTTATAAAATTTGCCTATAAATGGATGGACATGGAGAAGATTATGTTGAGCGAAATTAGCCAGAAGGAGAGAGACAGACACAGAATGACTGCATTTATCTGCATAACATAAATATATATGTACATATTAAGATACCAATATCCAAGGTCAAGTGAAACATATATCAGGAGGTCTGGTCAAAGGTGGAAATTATCACAAACGTGTGGGAGTCAGAGGCTAGGTAAGACAGAAAATGGAACAGTGTGCTAACAATTGTCGAGGGTACTAATGCCAAACTAGAACTGAGCATTAAATAGAGGCAAAAAGATACACATGACAACCCTTTAATGTATGTTCTGTAATCCAGAGTCTAGAGGGAAGGGAAAAGAGAAAGAGAGAGAAACGGAAAGAAATAAAAGAACCTGCCATGGAGCAGGGCTGGGGAGAGGGGGAGGGAACCGGGGACGTTGGTGGTGGGAGATGGGCACTGGTGGCGGGATGGGTGCTGGAACACTGTATGACCAAAACCCAAATATGAACTTTTTAATTGTATACCTTTGTAATTGTAAAAATAAAAAATTAAAAATAAATAAATAAATAAAATACTGATTTGAGTTATACTTTATTTTTCAGCCTTGATTATTCTAATATTGATCATTAAGCCACTATTGAAGCAATATTTTAGAAATGTGTAAATGGTTGCCTACTATTAATTAACATAAAATAAATGGTAATGATCAGAACTCAGAAATTCAGTTAGATTTGTATGTCAAACACATAAAGAGCAGTTGAAGGCATTAGTGGTAGAGTGATATTTTTCTGGTTCATAGAACACTGTAGGGTCCAGAAAGGGCAATGATTTAGAATTTCTAAACTGTATATAAAAAAAATAAATTGTATTCCTACAGGTGAAGTTAGTAAATGACATGGTTTGGGATAAAAGTTTAGCTACTTTGGCCATATTTAGATATTCTTACAAAATAAAATTTAGGCACCAATTACAGAGTTTGTACCCTTACAATAAATATCTTAGGAACCAAATAACTGCATGTGAAAAATGATTCTTCAGTTTTCATGAACAGAACAAGTGTTTCCCTGTTGCTATATTTTTTACAAGAATCTGCTATTTCCCTATTGAAGCATATTCAAAGCCAAACTAGAAACAATTCTAAAGTAATGCTTTTCTTGGGAGCAGGAAAATAATACTGGGGTTAGAGTGAATGTCAACATGCCCCGATTTCCACTTAATTCCCTGTGTCTGATGGTTCCAGAAGTACACTAATGTGTCTCTGTCTCTCTGACATAATACCTTCAGGTTATTGCACTGAACTAACCCGTTGAAATAGACTCAAAGTGGCTGCTGGGCTTACACTTCTTGATAGCATCCTCCTCCCAAAACAGTTTAAAAAACATATTGTCAATGATGTCGGCATGTAACATCACTCTTAGTTTTATAAAGTTGAATATGAAGTCAGACATAAGACTGGAGTGTCTGCTCTCTCCACTTTCCTGCAAAATAGGATTGGATCTACTTGCCACAGCAATCAGGAAAGAAAAAAGAAATTAAAGACATTCAAATTGGAATATAAGAAGTTAAACTCATTATTTTCAGGTAATATGATAATACACAGAAAGAGTGGCTACAATAATTTACACAATGACTGTGACAATTTTAGCATTGGCAAAAGTCATGTGATTTCAGAAATATGAGAATCTTCCCTAAATGTTAATATTTTCAATTGGATTTTGAAACTTTACATTAACCATAACACTCTTTAGCTTCTGTTGTATATTTTCTTGGACTAAACAAATTCACACTATGGGATAGAAAATAATACACAGTTGTATTTGACCCGCATGGTTACAGTTATCTGAGTCTTACTACTGTGATATGTATGAGGGAAGTTATTAACATACTTAACTGATGTAATAAAGGATACAAATAAAAGTTCTCCATATCACTTGTACGCTTCCACTTTGAGATATCAAAACCACTGTTAACCTAAGTATTAAAAGCTTTTAAAGACTGCAAATCTGAATTTCACTTTTCTTAATTTGTTCTTTGAAATTATTTTCTTCAGTGGCTATACTCCTAATAATAATTAATTATTTTAGATAACATCTCTTTGACGCCACTGTTCTCCCTGCATTAACATATGCCTCAGAGACCTGGGCCCTGTGAAAGCAGGATGAGAATGCTATTCGGGTCTCCCAGAGAGGAATCGAAAGAGCTATGCTTGGAATATCACGCCTCACTCAAGTGAGAGAAGGAATCCAGAGTTCTGACCTCCATCGCGATTCCAGAATCAGGGGCACTGTCTCCTTTGCCAAGGCATCGAAAATCAAATGGGCTGGACATGTAATGCGATTTGGAGACAACCGCTGGACTAGAACTGTTACCGACTGGATCCCACGGGATGTCAAAAGATCACGTGGCCGCCCACCTACAAGATTGTCAGACTTCCTTGTCAAGACCCTGAAGGAACGGTTTGAGGCTCTTCATATCCCTGAATCAACCAGATGCCATTGGGCTACATTGGCACGTGATAGGGTCCAATGGAAATGTTACTGGCGCCCGCTCGAGCAAATCGATGAATAACAGGATTCAAGTGATCAAGTGAGAAGTGATTTTAGATAACTTAGCATTGTAGCAATTTTAACATCCTTAAACAATTATTTTTTTTTGAAACCATGCCAGAAGTATGAAGTTAATTTCAAGAAAATTACATAAATTTTTGTTTGAGTGTTTGTTTTCTGGACCATGGCCAATAGTACTCAAATCTTACTTCTTCTCTTCTCAGGGGTACACTCAATGGAGCTGTGGAAACCTATGGAGTGTGGGGGATCAAGCCCCAGGTGGCCATACAAAAGGCTATTGCTTTACAGTCTTACTGTCTCCCTGGCCCCATAGCATTATGGGTAAATTCTATTTCTTTGCTTTTATAATTTAATAACATTTTTATTACCTAGATATTCAGTAAAACACAAAAGATTAACTGTAATTTATTTAACAAATAATTTTTAAAGGATTATAGGATTCAATGTTCAAATTTACAGCAAAGCATAGAACAATAAGAAAAAGTAAAGGTGGGAATATCCACAATGAAAATTTTATTAGATATTTAAATCATAGGAAAATACTCCAATGAAAAACATTACTTCATCCACAAAGCAATGACTAAAAAAATAAATTTCATTAGACCCAGCAATACCACTGCTGGGAATATGCCCTGGAGAGCCAAAAACACACAGAAGCAGCACTATCTGCTCTTTTTTTTTTTTTTTTTTTTTTTGGGTCACACCCGGCAATGCTCAGGGGTTTCTTTTGTCTCTGCACTCAGGAATTACTCCTGGCGGTGCTCGGGGGACCATATGGGATGTCGGGGACCAAACCCAGGCCGGCATGGGCCGAACGCATGCAAGGCAAAAGCCCTACCCGCTGGGCTATCACTCCGCCCATTATCTGCACCTTTGATGTTCATCGCAGCACTATTTACAATAGCCAGAATCTGGAAACAACCTGAATGCCCAAGAGCAGAAAATGTGGTACATCTACACAATGGAATACTATGCAGCTGTCAGAAAAGATGACGTTATGAAATTTACATGCAAATGGATGGACATGGAGAGTACCATGCTGAATAAATTAGTCAGAAGTTAAAAGATATAGAATGACTGCATTCATTAGTGGTATATAAAGATATACGAGTGCTCTACTAATTATGGGAAATGTTAGAACTGAACATTGAATGTACACAAAGGGATTAACATGATAATCTCTAAATATCTGTAGGGCAAGCCACTATGTGTGTGTGTGTGTGTGTGTGTGTGTGAGAGAGAGAGAGCAGAGAGAGAGAGAGAGAGAGAGAGAAAGAAAGAAAGAAAGAAAGAGAAACACGAGAAATAGTGCCTGCTATAGAGGCAGGCTGGAGGAGGGGAAGGATCTTGGGGATATTGGTGGTGGGAATGGGGCACTGGTGGAGGGGGGACGGGTGCTGGAAAAATGTATGACTGAAACCCAATTATGAACATCTTTTTAATTGTATATCACATGGTGGTATAATAAAAAAAATTTAAAAACCTAGCAATTGAAATTAAATTTGTTAAATAAATATGGTGAAATTAAGCTTAAAATATTCAATGTGCAATGGCAGAGATGTGTTTTTGAGTTCACTAAATAACAAAATTAAAAAATAGGTCTTATCCTCTAAAAATTTTTAAAAAATAAATAAAAATAAAAGAAATAAATTTCAAGTCGACTTCAAAGTTCATTGCTATTTTTTCTGAAGAGAAGTATACCATCTCCTCATACCTTACACATTCAGTGAGAAGCATTTATCTCCCAACTACATAGATCTTGCTACTATTGAAATTAATAAAAATTCAATTCCCACATATTTTTGTCTAATACCCTACCTATTTTAGCTGTTGGCTTTCTATAGTCATGGATGGCGAAGAACACCATCAGGTTCCTGTATTCTTCATAGGGGTGTAAAGATCTAAAGACCTAGTTCCTTCTTTAGAGTTCTTCCCCGGTGGTAATTCATTTCTTTATACTGGTTGGACTGAAAATCACTTTTCTGAGGCAGTGTTATATCGGACAATATCAGACAATATTATTATTTATTTTTTTTGCTTTTTGGGTCACACCCGGCAATGCTCACAGGTTTCTCCTGGCTCTGCACTCAGGAATTACTCCTGGTGGTGCTCGGGGTACCATATGGGATGACAGGGATTGAACTCGGGTCAGCATGGCCAGCCATATGCAAGGCAAATGCCTTACACAGTGGACTATCTCTCCGGCCCAGACAATATTATTTATGGCATCTTAAGAACTTATGCAAAGAGAAATTTCACAAATTTTGCTCTAATATTATTGAAATTTGAAGGTATCTAGTGCCTCTTCATAAAGATTTTAGAATTATTTTGATTTCACTAAATCTAATGTATTCAGACATTACAAGTTTCCTTTCTTCATTCTAATTAGGTTGTTTTCTAGAGTTGAGAAAGAAGCACATCCCATATGTGTTTTTCCATCTATTTAGAATTGGCAATGGAATGACAGGAAGTTC
The DNA here is from genome assembly GCA_021461705.1 of Cryptotis parvus. Lineage (NCBI taxonomy): Eukaryota > Metazoa > Chordata > Mammalia > Eulipotyphla > Soricidae > Cryptotis > Cryptotis parvus. Next base: position 207,195 of record JAJIBD010002274.1, read on the forward strand.
TCCTGTAGGGTTCTGAGAAGATTAGCATACCATTATTTAAATGGTGTCTGTTTTATAAAGGCCAATTCTACTCTTTACGATCGCTGATAAGCTTAAGGATACAAGGAAAGAGGTGCAAGTTCTAATAACAAAGTCATTAATCATGGCTGATACAGTTGATAATTTACCCTGGTAGGAAAAAATTGTTCTCAAGAAAAATGCCCAAGGAATTTCAAATGAAAGAAAGTAGTTCATCATCTGTGATGCTTTTGTACAGATGATAACATGAATAAAATAATAGTCATGTAAAAGGTGGATTACACTTTCCCCCCATCAAATATACGCTTATACTCCATGAAGCAGAAGTTGCTTGCGTGCCTAATATTTGAAATACATTGTACCTGTTGGTGTAGGTAACGGATGTTAAAACCTCCTATACTACAGTGACTGTTTCTTCTACAGAAATCACATTGAATAACAAAGGCAAAGAGTCAAAACTCTCTCATTTTAAAAGTGGGGCGTTAAAATGCAGAGCTGTGACCATTATCAGAGAAGCTGTTAAGAAAGCCAAAGGGAGTTAGAAGAGGCTCTAAAGAACAGTTTCTTACAGGAAATGTCCCCCAAGCTATTGGAAAAGAGGATTGGAATCAGCCAGATGAAAAAACAAATGCATTCCAGGAAGAAAAGTCAGAAAAATAAAAATCACAGATGTGAGAAATTGCATGCTGTGTATAAAGAGAGAGGGGGAAAAAATTCTGGCGGATAAAGATCAAGCAGGAACTCATGGAAAGAATAGTTGGGAGAAGTTTTTTTCCCCTATGGTATGAAAATTGACTTGGGAACTTCCTATTGCATTTCAGGTGGGGAATTTTGCCATTGCAATTAGTGTTATTTTTTTCTTTTTGTTTCACACCCGGCAATGCTCAGGGGTTACTCCTGGCTTTTTGCTCAGTAATTACTCCTGGCAGTGCCCATGGGATGCTGGGATCCAACCTGGGACAGCTGTGTACAAGGCAAAAGCCCTCCGGGCTGTGCTATCACTTCGCCCCCAAGTGTTATTTTAAGTACTTTAGTTTACTTTAGTGTTTCTCGCACCACCCTTGAGAACACCATGTGACAATTAGAATGAGAAGGAATGGGAGTGAAGATAGATGGTCGGCAACTACACCACCTCAGCTTCGCTGATGACATCATTCTAATAACACCAAACATTAGCCAAGCTTCACAAATGCTGGCTGACTTCGACCGAGAATATGGAAAAAATAGGTCTACAGCTGAATCTAATGAAAACTCTATCACTCTCTTCCTGTTCATCATCGATTTGCTCAAGCGGGCCCCAGTAACATCTCCATATGTCCTGCCTCATGCTAGTAGAGCCCAAGGGCATCTGCTTGCTCCAGGAACATAAAGAGCCTCAATCCATTCCGGAATGAGGTGTATAATTGTTACTGGTATCAAATACAACACAGGTAGCTTGCCAAGCTCTGCCATGCAGGTAGCATACTCTTGTAGGCATCTCTAAGCCCAGCATTGATTGATGAACCACTCGGTCGCTAGAGGCCGCGAGCCGGGCTGTGATAGGCTGGTCTGCTGGGTGGAGTTCTGAGAGAGAAGTCCGGATGTGGAAAATGGAGGCCCTCATGGAGTGGGGGGGGTCGTCTGGCTTGTTGCGAGGCTCTGCTGGGGTGGTGGGCCAGGGCTAGAACCCACCATCCCTCCCGAGTGCCTCGTAAGCGGCTAGTAGCAGCTCTGCCCAATGTCTGCGAGTCTCAAAGGTATGGTGGTCACATTTGCTCCAGTCAATGTTACAAAGAAAACTATGTTTATGAAAAATGAACTAGTTCCAGAGGCCCCATTCACTCTCAATGGAACAAACATCTCTGAATGCAGCAGTTATGTGTACCTAGGTCGAGAAGTCAACATGATGAAAGACCTAAAACCTGAGCTGCGCTGGAGGAAGAAAGCAGCATGGAATGCCTTCAAAGGCATCAAAGAAATAGCTAAAAGGACAAAGAACCTCCGACTCGGGCACATCTCTTCGACTCCACCATTCTCCCTGCATTAGCATACGCCTCAGAGACCTGGGCCCTATGAAAACAGGATGAGAATGCTATTTGGGTCTCCCAAGGAGGAATCGAAAGAGCTATGCTTGGAATATCACGCCTCACTCAAGTGAGAGAAGGAATCGGAGTTCTGACCTCCGCTGCTATTCCAGAATCAGGGACGCTGTCTTGTTTGCCAAGGCATCGAAAATCAGATGCGCTGGACATGTAATGCGATTTGGAGACAACCGCTGGACTAGAGCTGTTACCGACTGTATCCCACGGGATGTCAAAAGATCACATGATCACCCACCTACAAGATTGTCAGACTTCCTTGTCAAGACCCTGAAGGAACGGTTTGAGGCTCTTCATATCCCTGAATCAACCAGATGCCGTTGGGCTACATTGGCATGTGATAGGGTCCAATGGAAATGTTACTGGTGCCCGCTTGAGCAAATTGATGAATAACGGGATTCAAGTGATCAAGTGAAGTGTCTCTATATTCCAGCTCTATGCGAGAAAGACTTAACAGGGCAAGCTCAAACGTGCTTCTGTGCACAGAAGAAAGAGAATCTAGCTGGGGTTAGATGTCCGTTAAAGAGTACCAAGGACCCCTCCAGACTATGGTTTACAGAACATTCATTAAAGGGGAGGGAAGGAAAAGAGAAAGAGAGAGAAACGGAAAGAAATAAAGAACCTGCCATAGAGCAGGGCTGGGGAGGAGGAGGGTACCGGGGACATTGGTGGTGGGATTTGGGCACTGGTGGTGGGATGGGTGCTGGAACACTGTATGACCAAAACCCAAATATGAACTTTTTTAATTGTATATCTTTGTAATTGTAAAAAAAAAATATATATATATATATATATATATATATATATATATATATATATATATATATATGTTAAAAAAAGAGTACCAAGGACCCTGGGATCAGAAACTAATCGTGGAGAGAAAGTTACTTCAAACGGTCATGCTTTGTATCTCCTGTTGCTCCATAATTCCTAGAAAGGTTTGATATGATATTTGACTAATCTTAAAAAGCACTTTTTATTTTGGAGGCTGAAGCGATAGTGCAGAGCTTAGGGTCCTTGCTTTGCATGTGGCTGACCTGGGTTCAATCCCTGACACCCCATATGCCTCCTCTGAGCACTCTTGAAGAGGTCCCTGAGCATCAGTGGGTGTCGCCCCAAACAAAAGCAAACAAAAAAATTGGGTTTTTTCTAGTGACCTAAAATTGATTAAAATTATTTATCACTAATAAACTTCAACTACAGATTACATTTACATTAAAATTTGGTATTTCCTTCCTTCCTTCCTTCCTTTCTTCCTTTCTTCCTTCCATTCTTCCTTCTTTCCTTTCTTCCTTCCTACTTCCCTCCCTCCCTTCCTCCTTCCTTCTCTCTCCTTCCTTCCTTCTCTCCCTCCCTTCCTTCCTTCTCTCCCTTCCTTCCTTCTCTCTCCCTCCCTTCTTCCTTTCCTTCCTTCCTTCTCTCCCTTCCTTCCTTCCTTCCTTCCTTCCTTCCCTCCCTTCCTTCCTTCTTTCCTTCTCCCTCCTTCCTTCCTTCTCTCTCCTCCCTTCTTTCCTTCCTTCCCTTCCTTCCTTCCCTTCCTTCTCCCTTCCTTCCTTCCTTCCTTCCTTCCTTTCTTTTTTTCTCTCACCCTTCCTTCCTTCTTTCCTTCTTTCCTTCCTTCTTTCCCTTCTCTTCCCTTCTGTCTCTCTATCCACTTCCCTCCCTCCACCTCCTCTCTCTCTTTCCTCTCTATTTCTCTCTCTCACTTTCTTTTACTCTTTCTTGGGAAAATAGATCAAAGTGAGACTAAAACTTCATACTAGTAATCCAGAACAAATTTTTATTTCTGGTATCAATTAAATCTGAGAAGTCTTAGATTTTAAATTTATGTAAATTTTTAGTCTCATTCATTTTCAGATACTGTGATCTTTTCACACTAATTTTATCTTTAATTTTTTTAAAGTTATATTGTTGAGGGAATCATTTGAGATAGAGCTAGTAGTTATTCATAGGCTACGAGGCTCTTTGGTACTGGGGATGGATCTCAGAGTTTCTCTCTTGCAAGACACATGCTCTGTATCCACAGTCCCTTCACATTGTTTTAATGGGTAATCTTTCCACTCTCAACACTCTATTTTAACTTCCATTTTAACCAATTGTTGATTAGAATTATTTGGTAGTTTTCCAAGGAACTGTACTAGGTTCCATAAGGAAATGACATTTCTCAGTCCTAAATTGAAATAGTTTTATAAATCCTTTATCTTCTTTATCAAATGAATCCATAATCTATCACTTAGCACCATATGACCACGCCTTCCTGTCACGCACACACACACACACACACACATACACACACATACCACCTTTCAGCTGCTCACCCTCAGAATAAAATTTTAATACACTGCAAGATCAGAAGCTTAATGAGTTTATCACTGAAGAGTTCTCCAGTCTTATCCCATTATTCTTCTCTGTCCACTTTCCCATCATCATTGTCCAGTGTTGCTGACTTGCTCACGATAGATTTACAATGAAAGGAAGGAGTCTGGGTCCTGCTCCTTTGCATAGAGTCTTTCATGGGCATATGTTTTTGTAAAATTTTCAGAAATAAATTATCTTAACTGCACTTGGTTATGACAATAATCTCCACTCCAATTTCCTTTCTGTCAGAGACTCCGTTCTCTTGAGGAATGCCATTGGATTGTCCAAGGACATTTTGGGGATATGATTAAGGGAATAGAGGAATTTGAGATGAATATCCATTTATTTTATTTCATTTATTTTAATGACTAACTCTGTATATTTCACAGGCAGATTCATGCATATTTACATGTTTCTGGCTAAGATATGGAAAAGTTTGCCCAACTGAGTCGATTACCCACCTTCTATCAGGGCTCCCGACAAAGGAGTTACAAACTCAGAGGCTAATTAACAATTGGCATAATATTCACAGAAACCAACCAGAGAATGCTGCTGGAAAAGAAGAAATATATTGATTGTTTCAACAGGAGGAAATCCATGTAAATGTTTCCTCCTCCAAAGCCTTCATGTTTAAAAAAAAATCTGTACACAATTTGACAAAAATCACTAAAATTTACAAGATGGCACCAATGTAAGTTAACTTTAATGTATAAATAAACTTTTAAGTCATCAGAAAAATAGATGAGAAATAGTCAGTGAATTCTCTTTTCCATTCTACTTGTTCAAAATAAGCACCTCAAAAAATATTTTCCTCGGATACCAAGATTGTCCATGTAAAAATAATTTTTGATTATTCTCATATTAATGATCTATTAGTATTTATGCCCCCAGAAAACTTTGTGGGTAAGTTGCTTGCCTTGTTGTACATACACAACTTATATTTGTTGTACACACACAACTTATATTTATTGTACACACACAACTTATATTTGATATTCAGCACTGAGTATGGTCTCCTAGCCTTGCTGAGGTGATACTTGAAGGCAAAGCTATATATATGACCCTAAACAGAAATAAAACAAAAATACATATGCCTCTTTTTATATGTAATATACCATTTTTTTAATAAAATGATGACCCTTAGGTCAGAGTGATATTAAAATGGGCAGGGCATTTGCGTTGCATGTGGCTAACCTGCATAATATACTCGGCATCCCATATGATGACCTGAGCACCACCAAAAATAATCTCTGAGCAAAAAACACTTCCAGGTGTAGTTCAGAAACAAAATAAAGCACTGCAAGGTGTGGTTCAAAAAGAAAATAAAGCAAAACAAAGATTCTTTGGTGTCAGAGAGATTGTCCAGTGGGTAGCGTGTTTGCCTTGCATTTGGCCAACCCTGGTTTGAACATTGCCAACCCATATAGTCCCCTGAGCTCTGCCACGAGTAATTCCTGAGTGCGGATCCAGAAGTAAACCCTGAGTATTACTAGGTGTTGCCCCCAAACCAAAATGTAAACAAATAAATAGCAGATTAATGAATAGTAACCCTCCAATTGTGCAATTTGTAGAATTTACAAAAACTGTGTATACCAATTGTCTTCAAGTTAATTATGAAAGAAGGATGAACTTGGATGTACATATTAGATCAAATGCGTCATTGGAGTCTCCCAGTCCCTGGGATGACCTGTAACATAAAAGCAATGATAGATATCTAACCCAAGTTTTGATGCTTACCTCATGATGACCAAAAAATTTGAGACACAAAACAGTTAATGCAAGAATACATAGTCTATTCAGCAGCTGTCAATCTGAGAAATTGACAGAGATCATGTCTCCCAAATAACGCTTCACACTCAGGTTGTAAGAAGGCTGACAGCATGCTGGTTGGAAGGGGAAGAACAGGAGGAAGCTTTGTCTCAATGATACTCTGGCTGGTGTACGTATTACATTGTCAGACAATCCATTTTTTCCAGGATCTACGCAATATCCTTGAATGTTTCCAACTGTTGTTTCTTCTGCAAGGCAAGGAGGAATGCTCGGTCCTGGGGGAAATTCCTTTCCATCTGCAACTGGACCTGGTTGAACATCAAACACTTGAATCCTGAGAACATTTCTTAGGTTTTAGGGATAGGGCAAAAAAGCAATAGAGGTGATAAGAAATGTGTGTGTGGAGCAAGATGGAGTCTTTCATGCTTGTTCATATGTTTATTGCTGAATGATATTAAGTATAATGTGAAACTTGAATCTTGAGTTCTCTCTTCTACCTGACTATGAGCTTGACTTTGCTCTCATAGCAAAGGAAGAATTTCAAGGAGTCTCTCAGTAGAGACTCAATTCACACCAAGCTACTGGTTTAAATTAGTTATTAGAACTTTGTTCTTAAAATAGACAAAAAGTTTTAGTTTACTAAAAGTAGACTAAAAGTCTAGCATAGTAGGGTTAGGGCTCCTTTAAGATTTAAAGTCATAGTGTCCTAAGTAAAAAGAAAAAACAGTTGGGGGGGGAAACAGTTGAGAGGTCAGTTGAGACTGGTTTCTCAGCCTGGATGCAGGAGTTGAGTTGGAAGAGCAGAGAGCTTGGGCTGGCTGAGTTTCCCTAAGGGCAGTGCTCTGTGATAGTCAGAAGAGAGTCTTAAGGAAGGTCAGAGCCTCTGTACTGGTTCTGTACCTGATACTGTCAGTTAATCAGCCACACAGCTGAAAACTTACACAAGGACTGAATTAATTTTCTATATTACAAGAGTAATGTCAAAGAATCTGTAATTTTTATAAACTCTTCTAGCTTTGGGATAGAGCATAAAAATAACAAAGGCAGTGTTTATTTTTAATATTTAAACAAGGGAAGTAATATATTTTACACCCAAATAATGACAGGAATATGAGAATTCTAAAATCCCTGCTACTAAGAATAACCGTAATCATTCCAATATTAAGTTTAGTATGCAAAGAAAGCTTTCCAAGTACCTTGTTAAGTTAAAGAGCAAATAGGAAATATATGTTGGATCAGTCTTACAATGACTTAAAAGGGGTTCTTTCTTTCACAAAAATATTAATTACATATTATATGTAATATGTGTTTACATTTTAATATTTACATGGCTATATATAAACAATAAGTCATCCTATTGTGTGAAACCAATGTTCACAGATGATTAAACTGTTTTAACCTCTTTGTATAATTTTTTTTTTATTATTGGACACCTTTTCCCCTGTGGGAACATTAAAATGATCTACTTTAACAATGGTACAGTATTTTATAAGTACCATTTTTCTTCCTCTATTCCTACTGTTCCATTCTCAGCTTCTTCTTCTAATCTTCATTATGACTTGCATTCACATTTGTGGCTTTTAGAGAAAGCCAAAATGTACAGCAAAGAAATATGCCATAAATTCTTTATGAAACTCTACTCCCTGCATTTTTTATACATCCTCCAGTCTGCAAAGAATACACTAATGGGGATACCTAATTTTGTTCTTCACAATTACAATGATGTGGCGCTGTAGAATTCCTGGGCTTCTAAATATATTTTCAAGCAGAAAATTATCCATTTTATATGTTGTGATGTACTTTTTAATTCATTAATTCTTATTATATTGTGAAAAACAGCTAACTTTTTATTTTTTTCTTTTCACTCTGCGGGTACATCATTACTTTCTTGAACCCAAATAAAAATAATAGTGCAGTCTTTAAAAAAATAATAGTGCATTTATTTCCCATATTCTCCAGGGTCAAAATGTACCTTTACTTATAGCTCCCCATTAATTGTCTAGGTGGTTTAGCAAAAAGTATTGCTTCCTTTTGAAAAATCATAATTTGTGTATGCGTCTGGTCCCAAGAATTGGACGCACAGACTGAGACAGATAACTTATGCAATCTAACATGGAACTACCATCTCAAAGAGCAAATTATGATCCACTCAATTCAGATAAATATGTTTTCCTTCAAATTAATCATTTAAATCCTACATAAAGTAGTAGAGTATCACTAAAGAGTTTCTTAGTTGGTCAGGTTATTATAGAAGAAATGCCATGAAATGAGGGATTACCAACCAAAAGCATTTATTTATCAAATTTGTGCAGGCTGGGGAATCCAAGATTTTGGTAGATCAGAAGATCTATCTGTTTATTAAACTCCTGTTCCAAAGAGGCGAGGAATCTCTCTAAGATCTCTAAGATGTCTTGTAAAGGCATCTTTCACCTTCATTTATTAACATAATATCTATCATCAAATATCGATTTTAATTCCATTAGGAATCAAGTTTCAAATTCTACATTTTTTGAGAAGGAGTTAATTGTATTTTCACAAATCATTTTACTGTATATATAAAATATCCTATAGTTGAGCTAGATTTGTGTCTGGCTTGCTTATAACTGATAGACAATTCTGAAAAATTAAAGAAAATAAACCAAATGTCTCGGAGAGCTGGTTGTAAGAGTATAGGCACTTGTGCTGATGTGTAAGGCAGAGCAGATAGACTTTAAAACCACACCAGCTTGGTCAGTTCCTTCATATTCAGCCTTTGGAATCTTCAATTTTCACCTACAAAATAAAGAAAATGGAGGCTAGAAGAACTTTCCTGTCTGTGCCACAAGCAATTGCCAGCATCACTATAGCCATGTGTGCAAGTGCTCTTCAGTCAAGGGTAGGACCCTAAGTGCTTACTACAACTAGGTGCATATAACAACTAAATGGACAGGCATTATCCAAAGTTATTGAAATACCACAAGAATGTATTTGGCATGAAAACCACACCTGGTGGTGCTCAGAGCTTACTCCTGGCTCTTTGCTCAAGAGACTCTGCTGGAGGCATTTGGGGTATCAGGTTTGGTGTATGAGATCAAACCATGGTAGGCTGTAGACAACTAAGTTTAAAAAAATGACTAAGTTTGGGGACAGAAAGATAGTGTTACAGGTGAGGTGCTGGCCTTGCACACAGCCAACCTGGGTTTAATTCCTGGCATCAAATACGATCCTTTGAGTTATCCATGAGAACAGAGCCAGAAGTAAGCTTTGATTGCCACCGAGTGTGGCCCCACAGAGAAACAAAACAGAAAACACGACCAGGGAAGCAGCTCAAAGGGAGAAAGTTTTACATGCGAGAGCCCAAATTCAGTTCTGGGCAATGCTTCCTGTGCAATACCAGGGAGCAAACACTGAACTCCAAGATCAGAGTTGTATCTGAACACCACCAAGTATATCTCCAAAATAAAAAGAATAAAGTTAATAAAATTAAGTCAGTATGATGAATCATAGAGGAAATGAAATATTTTTATGATATTCAATGTGAATAAGCCAGAAGCAACAATGGTCCTGTCATTCTTAAACACAAATCTAAGACATTGTACACACTAAAGCTAGCTACTGTTCTTAATATCTGCTTACCTTTAGGTAACAGAAAATGAAACGTTAAAACAGAAGCAGAGATGTGTTTAATTTAAAATCCAAGACTGCATACAGTGATGACTGTCTCCTAAGGGATTTCCATGTTTAGGGAACTGAATTGGCATGTTACCTTTATGCCAAGACTCTTAAATGATCACATTGTACAGGGTACAAGTGATCAAGAATGGTTTTAAATGCAATAAACAAGATGCTTACAAACAAGTAGGTTAGCTAGAGACTCTTTGTTTTTAATTATACATTTCTGGAGAGCAGACTTTGCTGCCGTCCTTAAATGGAAAAAAGAGGCTTAATGGAAAACTCTCTTCTATATGCTAAAAATCAAATTTGTGAAGATTTTATTAAGGAAAACCAAAACAACTTTCCATTTCTGGTTTTAAGCCTTGAGCCAAAGATCCTACTCTAACAAGTTAGGGAAGGAAGGGAGAAAGAGCTGAGCAAATGGGGCCTTTTAAAAAAATGTTCTTGATAAAAAAGACAGGCTTCAATTGGCTATTTAGGTTTTGTTGTTGAAGGTCCACAATATGACCTCGTGGGATACAGCTCATTAAGCGATTATATGAAAACATAAGAAAATCATTTTATCCAAGCAGTAGCCACTTCAAATTTTCATCTCGAGTTAACCACAGTTCTTAATGTTCCATTAGTAGAGGGGAATGTTCAATTTCAGAAATGCATAAATGAATTCTCTAAATGAAGGCTTGCATCCTATTTGGTTTCGAGTTCTGGGCAAAAGTTCAGAGAACTGTGTATTTTATCAAAAGTAACTATAAATCCCTCTCTGTGCATATCCAATCACCATCTAGAGTGCTGCAAGTCAAATGTGCACAGCATTCTGGAGCACCGTGTCTCTCTTCCCATCATCAAAACCAGTTGCAGTTAAATCTCTTTTCTATTTCAATCATTAAGAGTTTTGCACGGCACATGCCATAGGACAGAAAGGGGATTTAGAGTATTCTGTTACTGTGAAAGTCTACCAGGCCCCGTCTAGTTTAGATAAATGACATGTTCTTCAACTATATACTTGTTACCGAAAATATTTCAATGCCTTATTCTCTTGGAAGAGAGATTAGTGCTATGATCTACCAATCCCATTGTGAAGTGGAGACTGATTTTCAATATGGATCAGAAATAAATCTTCAGTATTTCTGGCAAACATGCTTCTCTCTGGAATGAAAAAGGTGTGTGTTTGGAGGGAGTGAATATTAAGTGAGGATATGAGATAATCAACAGTGTAGACTAGTTTTATGCCAGTAGAGAAGCCATGCAAAGCAGGGGCAGAAAACTAATCTACTATGTAGATTTAGAGCTACTCAAATCTGAAGACAAAAATCTCTTCAAGGACACAACCATGTTATGTGATACTTCTAATAATGTTACTTTGAAAACTGGAAACCTATTATAAGCTTCAAAAGATGCACTGTCCTAGAAAACACCAGTTTTTCGTATTTTTTAACTTCTGTACGGTTGTGTTACAGCATTATGTAACTTTCAGGAGTTTATCATTATAAATCAAAGAACCTATTTACTACATGGAGTTGAGCACTGTCTTAATTTCTTCCATTTCAAACTAAAATATACAGAAAGGAAACTAAGATATTTAAGTACATGCTGCTGCTATTTCCACTTTCAAAGAAATGCTATAAAATGATATTGACATTTCCATTTAACAAGAGCAGCTCTGGAACAACTTTTAGTACTTTTAGGATGTGGTTAAATGCATGGAGTATTTAGAGGATAGAATCTCATCAAAGGAGGAGGATGTGATCAATGACAGAGCACTTGCCTTGCCTGGGTTTGATTGCTGCCCTTTTGCGCTCCTCAACTACCGAGCTGAGAGTAGCTCCTGACACTGCCTTGTACGATCCTCTAAACCAAAACAGAACAGAATTTACATTTAAGGAATGTCAGACCTCTAAATGTAGGATGGAGATAAATGAAGCAGGAGTGAATTTTATAAGCACATCTCTAGACAAACCCTCTTCCTCTGTTTCATCTGATTAGAGTTCCATTTTTTGCATCAGTCCCACTGATGACTGCCTCCCAATGGGTGCTATTGGGGGGTCTTATGGAACCTCCAAAGCAATCGTTATCTCTACTCATAGCACTTTCATCAACTCAGATGGAAACGTGTCAATCCTCGACTGAAAACTCTTCAATAATTCGCCATTACCTGTGGCATATAAAGTCTGATTTAAATCCACTGCTTTATGGCAATCACTTTGGCTGATTTCCACCTTCTCTTGACTTCTTTCATACAACCTCATCACTCCAAAGCTCTAGTACTTGCTTACAAGAGCATACTCAGCAACTCCTTTATCTGGAATAAGCCCTTCCCTTTTCTTATTGGCCTTTCCCCTTGGTGTGTTTAGGAAATAGTACACATTGAGAAATAAAAGCAGCTAGGTCACATTCAGTTTCAGGATAATTGTTTGCCTTATCTCTTAGTTATTCCCACACCTTTCCTGGGCTCATATTGCTGCAAGCAGCCATTGATCCATAATGAAAATCAGTCTCCACTTGACAATGGGATTGGTAGAGCCTAGCACTAATCTCTCTTCCAAGCAGTCATTGAACACACTAGATTTGAGTTACTTCTCACACTTGAAATCTTAGCAAGTAGAATTAGTGTTCTATTGCTAGCACTTTATTTAATTTTTGTTTTATAGGAACATAATCACATTCATCGTTGAGGCTTAGTCTCGATTCATACGAATCGAGACTAAAATGAATGAAAAAATAAAGGTTCTGGCTAGATTAATAAATGCAATTGTGTATTTCAGTAAGCTTTTGCAGTTTGAGATATAAGTGTTTCTTAGTTGACTGACAAATCTAGCAAAAAGGTGAAGATTTTCACAGAATAAATGTGATAGGACACTGAATTCTTTAAAGTGTTCAGAATTACATCACTTGATCATTTGATTACTTGACATCCCATTATTCGTCGATTTGCTCAAGCAGGCGCCAGTAATGTTTCCATTTGTCTTTATTATGTGCCAGTGTAGCCCAATGGCATCTGCTTATTCTAGAAATATGAAGAGACTCAAACTGTTTGTTCAGGGTCTTGACGAGGAAGTCTGACCATCTTGTAGGTGGGTGGCCACGTGATCTTATGACATCCCATGGGACCCAGTCGGTAAAGGCTCTATTCTAGTGGTCATCTCCAAATCGCATTACATGTCCAGCCCAACTGATTTTCCACGCCTTGACAAACAAGATAATGTCCCAGACTCTGGATCGTCAACAGAGGTCGGAACTCCGATTCTTTCTCTCACTTGAGTGAGGCGTAATACTCCAACCATAGTTCTTTCCATTCCTCTTTGGGAGACCTGAATAGGGTTCTCATTCTGCTTTCTTAGGGCCCAGGTCTCTGAGGCGTATGTTAATGCAGGGAGAACAGTGGAGTTGAAGAGATGTGCCCAGAGCTGGAGGTTCTCTGTCCTTTTAGCTATTTCTTCAATGCTCTTGAAGGCACTCCACGCTGCTCTCTTCCTCCTGCACAGCTCAGGTTTTAGGTGATTCATCATGTTGAGTTCTCGAACCTAGCGACACATAACTGCTGCATTCAGAGATATTTGTTCCTTTGAGAGTGAAAGGAGCATCATCACTTGTCACTTGTCACTTGTCTTCCTGTTGTTCATCGATTTGCTGGAGTGGGCACCAGTAACACTCCTTATGTAGAAAACAAAGTGTAATGTGATCTTTCATTAATATTTTAAGCAAAAAAAGTGGGTAAGTGGAAGAAATACTGTTGGGCGCCATTTCGTGCTGGATTCTGTGCATGCGCAGGGTCCTGTGTCCCCCACATGCGCAGGGTCCTGTGTCCCACGCATGTGCAGGGGTCCTGTGTCCCGCGCATGCGCAGAGTCCCTGGCGTGGTGTGATTGGGCTTTGTCCAATCAGGGCATGTTTCGTCAGCTCATACGAGCTCGTGCGTGCTCATAGGACCTGGGCCGGCCAATGGGAAGTGGACACGTCGGCTCGCACCATTTGCGCCAGCCAATGGGAAACGGACACGCCGAATATCACTGTATAAAAGCAGCTTGCACTAAGGGTCGGGGTCCTTTTCGCCATCATAAATTTCAAACTAAAAGAGCTCCAGTAAAGCGTGTTCTGAGAAGAATCCTGTTGTGGTCGTTCTTCACCACAGGCGGTCGAGGGCGTCTCACAAAATACTATGCCTTGTGTTTATCTGCATTTTGACATGAAATAAACAAGTTTTTACGTAGAGAGAAATTAGCAAATAAACTATATGAGATAATCACAATTCTATAATGAAATAGACATCTAAAGCCACTTATAAAAATAACTTTTCTGGGAAGAGACTTTTTGTTATCAGTATTGAGTGTAATTATTTGTAAGCAAACTTCTGCAAACTGAATAATCCAATGCCGACCACTCAGCTCAAATTATTATCTTATTTTTCATTACCTTTTTTCTCCATTCACTTTTCAGATATTATGAAGTTTCTTCACGTACTAAGCCCTGGTGCTGGAGATAAATCAATGATGTGTTTAATGTTTTGGAGTGAGAGGGGAAGGTTGGGGAAGGGAAGAAAGTGAGGGGGAAGATAGGGGAAGGGAAAGGAGGGGCAGGGGAGATACTTACTAGGTCCACTTTAAGTATAAGTGATCACTCCCTTGTATCACTTGTATAACGTGTCTCTCCATTTTTCTTTGATTTGCTCGAGCAGGCGCCAGTTATATCTCCATTCATTGGGAATGAGGTCCATTATTGTTACTGTTTTTTGACATATAGAATATACCACGGGTAGCTTGCCGGCCTCTGCTGTGGCTCTGGGTTCATCCCAGTGGGTCCAGTCTTTTTCTATGTCAGACCATCAACCATCCAGAGCCCACGGGGAAAGCCCTGGGTGTAGACAAGTCTGTCTCCTGTCTGCCACCTGCCAATGCAGCCGAGCACCACAGCCACACCTACAACACCTCAAGGGGCAGGTGTCAGGAAAGCTTGTTATTAAAAGGTTTAAAGTTAAAAATAAGTTATACGTACTATTTTATTTAAAAAAATTACATTATGTTTATATTCGAATATCATTATGTTAGAAGGCTCCTCTTACATCATTTTTAATTTTTACAAATTTTATTGACAAGAAATTTAATGGCTATTTCATTGCAATTAGTTCTTTATGAAACATTTTAAGGGTATTTCTTATTTAAATAGGGATTATTCATTCGGGATCATCAGTTTACCTGTTGATATCTGTTTCCTATTACTTATTCCTCCAGGATATACTTTTTCTTTATGTGATTATAAAGAAAATATGTCAATTTATATATTACCTCTGAGTTTATAACCTGATTTTTGTTTTAATTAAAATGATTTTACCAGTCTTCACTTTAACTTTCATAGTTTTGCTTGTAGTAGTTTTTTCTCTGATTTTAATACTAATAAAAATTTTCTTTCAAGAGCTATAAATATTTGTTTATTTCTTTACACTGATCTTAGCTCCTTTTTATAATTCATTGTCAAATAAATATGGAATTTCTTTTTGTGTCTGATATATGTTTTGTTGCACAGGCTTATTTTTCAAACTAATTTAAATTTTATGAGTTCTGTGTCATCATTCCCTTACCTATAGATTGTTACTCTGTCTTAAAAAGTTAAATGTAAATACTCACAGGTATACCTAGGATATTTCTGCTTTGTACAATTGATAGTTCCATATTTTTATATAATCTTATTTGATTACTATTCTATTTGAATTAATGACATCTAAAATACTTTTTGATACCTGATAGCAGGCTCTCTTTCTCTCATGTCTCAGCTATTTTCTAATAGGTAGAGTCAGTGGTACTTAATAACTTTTATCTTCCAGAACTGTAGTGGCCATAAAATTGAAAAAATGTTTACTTTTGAATTGTTTTCTCTTTTACCATATTTTTTGGTTGGTGCAGTATCATCACATCACTTAAGAAAAAGCTCAGCTCTTTTCAAAAGAACCATCGTTCCATTAAGCAATCTGTTACCTTTAGTTTTAATTCTTGGATGCTTTAGTTTTAATTCTAGATGCTTTGTACTTTTCTAAATTATGATTAATTTGTCATGAGTGAAATGAGAAAATGTACTTGATGGGTCAAAGTTAAGAAAAACTATGATAAGAAGAAACAAGTAATAGGATAATTTTGAATAAATCAGTGAAGAAAGGTTACTGTGCTCTCTTGTAAAGCCAAATTGGTATAACCTCATGGAGTTCCAAATATGGGTAACCCAAACCTAATGATTAAACTATTCCATTTGCTCTTCAGGAGACCTCTGACTTGCTATGGAAATCACATACATATTATTTACAGAAATGAATCTTGATATCCTTATCAAAATACCAATGTCATGATAGGGTTTATAAGATATTCATGAGGGGTTGGAGTGATAATACAGCAGGGAGGGCATTTGTTTGCCTTGCACGAGGCTGACCCGAGTTCCATCCCAGGTATCCCATATGGTCCCTGGAGCACTGCTAAGAGAAATCCATTAGTGCGAGCCAGGAGTAACTCCAGAGCATCGCCGGTGTGCCTCAAAAAGCCCCCCAAAAAAAAGATATTCATGAATGCTGCACTTGAAATTAAATTTTGTAGCTGTTTAAACTCAGCTCTTATTCTTCACTTTCTTATTCTTACTTTCTGCCCTGATCTGAGTCTATGCATGGCTCACTGGCATTGAAGTTGTGGGTCTGATTTTCCTTGTGCCTTATTTGCTCATGCTGAAATGTCTCATGTTCTACTGGGCATGCATATTCCAAACATTACTCACAGAAATTAAAGGAAAGTAGACCATATTGGAATGGAATTATTCATTCCATTCAATGCCGTCTAACATGGCTAATTCCATGCGGGAGTCTTAAGTTTAAATAAACTTTCCATGGCAATCTATTTTCTGAAGACTTTTGCTTTGTTTAAAATCTTTTATAGAAGGACATTTTGCTCCATATGTTTATTCTCACAGACAAATACAGGAAAAAAGCCCACTTGGTCCCGTTGACCTTTCTGCTTAGCAACTATTACTTTTCTCAGCTCAAAGGTAATTCTTTATTCAAGAGAGCCTTATTTAGAACACATGACGGGCATTCAGTGTTCTCCAGTAGCCTCTGAGCACCACTGAGTATTTATTTACATTGTATAAAATTAGGGAAATGAAGGGGTATGCATATAAACTTGAAGCAACAGCCTAATTCTCTTTATGGAGATATTTCAGTCAATGTCACTTTAGGGACAAAGGGGAAAAAGAAAAAGAAAAAGGAAAAAGAACTCAGGTTACAGACTTTTTAAACAATACAGCTTTTTTTTTTAAACCTAACAATGAAATGTATCTTGTTGCATTCTAAATGTAAACTCTTTTCTGACATTTGGGCCATTGCTATTATACACATTGTGCGTTTTGATCCCTATCTGAGCAAACTAGGACCTAGAAACAGATTTTAAGAGCAGTCAAATGAAAACTAGCAAAAAAAATTTTTTCCAAAAAGTACTTAACTGTTTCTGAAAAGATATCTAACCTTATGCAAACCTGTGTGTTTGTATAGGTCATTCATAGAAAAAAATAATGAACGGGATTCTGTTCTTTTTTATATATAAAAACTATATATCACATGATTATAGAAGAGCATAATGTTGAACACCACTTATTTGCTTTCTTTATATTTTAATGTGAGTCTTGTAGATTTAGTTTGTGTTTAAATATATTTGACAATAAATTTGTTAATTAAAAAGCAGGTTTAAGACCAGGAAACATGCTACAAGTATACAGCAGAATTTCTAAAAAGCAGTAAATAAAGTAATAAGTTAAGCCAAAGGGTAAAATTAATTCACAAAGTTTACTTCTAGGTAAGTAAAATAAATGATAACTTTAAAGTAAGGATACAAACACAATTCTAAAATAAAGGTTAATTAGTATAAGAGCTATCCAGATATCAAAGTGAATAGGTTTCTTTGCTTATAAAGCTTTAGAAATAAAATTGTAGTCTATTTTACTCAATATCAAAACTGAAATTAGACTGTAGTAATTCAACATGATTTTCAATAAACAAAAATCAATTTTCTGAATTATCTGGCATATCCAAACTATTATAATTTAAGAACTTTAGAAGATATTTTATATATAATTTTGTATAAATGTTTCTAACAGATTTGACTTGTCAGATTCAATGAGGTAATAGTTTAAGAATATCACTTCAGGGCCGGAGCGATAATCCAGCAGGTAGTCCATTTGTCTTGCACACAGCTGACCCGGGCTCGATCCCGGCATCCCATATGGTCCCCCCGAGCACTGCCAGGAGTAATTCCTGGAGTGCAGAGCCAGGAGTAACTCCTGAGCATTGCCGGGTGTGACCCAAAAAGAAAAAAAAGAATATCACTTCATTTTATAACTTGCCTTCCTGTTGATCATTGATTTGCTTGTGGCAGCGCAAGAGTCTTAAATAATACTGGAAGTTAGGACCAGGTCCTTCCCAGGATTTTTCACATTTTTACCCTGTATAAAGTTCTAGGCAGGTTCTAGCCATGGCTTGTCATCCCAGTGAGCCTAGCAAGAAGCCAGGGAACCCCCAAACCATGAGGTCAGTCATTCTCAACATCCGACTCCACAGTTCCTCAGAGCTGCATCTCAGAGAAAAAGCAGATCTCTCCTTGTTGAGGTTGATCAGTATAGCGGGAGATGAGAGCCTACTACTGAAAGTGTACCACCGACATGGCAGACCCTGGCAAACTATTTGTGTTTTATTTGATATGCCAAAAAACCAGTAACAATTATAGACCTCATTCCCAAGACCTGAACAAATGGTTTGAGGCTCTTTGTGTTCCTGGAACAAACAGATGCCCTTGGGCTACACTTGCTTACGACAGGATGTAAGGAGATGTTACTAGTGCCCACTCAAGCAAATCGATGAACAACTGGAAGATAAGTGATACAAGTGATACAAGTGTTAAACACTTATTAATGTTTAAAAGTTATGTCTGTAGGCATGATGTGAATAGGTAACTTGGAATACCAGTGCACAAGTAGATACAGAATTGAATGTTTATTTTTAGTATTTTTTCTTTTTATTGTTTTTTGGGTCTCACGTGGCAATGCAGGAATTACTTCTGACTTTGCACTCAGAAATTAGTCCTGGTGGTGCTCAAGGAACAATATGGAATACAGGGGACGGAACCTGGGTCTGCTGCTGCAAGGAAAACACCCTATCCACTCTACTAACACTCAGGACCCTCTAGTAATTTTTCCTTTATATTTTTTAAACATTCTTTTCACTGTATCACTGTCTTCCCATTGATCATCGATTTGCTCGAGTGGGCACTAGTAACATCTCCATTAGTCCTGTCACAAGCTAGTGCAACTCAAGGGCATCTACTTGCTACAGAGACAGGAGGAGACCGAAACCATTCTTCAGGTTATGGAACTGAGGTCCATAATAGTTACTAGCCTTTGGCATAAAAGAAAACAAAACACAGTAGCTTGCCAGGCTTTACCGTGTAGGTGGTATAGTCTCTGTAGAAGGCTCTCAACCCGAGCATTTACTGATGAAACTTAAAGGGGGAAGATCAGGTTTTCTTGGATGGAGCTCTGAGGAACTATGGAGTCTGGATGTTGAGAATGACTAACTGCATGATGTGTGGTTTGCTCTGGCTTCTTGCCAGGCTTACTGGTATCAGTTAAAACATGTCTATAACTGTTTACTATGTATAAATGTGAAAGAACTTGGGAAGAATCTTATGCAAAATTCAGTATCCTATAAAAATATCGCATGACCGCTTGCGGCCACGTGCCAAGGGACATGTGGCTCTGGCATGGGTGGGTCTCTCTCTTCTGGGTCAACTGGCATGGAGGCAGAGGGAAAGGGCAGGGCCCAAAGCTCCACTCCGAGTCCGGCCAGCATGGTCTCTCCCCACTCATGAGAGCAAACCCTTGAAGCAATGTTGGCTGAGAAACATTCTTTTGTGTCAACATATTAACAAGATTGAAAAGACACTGAGATATTGGATAAGTGCTATTTAAACTTTGCATACGCCCTATTCTATCAAAGGAGAAGTCACAGTAGTTTTCACAGCTGGTAAGATTTATTACATTTGGGTCACTAGTTGGCTCCACGCAGCATGCATTTTTTCTTGTTCTATTAGTCAATATCTTAACCTTTTATTGCAGAAAACATTTTTATGGAAATTACATGGCAGGATATGCTAATCATCTTTTGGCTTTTGGAGACCTAAAAATATTTTTGCTTTATTAATGGAATTTTATTTGCCTTATTAAAGGAATTAATGGCCCACACCATGAGGGGCCACCATTTTCAACACCCTCACTCCATAGCTCATCAGAGCTCCACCTAAGAGAAAAGCTGATGCCTCCCTGATGCATTTCATCAGTAAATACATGCAATGAGAGCCTGCTACTGAGAGTATGCCACCCACACAGCAGAGCCTGACAAGCTACCAGTGTCATATTTGATATGCCAAAAACAGTAACAATTAAGACCTTATTCACAGGACCTGAAGGAATGGTCTGAGTCTCTTTGTGTTCCTGGAGAGAGCAGATGCCCTTGGATTACAGTAGCACACCACAGGATGTATGGAGTTGTTACTGGTGCCCGCTCAAGCAAATCGGTGAACAATGGGAAGACAAGTAATACAAGGGAGTAGAATTTTATTGCTAACTTTATGTATTATGGAAAAAATTATCTCTGCTTTCATACTCTTTAACTTGGAGAATAAATTATGTTACAGTTAATTAACTTTTATTTGACAACTGGGGTGATATTCACCTATCACTCTAGCATAATTCTTTCTTATAGATTATTACTTTTCTCCTTACCCATTTCATTATCTCACCAGGCCTGCCACTCCAATAGAGGCTTGGAAGAAACCAGAGTAATACCCAACATCATGACAGCAGCCATTTTCAATGTCTGGATTCCACAGCTCGTCAGAACTCCACCCAAGAGAGAAGCCAATCTCAAGCTCAACTCGTCAGAACCCGACCCTAGAGAGAAGCCTATTTCACAGACACAGATGGAGCTGCTACTGCCTCTCCCCGTTGTGCTCAGTCGCTTTGCAGTTGCATGGTACATCAGTAAATGCAAAAACTTTTGAGCACCAGACGGCAGAGCCTGGCATGCTACCCTTTGTAGTATTTGATATGCCAAAACCAGTAATAGCAATAGATCTCATTCCCATGACCTGAAGGAATAGTTTGAGGCTCTTCATGTTCCTGGAGTGAGCAGAGGCCCTTAGGCTATACTAGCATGTTAACAGAGACAAATGGAGATGTTACTGGTGCCTGCTCAAGCAAATCGATGAACAGGAAGACAAGTGATACTGATACAAGTGAATGATGCACTAAAAGTAAGAATCGGGTATTTACGATAAGTTGTCTCTTACTCTTTGAGATGATGAAAAAAAAAAAAGGTTTGTTCACTAGAATGCTCCAATTTTGTTAGCAGGGTATAGTGAAGTGACAATGGCTTATGTTGGTTTTGCTTTCATGACCCAAACCTTGTGTGTGTGTGTGTGTGTAATGGGTTATGTTGCTTTGCTTCCCTGACCCAAGCCTTGTGTGTGTGCGTGTGTAATGGGTTATATTGATTTTTTGCAATCACACACACACACACACACACAAGGTTTGGGTCATGGACTCTGTTGTTTGATATAATGTGTTATGTTGTTTTTACTTCCGTGACCTAACCTTGTATGTGTATGTGTGTATGTGTGTGTGTAATGGGTTATGTTGGTTTTGCTTCCATGCCCCAAACCATGTGTGTGTCTGTGTGTGCATGCATGAGTGTGCAAGTGTGTGTGTGTGTGTGTGTGTGTGTGAGAGAGAGAGAGAGAGAGAGTGACATAGGCAATCACAGGATCCATATCTCTTAAAAAAAGGCTAGTATCAACAGGTCTTAATTCCATCAGAGGAGAGTACCAGGAAAAGAAAGAGCTAGTTGGACTGTTTGGCCCCACCCGCTTAGCCTACAATTGGTCCTCAGACTACATCAGATAAGAATCTAAAAATCAGTCTTTTCATTCAGTACATAGAGACTAGCTTCCAAACATGGACAGTCTAGCTGCAAACCACCAGCGACCTTCAGGCCCAACTGACGATTTTCCAAACACTTCTTTGAAGTTTAATCTCCATCTCAGAAATCCTTCAAAATTGTAATTAATCATTTTCTTTGACCTTCAGACCATTTGCATACTTGATAAAAACTGCAAAAATCGTCTCCTGGCCCAGAGAAATGTAATTTTCTATATTACCGAATTACTAATTCTCATAGAAAATATTTGGTAGGTGGACTAAATTATTAAAGGAAAAAAAATCTTCCAGAATTTTAGAAATGGTGCAAGATTGGGCAGTTGTAGAAAAACACTTTTCTATCTGAGACGACACTTGTGTCATCTCGGTAGAAGTCCAAGGCATCGTCTTCTTTGAAGACTATAGAGATCATAGTCAAAAACTGTAATGGAAGGTAGAAATCTGTGTGGTGATATAGCTGTCAAATCGGCACAAGAATGGCCTGTTGATATTAGCCTGGGTAATCATTGGGCTAATTGACTGCTAGTTGGGCCACAGTGCAAAGCCAGATCGGGTTTCACTTTTAACTATTCACACAGATGATGTTTGACTCAAATGTATTACTTTATATCAACACACTGAATGGCTGTAAAAATAATACCACATGTCCGGCAGCTTCTTTTTTAGTAAGTGTCTTCCTCAATTTTCCTTGTTATAATAGAAACTTTAACACAGAAAAAATTAAAGGTTATTTCAAAGATGTCAGTTGAAAACTACACCCATAGGATTTTGGAAATGAATCCAGCTACCAATGGCAGCTCCCACGATCATTATCCTGTCTTAGTCATCACTCGAAGACTCTCCACTCAACAAATTGACCCAACGTCCATTTCCTGTTTAAAAAGCCTTGCGTCCTTTCTGGGTCTCTCACACAAAGAATATGGTCTAATCTGAAAAATAAATCCATAGTTTAAATAAATATGTTTGTTTCTTTTTTAGATGCTTATAAGCTAGTTTGCATATAGATATTCTTAAGTAGTCAGGAAAAACATAGAATTAAAAATCTAAACAACTGCGTTGTTTCAAATCAAATAGAACCACTTAACTCTCAAGCTCTAGGTTGCATTGTGTTATTCCTGCTGCTTTATGGGCCACACCTACTGGTGCTCAAGACTAACTCCTGGCTCTGTGCTTAGGGAATCAGTTTTGGTGATGGTGGGGAAGCACGGTATTTCTGGGACTGAACCTGGGTTAAATTTTACAAAGCAGATTGTCTTTGTACTCTCTTTCCAAATTGACCTAGTCTGTTTTTGTTTCTGATTCCATGGAACATTAATTTCATCAAAGCGTTTTCTTTATTTGTACCTACTATTCCTCTAGTTCCTAAAAATGGGTAATTTATTGGATAAAATAGATGGCTAAATGAATAGCGTTATATCATTCTATGTCTTGGGATATATGTGATCACTGCTAAGAACGTTTTTGGTGTATTTAAGTGGTTTATCAATTAATGCTCTAGTTTTGAGGTGACTACAAGATTATCCCACCTGCTCGGCAAAGCCTGGCAAGCTACCCGTGTCGTATTTGACATGCCAAATACCAGTAGCAATTATTGACCTCATTCCCATGACTTGAATGAAATGGTTTGAGGCTCTTTATGTTCCTGGAGTGGGCAGATTCCCTTGGGCTATCTCGCATGTGCCAGAACATATTGAGATGTTACTGGTGCCCACTCAAGTAATCGATGATCTACGGAAAGTCAAGTGATCAAGAAGGTATATATAGAATATATATCTGTTTATCATATCATTTATAACTATAATATATAGTGAAATCAGTCAGAAGAAAAGGACAGATATAGAATAACTCATTCATCTATGGGATATAAATATATACCATATACCAGTGTTCTACTAATTGTTGGAAATGGTAACGCCAAACTAGAACTGAGCATTGAATGTAGGCAAAGGAATATACATCCAATATGTATGACATACATGTATGAACATACCTAAATATATGTATGACAAACCACAATTGTAAGAGATGGGAGATAGAGAGGGAGAGGGAGAGGGAGAGAGATGAGAGAGAAAGAGAAGAGAAAGTGCCTGCTACAGGGGCAGGCTGGGGGAGGAGGGAGGGAATCTGGGGACATTGGTGGTAGGAAATGTGCACTGGTGGAGGGATGGGTGCTGCAACATTGTATGACTGAAACCTAATCATGAAGAACTTTCATGATGTATGTCTTATAATTCTTATTATAAGACAATGTAAATGTATATCTTTTATTTTTTATTATGTTATAATAAAAATAAATAAATAAAACAAGGAACTATCACTAAAGCAGTAAAAATAACTGTTCTTGAAAGCCAAAACAATAACAATCTATACATTTTGTTTCAATGTATATGATACAGTAACTGTCAGTAGCACCTGGTTAAATTTATATTGAAGAGAAGAAAATATTGTTCTCAGTACCCAATTCAAATTTGGGGAGCAGGGAAGCACAGCATTGTGAACACTTCTTAGCATTTTGGTTGAAACCGATCTGATGTGGATTTAAGGTGCATTAGAGGTGTTTGGTATTGAAGACAAGGTCTACAAAGATAATATATTATTCCAGCCTTCCCTGCTTCCCTCAAATTGAAAGTGTGTTCTCTGTGATCCTCCTTTGGGGAAAGGAGACTCATTCAGAGTAAGATTTTGCCTGCATTTGATTGTTCAGCTGTATATCAACCGGTGTGGGTTCAGCAGAGGTCTCTGCTGTTTTGCATTCAATCCTCCAGAAAATCGCCACCCAAATATCCTACAACAGGGATCAGGCTTCGCTTTAAGTGCTGTACCCTTCACATACTTGTGTTCGAGTCATTTAGGAAAGTGTGATTAAAAACCATTATGTGCCCTAACAGATGTGACCTTAAGGAGTCTCTAAGTTTTTTTTTTTTTTTTTTAAGGTGCAAGGCAATAGTGGTTAGGCTCACACCAGGAAAGTATTATATGCGCTGAACCACATTGAATAACTTCTCATTGATTACTACCTTCTGTTTCGAGAAAAATACCACGGTGCTTAAGAATGAGCTGCAACATTCGCAAATCAGCCTCCTAGCCCATCTTTCTGCTCTCGTTCTAATGAGGAAGAAATTAAACTTAGACGGTTTCTGAATTTCAAATGTTCTTCTCTGAAGAGGAATTATTGGATTGTTCCCATCTTCGTTTCCTCTACTCCAGCATAATTTAATCCATGTGGCAAGAAAATACAAAACAAACAAAACAAAACCATGGAAACCATTAAGAAAATGAGATCCCCTTGTTTGAAAATCTCTCTTGTAAATACTCAAGCATGCTTAGAGACCTTGGACAAATAAGTTAGCTACGTTTTATGGACTGCACTGCTACTGTTAGCTGACAGGATCTTGCTAATTACCATGAGACTTCATGAAAGCATCCCAATGGTTCTTCTTCTTTAATAAAATGTACTGTATCTTGTCCACAAATACGCCACTACTTAGCTACCAGTGGTAGAACATGTAATATAAGTTGTCAATACAAGTAGAGAGTTTTTAAAAAGTAATTTCTCCTTTTCTTTCAGGATTTTCAGATTATACTGCTCGTTTCTGACTTGTGTCCAAGAACATAAATTTATATGACACATTTTGTGCAAAGAAAAGTCTGCCAGCATGGATATTCGGCTACTGAACTTGGTACAGTAATAATAGAAACCAAATATATTTGTCTGAAATAGCTTATTAGCAACATACATGCATGCTTCACTAATACTCCAAATTAAAATAAGATTACTTTGGTTGAATTATGATCCTAATATAATGTTTTCGACTTTGTTTTTTTTTTTCCTTAGTAGACATTCATACTGCTTAAAAGTTATTTTAAGCAGTAAGACAAAAGATCATGCTGTTTTTTATTGGAAAAACACCTGGGAATCCCTTGTGCTATAAAGAGCATATTAACATTTTTATAAAACTATGTTCCCTCAATAAAAAAATGTAAAACTATTATTTACAAATAATGCAATGCATTGCTAAACTACAACAGATCTGAAATAGTATCAGGTAAGAAGGTATTTTATGTGTCTGAGTAGTTCATTCAAAAAGACAGAGTCAGTGCATGCATGTGACTTTGGAAATTAAAGGTTATATATGGATTATATATGTCACATGATTATATATGTCACAAGGTTATATATGTCACATGGATTCCCTGAGCACCACCAGCTCTGTCCCTTGGGGACTGAGTCTAGTAGTCCTCAGGCACAACTGACTGCGATCTGTCTAAAAACAAACAAAAAAAGGTATTTTAGGATAATAAAAAGCTGTTAAAAATCTTTAAGTCATCTTCAATACGTTTGTATAAAATTATGAAGGTAAATATATTAGGATTAGCTCCCCCCAGCTCTTGCCAATTTGAACAAATTTGTGCTTTGAACTGAATCCCTATAAACATGGTTACATACCACTCTAAATGCAAAGAAATGTAATAATCAATCTTTCAAAAGTAAAATCCTGATGTTATGGAAATTACAATGTGCCAAATATCATTTGTATATTACAATTGTTTTGATTATGTAACCAGTGAGTTCTGGAAAAAGTATTATTCTTCAATGCTGTTTCAGGAGATGGTTGACAGTTGGAGAACAACGGGGGAGTCTTTGTGTTGGAACCAAGACACTTGATCATTGAATACATCCAGATCATCTCTGCTCTTCAAATGAACCGATAATTTGTGCCAACTTCCAGGCAGGAAATAGAAAAATTATCAGATAGAACAAAAGATTATGTTTCAAAAACTGGAAGTTAAAGAATTATTTCAAGCCCACATGTACAAGAGGAGGGTTTTCATCAATGTTTTGCCACCTACAACATCTCTGCATGAATTCAAGGTTAGATAGCATAATAACGTAAATGAAGTCATGTAGATGTTTTAAACACAGCATCCTTGATGATTCAGGTGAATTTGATCTTTTTTTTTTTTTTTTGCTTTTTTGGGTCACACCCGGCAATGCTCGGGGGTTTCTCCTGGCTCTGCACTCAGGAATTACTCCTGGCAGTGCTCCGGGGACCATATGGGATGCTGGGGATAGAGCACGGGCCAGCATAGGCCGGCCACGTGCAAGGCAAACGCCCTACCCGCTGGGCTATCGCTCCGCCCCGAATTTGATCTTTTTTTTAAGAATATAAGATTTGGGGCTGGAGTGATAGCATCATTCTCCTGCCCTAATATTATAGCCAAAATTCACACAATTTTGCTGGAACAGGTGATATAATGTGTTTCTGAACACACTGTATACAGGAATTCACTACAGGAAATAAGAAAAAAAATAAAGGAATAAATAAGCACTACAGCAAACAAGAAACTAATATCAGGAAACTTTGAAACATAGGAGAGAATTCATAGCAATAAGATGATAGTTGGGGAAAGTATTTATGTTGGAATCAAGACACTTGATCATTTAATGACGTCAGATCATCTCTGCTCTGCAGTTTAACTGATAATTGATGTCATCGCTTAGCCAGGAAGCAGAAGATTATCATATAGCACAAAGTATTATGTGTCCAAAAAAGATAGATCTCAAGGACAGGGAAATGAGAGGTAAAGGGAGAAGATAATAGCCTTGATAACATCCTTAGTCCAAGGGAGAAGACACAGCCAGGATACAGCTCTCTTACATTAAGCTGATTCAAATTACTCACAGATTAGTTATTCCATGAAAACTGGTTTAAGGTTGGATTTGGGTTACACTGGGTATTGCATCAGGGGCCATCCCTAGCTTTGCTCACAGTAGTGACCCCTGGCAATGCTTTGGAGACCATAGGCAATGCTAGGGATCAAAGTGGGATTGACCACATAGAAGGCAAGCACCTTCACCCCGGAGCTATCTCTCAGACTCTAGATCAAAGACACCTGTGATATTTGTTTCTTTTTTAAAAACTCTAAAAGATCTTGCAAGACTTTTATTAATGCATTTTCCTGTCTTCTTTTTTTCATAACTGACACCAGACAATATGCTTTTTATCCTACAGAGGGTAGCATTTTGATTTCAAAGAAAATTTAGATAAATGTCAGGGTCTGTGTTAAAAGATTTTCAAAATATTCATGCATTCTTGTCATACCCATTTTTCACCAGTAACATTTTTACATTTGATCAGATCATCACTGATTCCCCAGGTAGCTACCAATTCCTATAATAATAATAAAAACTTTAAAATGCACAGAAGTTGATGCATTTTTATCACTTATGTAAGATTACTGAAAATGTCTTAATCCTCATTTTTATATCACCCACATGATGTAAGACTTTAAATTGCAATTCACAACTTGTTTTTTAATAGTGAAAAAATTAACTGCATGGAATATACATAAGTATCTATGTCATCAACTGCTATAAATTATACCAATTAAACTTACGGATAGTGTCAGTCATACTAGCTTTGAAAATTGGAAGACTCGCATAAACATTGAAGATAAGGCCGATAACTTCCAACTCGCAGACATAAATATACTTTCATTAAATTCTGCTTTTTCTACTTTTTATGTATTGTAATTAATTGGGGAAGCAAAAGCAAAGAGACGTGTAATGTGTTCTTCAGAGGAAGAATTCATACTTCTGGGATCTTACTTCCAAAAACTTGATTTCTTTTCCTAAAGTTTGTACTGAGAGAAGAAAGTTGCTATGAAGAAGATGTTAATGATTCTTTGATAATTAAAAAAGCAAGTTCCATCATGAATGCACACCCTTCTCTATATTAAAATATTACAAAAAATACAAGCTTCTTTTGAGATCTTTTGAATAGGCTAGGTAATGTTTGGAAACATTCTAATGAAAAACTGTTTAAAATAATTTATTGTAAATTTAAACATTAAGCAATCGGGGGATCACTTTGGAGGATTTAAATTATTATTTTGTTCTTAAATAAAAGAAATGAATTGAGCTGATTATAATATTTCATGTATTTTGATGTGACAAATGACTTCATGGGATATAACAGGAAACCAAGCTAATTTCCCATCAATTGCCCTGACGAAGACGGTCCTACTTTATATTTTGGTTTTAGGGCATTAGAACTTATTTCTAGCAGAAAACTGAGTAGAACTACTCAGTTCTGACATGTCATTCATTTCTGTCTTAGGACCTAGGTACATTTTAATAGATGGGATGAGAGAAAAAGGACTGTTTTGTCTCTCTAGGAATTGCTAAACCAGATGTTGAAAAGGGAGGAGAGATTTTTTAAATTTTAGCAGAAAAGCACTAGCCAGAGAATTAAAAAACCGACTTAGGATCAGTAACAAGGCCGCCAGACCCATAGCTTAGAGCGCTTCTAAGTCCACCTTTGGTCACTTCTTAACTCCTTCGTGAT
Organism: Cryptotis parvus; assembly: GCA_021461705.1. NCBI lineage: Eukaryota > Metazoa > Chordata > Mammalia > Eulipotyphla > Soricidae > Cryptotis > Cryptotis parvus. Next base: position 236,431 of record JAJIBD010002274.1, read on the forward strand.
CTGACTTTTCCAGGTCACTTCTTACTGTATATTTGTGGAAGATTTGTGTTAGAAGCGTGCAGATCAGTATCTGTGGTCCAGATCAGGCATGTTCCTCTTCAGCTTCCTCACTGAAGCTAGGGTCAGTGCTAGAAAATGACTTTCCGTGAAAGTCACTCCAAACATGAACTGCAGAAAAAAACGAATTCTCCCACTACCTAATTTAAACAAAAATATTGTCTATTGTTTAGCTAAAAGGAATCATTCTATTAATTATTATTAGTGATCCTAATTATGTTTTGCCTAGAATCATAGAGAGGAAAGAAATAGCACCAATAAACACTTCAAAATAAGCATTCTATCTCAGTGGGCAAAGCTTTTTATAATATATTTACTTGTAAGCAGATGCTTACAAAAATTTATACCAGTAGATATTTTTGCAAATTAGGAAGAACGTTGGCATTTCTTTAACTTCAACATGCTTAGACTGTTTATCCTTGGAAGATTTATAACTTTTTAAAAGTATCAAAACTGAAAAACTATGCCCTGAATTTTTAATCTTAAATGGTGGAACTTTTACGGTAACCCAATAGAGGGCAGTGGAATTCCACAGATAAATTTAATGGCTGTCCTGAAAAACAAACCCCAGAAAGTAAGTCTCTGAAGAGAAATGTGCCTTAACACAACTACCTCAGGAAAAGGGGAATTATTACACTTAATTAAAGTGTATTGACACCATATGTGGCCCCCACCTCTGTGACTCAATTTTCTGGACTCATTAATGATTAAAAAAATCAGAGACTAGTAAGGGCAATGTTCATATAGGGTCTGTGACTTAACCCCTAAACATTAATCCTATAAAAATTACACTTAAACAAAAAGCGAGTTAGGAAACAGAAGCCTTTCCAGTGAGACCACTTATTTCTACAGCACAAAGAAATCTCATTGGGCCCTTTTTAAGAATATTCTTTTAATAACACTTTATATTATCCCCATGTAATGGTTGAAATACATTTAAACGACACAGAATTTTCAATTTGGGGGCCAGCAACTGACAACCACAGATTTGAATATTTACCTCACCCAAACAGAAATAAAAAACTTTAATTTTACAGGTCTGGTTCTCTATATCTTCTATATCTTCAAGCCCTTGCTTTGAATATAAAACAATCATTTTAGTTTTTTAAAAAAGTGAAACTTTTATGTGACTGCTTGGCTTAAATTCCTTGAAAAATATTTTATTTCAGTTATGGATTTTTAAAGAAACATTATAGTATTTTCTCTTATTTAGTTCACTTATTTATCAGAACCTTTTCTTTGTGTGCATTTTTAATTAAATAGTGTTTTAATGGGTACAGAGAGCTAGAACAGCAAGTAAGGTATTTAACCTTGCATGAAGTCAACCCAGGTTTTATCCATGTCACTATATTGTTCTCTAAGCCCGGCCGGGAGGGGGCCCTTTGGTGGCCCTGCTTTGGGCAGTATGGGTGTGAGTACTACCTCCAACCTCCAATAGTGTTTTTACTTCGCTTTCTTTCTTTTTGTTCCTTTTCTTTAGTTTTATTTTGGGGCCACACCTAGCAGTGCTCAGGGCTTATCCCTGGCTATGCATTCAGGGATCACTTGTGGCAGGCAGGCTCTGGGAACCATATGTGATGCTGGGATCAAACCCAGGGCAACCGCAGACAGGGCAAACACCTTACCTGCTGTATGGACACTCCAGTCCCTACCTCACTTTCTTCAAAACACACCTAGCTGTAGCAATATATATTACATTTGCATTCCTAGCTGTCCTGGGATTAGCATCTCAAAATCTGGGTTTTTCTTATGATCTAGTTAAATTGTTTCAGAAACATCTAATTCATAGTGACTCATACTTTAGCTCTGAGAGATAATGTTTTACTTTCCCTTCTTTTTCAAGTACGCATACTTAAGACAGTATATATCAAGTTTTATACTCATTATGTAAATATGTTCATTATCAAAATACTTCATATAATTAAATATGTGGTATACATTTTAAATATAATATTTAAAAATACACATTTTATATCTTTAAATGCACATATGTATATTTGTATAGGTATATATCGTTGGATTGTATCAACTATCAACATTTGTGATTTGTCTGCTTTCATAACATTATTTGCCTTGAAAACTTTCTCAAAACTTTAATTCTCACGTGAGGAAATCAGAATATAAATTTTAAAAATTTAAAGCAAATTAAATTAATGACTATCACTATCACTATCACTATTGTCCCGTTAATCATCTATTTGCTAGAGCGGGCACCAGTAATATCACCATATGTCCTGTCTCAAGTTAGTAGAACCCAAAGGCATCTATCTGCTTGCTCCAGATACATAAAGAGCCTCAAACAATTATATTAGGTCAAGGGAATGACCTAATATAAATGTTACTGGTATTTGGCATATCAAATACAAATTAATGACTATGACCTACTATATCATACATATTTATCAAATTCACTCTTTTGATTTAAATCAAAGATTAATTTGATATTCCATAAGTTAAAAATTGATTGCAAGGTTCAAAGAATGTTATGATGTCAATGTTAAGTCTTTGGACTAGAAAGTTTTGTGTTTTTTCAATTACTTTCATGATAAACCTAAATAATGTTAGATACAATTAAAAAAAAGCATAAAATATAGAAAGGGTATTGATTACACATTTTTAGGGACATTGTAGCTATTTGAATTATTATAGTTCCATAAAAAGAATAACAGTATATTTTGTTCTTTTACTTTATCTAACTGTCAATAATGAATGTTTTGTGTGTTATAAAACCATCTCTATACTTTTGTGAAGATTAGATAAAATTAATGACCCTTTTATTAATAAGTAGTCAAGAGTACATTGAGATACTTTTTCTTATCTACGCATTACAGCTAAATGAGATGGTTCATGATGTCTCTCAGGATCACATTATTAGTAAGTATGTCTGAAAACTAAGTAGACAATACGTGAATAATCTTACAAAGTGGGGAGAACTGTACTAGAGAAAAGACCTCCTGAGGGTGAGAATGCCTGTCCTTCCTAGACAATCATCAGGAGAGAATTCGAACTTCTTCAAATAGCTGAAGGGTGATTTGATTTTTATCATATTTGTTTAAGACCTTATGATGACTTATAAAATTAACATAAACAGAATATAGAATCCAGATCAAATAGTAGTTGCCCTCACAAGTTTGTAAATATTTAGTTTAAATCTAGTTATATATCTATTTAATTATCTACTTATATATATAAGTATATAATGTTCTTAAAATGCCTTTAGAGGACCACACCCTGTTTTGCTCTGGGCTTACTTCTGGTTATATGCTCAGGAATCACTCCTGAAAGGTTTGGGGTGACTTGTGAATGTCAGGGATTTAATCTGGGTCAGCCAAGTGCAAAGTAAGCAGCCTAACCACTGTACTCTCTCTACAACCCGGTTCTTATAATCCTTATAGTTCTTCTATGACTTAAGGGTCAGTTAAAGAACACGCAGTTATTACTATTATAATATGTGTGCAAACTTAGAATTAAAGAAAATATTAACAAATACTCACAAAGTTATTAGTTTTCATCATATGCCATTCTAACTAGCGAATTCTACTTTCTAGTGTAGACTTTAATGATCCTTTAACTCCAATAAGGTAATTGACACTTTTCCTAAATTCTTTTGTGTCCAAGTGATTGCATATTTATTATATAAGTATGTTTCATAAAAATATAACTATGTTGTACATATACCAAAAGAGAAAATGGAGGGAGCAAATCAGTATATAAATTTGTTAAATTTAAAGAAAATTAAAGAGAACAGAATTCAAAAAGTATATAGAAAGGTATAAACATGAAAATACCTAACTTTATATGTATTGAATTATTTTCCCGCTCATTATTCACCAAAACAAATGGCAACTTTAGGAGCCCTGAATTTCTTTACACTCTAACCTTTAAATTTCTTTTAAACAAACAAACAAAAAACCATTTTCAGCAGTCATCATAGCTCTGAATAAACAAAAAATGTTTCTGCTTATGTGTATTTCACTGGTTTGGTACTTCACATGGAGCATCAGGCTTCCATAGTGTTTTAACTACCCCAAAACCTTGTTAACTTACAGTTGAAATTGGCGTTTAACAATGTTATGTTCTTGTGGGAATATGGAGTCTTTCGGAAAGCAGTTTAGAAGAACGCTAATCCCAGAGCAGTCTCCGTTAAAACTGGGTAAATTGAAGTAACTGGAGTAACTTCTATGTAAGAGCCGCTTACTTGATTTACAGACAAAATATAGAATGGAACAAAAACAAGTTTCATCAAAGATAAATGGCGTGGGAGAATGTGACTGTGGACGGAGAATGGCGTTCCAAGCTGGGGTCTACCTGAAGATTCCGAAAATCATTAGGTACGAAAGAGAAGCCAGAATATTTTCCTCTAAGGGCCTAAGTGATAATAGTGAAAACAGTGCAGGGGATTTTCCTTGCAAATGGGCCCCATAGGTTGAACCCCTGATACCATGTATTGTTCCCCTAAGTCCATCAAGAGGGATTCCTTAGTGAAGAACCAGGATTAAATCCTGACTGTTGTCTGATGTGGTCCAAACAGTCCCCACCTCCCACACCCAACAAAAACAATAAGATTTTACTATGAAAACCAGTGAAAGGGAAAACAATAAGAGCAGATTATAGAAATCAGCTCAATTAAGGATTTGTGAACAGAGAATTAGATGGGAGGTGTAAAATATTCTTGGTTATCAGGAGGTTGTAGATTTTTAGATATAAAAAAAAAGCTAAGCTCTTTCCTTCTGAATTTCCCTCTTTCCTTCTGAATTCTACTTTGGATGACTGCTCCACTATAACTCTGGCAATGTCTGGCTACATTTAGTTGTCACTCCTGGGATAGGAAGTACCTCTAGCATCTTGATATGAAATGGCAGGCCTGGCTTGGAAACAGTTTTCAAAAAAAGAAAATAGCTGATATGGAAGAATCAAGGACATAAGTAAAATGCCATACACCCAAATTGAGAAAGGTGGCTTCCAAACCCACCCTAAAGACCACAGGACTGGATCTGATAATAGTTAACCACTACTTACGTGTAAAAAGTCATGTCAGAATGTAAATAGGTGGGTCTCAATCAAATGCTAACATGACAAATTAACACCACTAGTTGAGAGCACACGACTGACATATTCGTGAGCACCCCCAAGCTTGCATTTGTCTTGTTTGCATAGTTTGCGATTTTTTTAAATGATTTGTTTGAGGGTTTTGTTTTGTTATGTTGCCTTAACACAATAAGGCAATGGTGAGAAGTCTTGGACCACACCTAGCAATGCTCAGAGCTTGCTCTTGGCTCTGTGCTCAGAGTTCGCCTCCCGGTTGGATGTAATCAAGGTGAGGCCCTTGTCCAGTACTGGTTCTCCGGTCCATTTTGCAAGACTTTTATATTCTTTTTCTTTTCTTCCTTTTTTGACCGAAAAGAGTGCACAGCAGTTCTCTTTCTCTTTATAGTTTGGTAGTGCCAGGACTTGAACCCAGGTCTTCACATGTTCTTCTGCTACTGCGTTCCATGCTCAGCCTTATTCACTTGAGAGATTTTGACTTAAAGAGAAAACAATAAACAGAAGGAACTAGGGGGCAAATTTCTACTAAGTCAATAAAATAATGAAGTCATTTCAAAAGAAACAAGGGCACACAAAGGAAAAAGCTGCAGAAAAAAAAGTGCGACTGTGCCTGCTAATGTAGCTTTTTTTTTTTTTTTTTTGGTGCATGTTGAACTGTAAAAGAAACAGCATTTGATTCTCAGCTTATTGCTGCATTTCTCATCACAGCCCTGCCTGTCTCCGCCAAAGCTTTCTAGCGCCCAATAGAGCAGACACTGAAGCGTGAAGCTGTCACAGGAAGACAAAAGGTTTCCACCCGGCCGAGGGTTGCCTTCCAAGGCCCTCGTTTTCCATCTCACAACCGACCTGGCTTCTGATCAGCTCTGCTTTTTTCTAAAACTTGGCAGCAGCTGACCAGTAAAATTTGGTCTTTGCCGGAAGTTTTAGCTACAGCGGTGGCAAGGGTTAATATTAAGCCCACCACAGTCTTTCGTACAATCTCCCAGGAGATCTCTCAATGGATTTCCACCGCCACTGGAAATAATGGCTCGCAGCTGCAGCAACCCAGAGCAACACTTGATATTCCCGCACGCGGGCCAAGTGCTCGCAGTGGAAATGAGGGAATCACCCAGGCGGCGCTTGGACTTTCTTTTTTGGGGAGGGGACGGGGGAAAGTTTCTTGGCCACCACCTGAAAGGCCCAGCCCTTGCTGCTTTGGCTCTGGTCTTCTGAACACTCTCCTTGGGCCAGCAACGCGTGGAAGGGGCCACAAGAATAAATTCCCTAGGGAAATCTCTAGGGATAATGGGAAATCTCCAGAGAAATGGGAAATCTCTAGTGCAAAGGGATTTCTGTGTTCTGCAGAGCACTTTTCAACCGTTGAAAGAGTCTGGAGCCAGGCATCATGGTTGAAGATTCAGCGCTCAACTGTGTGTCATGATTTAGACACAGTCAAATGTTTCTCAGCTTCTGGGCATCTTCAGTCGCTCTAATCCAGAGGTTCTTGTGCTGGAAGTCCAAAATCACGAACAAAATTTTTGGTATATAGAGCTTTGATGACTGGAAAATGTGGCCAAGCCTCCAGAAAAAAATGGCTAAGCTATTGTTTAGAGCAGAGTTTTTTCAACCTTTGCACACCATCAACACTTTTGACATGGTTTTCTCTTTGTAGCCTTCCCCACTCTGTCTTACCAGTTGTTTCTCTAGTCTTAAACTGTTTCCTCCCCACTTATGGGATTCCCCTTTAGATATCCTAGTGGCCCACAATGGGGTCCTGGTTGAAAATTTCTGATTTAAAGGACTGAAATGATAGAACAGTGGGTAAGGCACTTGCCTTGTATGTGGCAGAACCTGGTTCAGCCCCTGCACCTCATAGGATTACCTAGAACTGCCTGGAGTAATCTCTGAATTCAGAGTCGGATTATGCCCTACACAGCTGGTTGTGACCCAAAAGTGAAAAAAGAAAGAAGAGAGAGAGGAGGGAGGGAGGAAGTAAGCAGGGAAGGAAGGAAGGAAGGAAGGAAGGAAGGAAGGAAGGAAGGAAGGAAGGAAGGAAGGAAGGAAGGAAGGAAGGAAGGAAGGAAGGAAGGAAGGAAGGAAGGAAGGAAGGAAGGAAGGAAGGGAAGGAAGGAAGGAAGGGTGGAAGGAAGGAAGAAGGAAGGAAGAAAGAAGGAAGGAAGGAAAGAAGGAAGGAAGGAAGAGGAGGGAGGGAGGGAGGGAGGGAGGAGGAAGGAAGAAAGAAAGGGAGGGAGGGAGGAAGGAAAGGAGGGAGGGGAGGAAGGAAGGAAGGAAGGAAAGGAAGGAAGGAGAAAAGGAGAAAGGAAGGAACTAAGGAAGGAAGGAAGGAAGGAGGAAGGAAGGAAGGAAGGAGGAAGGGAGGAGAGGGAGGGAAGAAGAAAGGAAGAAAGGAAGGAGGAAGGAAGGATGAAAGGAAGGAAGGGAGGAAGGGAGGAAGGATGGAGCGAGAGGAAGGAGAGGGAGGAAGGGAGGGAGGAAGGAAGGAAAGAAGGAAGAAAGGAAGGAAGGAGGGGAGGGGACAAAAGGGAGGGAGGAAGGAAGGGAAGGAAGGAAGGAAGGAAGGAAAGGAAGGAAGGAAGGAAGGAAGGAAGGAAGGAAGGAAGGAAGGAAGGAAGGAAGGAAGGAAGGGAGGAAGGGGAGGAGGGGAGGGAGGAAGGAAAAGAAGGAAGAAAGGGAGGGAGGGAGGGAGGGAGGGAGGGAGGGGAGAGGAGAAGGAAGGAAGAAAGGAAGGAAGGAAGGAAGGAAGGAAGGAAGAAAGGAAGGAAAGAAGAAAGGAAGGAAGGAAGGAAGGAAAGGAAGGAAGGAAGGAAGGAAGGAAGGAAGGAAGGAAGGAAGGAAGGAAGGAAGGAAGGAAGGAAGGAAGGAAGGAAGGAAGGAAGGAAGGAAGGAGGAAAGGAAATAAGGAAGGAGGAAAGAAATAAGGAAGGAAGGAAGGAGGAAGGAAATAAGGAAGGAAGGAGGAAGGGAGGAAGGGAGGGAAGAAGAAAGGAAGGAAGGAAGGAAGGAAGGATAGAAAGGAAGGAAGGGAGGAAGGGAGGAAGGATGGAACGAAGGAAGGAAGGAAGGAAGGGAGGGAGGAGGAAGGGAGGGAGGAAGGAAGGAAGGAAGGAAGAAAGGAAGGAAGGGAGGAGGGAAGAAGGGGAGGGAGGAAGGAAGGAATGAAGGAAGGAAGGAAGGAAGGAAGGAAGGAAGGAAGGAAGGAAGGAAGGAGAGAGAGACGAAGGGAGGGAGGAAGGAAGGAAATATTTATAGGGAAATCCAGAGAAAAGGGAGTTCCTAAGATTATCCTGATATTATCTGTATTTCTCTTCTTCTGCCAAACCACAGTCTGATAATCAGACATCCATTCCTCTCTTCAGTTGCTTGTTTATTCAATCTCCTAACTACCTGGTCCACCATTCATTCATTCATCCAGTCACTAACCATACTCTCTTTGCTTGCCTTTGATAGGCACAATGCAGCAAAGCACATGGCAAATGTCATTTCTCTGGAAAAGTGCCCTATTTGGACCAGCTACACTGGAAGAGTTATTATCTCTAGGGCTGTTGAGATATTGCAGTGATCTTAAAAACAGCCCCAAGGGCCTTCACTAAACCACTGCACTGCAAATCGCATACCCATATTTTATAATCACATATAATTTGTAATCATGCATAATTTTAAATTATTTTTAAAGTATTTTAAATATCTTATTTAATTTTTTGATATTTACACCTATCTACTTATATCTGAATGCTGGTCAGAGAACTCCATGAGCTTTTTCTACGGCTCCCACATCCCTCTACAATACTGAAAATTGGCTGTGACAGAATTTTTAAAGTATCAGGAAGCACCAGAGCTACTCAATGATGTCATGGGGGTCCCTTGAGAAAATGTGGTCATTAAGTGGGTTGCATGTGGTGATAAGAAGCCATTAAAATAAACAGAACTTCTCTATAATTACTAAATTTCCCAGAAAAACAATTAGAGTGCTTGAGACATTTTGTGTCTGTCTTCCACTGAGTTCAAAGTTTCCGCTCCACCCATTTGCTAAAAAGTACTTGTTGAAATTGTGCAGCATAACTAAGAGAGAAAAGAACTGGAGGCCTTTCTGGAGTACTTGACAGAAATCTTGGCTGTGTATAATTTTCTTTTTAAACAATTGGGAGCTTTGCAATAAAATAGAATAAAAGGCCTTGTTCTATTTGAAAAACACCATCTCTTTCAAATCATTATGTAAGATATAACTTCTGAGAGTTGTATTATAATACAATAATACTTACAAAATATACAATATATATTATATATTGTATATTATATATACAATAATACAATATATCATGTAATAATACATTGTATACAATAATTTATTATATTATGATATAATAAATTGTAATACAATAATCTTGTATTACAACCAGTCATATGTTGTTATATAATCACGTATATTATATGTCAGAACTGTTTATATGTATGTGCATATAAGCAGATGGTCTTATGTAAATTATTTAACAGTTCATTTTCTTCTTTCCTCAGTACATAGACTATCACTCACTGGAAATCCACATTAGAAATACTTTCTGTGTCTGGATAGTACAATGCCTGTGGTAGTGTTTCCATTTGCAACTAACACATTTCTATCCCTGGCACCACATATGGTCCCTCAGTATCACCAGGAGTGATCCAGGGCACAGAGTCAGAAACAAGCCCTGACTTTAGTTCTGGGTTACTATCCTGAAACCCAGCTAGCTCCCTCCTCGCCCACTCCCCAACCCCAAAAGGAATTCTTTCAGATTTGGTCAGATTTGTTTAGAAAATGATAAATTTGTCAAATATCTAGCTCCCACTGGAACACATTTGTATATAAATTAAATATAAATAAATTCACTGATCACACATATAAATATTTAACTGACGACAAAGAAACCAAGAAAATAAAATCAATAAATGCTGTTGAGAAAAGTGGGTAGTACATGCAAAAGAGTGAGGCTGAAACCCTCTATCACGCCGAGCACCAATATTTACACAAAATGGATGAAAGTCTTGAATATTGGATCTGAAATCACGAATTACACTTACTTAATGAGATACAGATAAAACTCCTCAGGTTACTGACTTCTCTTATACATTTGGAAATCTATTCCAACAGCCAAGGACATGGAAACAAAGATGTATAAATGGGATCACATTAAACTGGAAAGCCTCGTCAGGGAGAAAGAAACTGCTACTAAAATGAAGATATTCTACTGAATTGCAGCAACTATTCATCCACCATAAATCTGAAAACAAAAGAAAACAATTCCATCAAAAGTGGGAAGAGTAAAGCTAACTCTTCACTGAAGGGGACATTAGTGGGCCAAGCATGTGAATACAAATCTTCATCGCTACTAATTATCAGGTAAATGCCAGCCCACAAGACACTGAATAGTCACATTACAGAGGAGACAGTGGTCTATAGCAAAAAGGCCAAAAATAGCTGGAAGCTATGCAAAAAGGAATCCTCAATCTCTCTTAGTGGTGTTGTGAACTGGTTCTGTCTTTATAGAAAACAGTATTGAAGACTTCTCAAAGACATTCAAACTAGAACTACCATATGATCCAGCCATTTCCCTCCTAGGTATTTTATTTGAAGAACAGAAAAATACTAATTTGAAAAGGTAAGTACAGACATTGTACCTGCACGGCAGAGCCTGGCAAGCTACCCGTGTTGTATTTGATATGCCAAAATACCAGTAACAATTATAGACCTCATTCGGAATGGATTGTGGCTCTTTATGTTCCTGGAGCAAGCAGATGCCCTTGGGCTCTACTAGCATGAGACAGGACATATGGAGATGTTACTGGGGCCCGCTCGAGCAAATCGATGAACAATGGGAAGACAGTGATACAGTGAAGTACAGACATCTTCATTCCAGTGCTTCATACAATCCTATATAACTCTGCTATATAGGGGAAGAGAGTTTAAGAAAAGGTGGTGAAGGGTTATTGGCCCATTGGTGGTGGAATGGTATTTTAACATAAATTAGAATAGATATGAAACTATATAGATATAGATATAGATATATATGTATACATATCTATACATAACAGAACCTAATGTTTCCTCAATGAAATAGTTTCATATTAATATCCAAGACCAGAATGGAAATCAACAAGAGAAAGAAAAGGACAGAAATGAAACATTGACGTTATGTGACTCAGGGCAGAGCCATCAATTTCATAAAGTTTGTGCCTCATTTACTTCACTTGTTGTGACCCTTGTAGGTGCTGTGTTTAATCTCATCAGCAATTTCTCTTTGTAAGGAAATCAGGCATACTTGGGTGTTAAACTCCCTTTTATAAATCAGATCCTATTCTTTATGTATGCAACTGTTTCAGAGAAGCTTTCTTTTCATTTTCTAAACACAATAGAAGATTAAATGGCAGGCTCTCATTCCGTGAATGCTTTTGCATTTTCTCACTAGCGCAGAATGATACGAGAGCACACATAACACATGCTCTTCTTTTGCAATCAGTCTGTCTTTACACTTAAAATGATTATTTGTACTTGTTTTTTCTTTGTCATGAGAGTATATCCTTCTAGAAGACTGGGAGGAGGTTGAATTTATCCAGTAGGATCAAGATCTTTTGACATAAAATTCTTTGCCATCAAGATTCTTTGTATGATGCTCGATAAAATTGGGGAGGAATGTATAAAGAAAAGAATAAATGAATGGCTCCTTTCACGATGATTTGGCGGGATACCTAACCCAAAGGAGACTTTCTCGAGGTTTCTCAGCATATTTGGCACTGAAGATCGATGTTTACAGCACATTATTCATCTCAAAAAAGTCAGAAGATGGAGGAGATGATCATTCACCTAGGATGCTGGAGAGGAATGTCTGAAAAATCTCTCATTTTATAAATAATCTACCAAATTTAAGCTTGCTCAAATGTTTGTAACAGAGAACATGTTTTTAGTGGTTGCAAGAGAGCAATGACCTCTAGCATCTATTAATACTCTGCCAACTTTTGGTTGCTAAATTTATCATCAGGGATGAATGTTATTTTCTGCACCATATAGAATTTTCTTGTAGAACTCAAACTAAATTTAGAAAAATAACATACAGAATTATGTTAGGCTTCACTCATATGTGTATAAAAATAAATACTCTGTGTGCATGAACTCACGTACTTAACGGACCTTTTTTTTTAAAGTAGGATAAACCTCTATTATTTTTCACTAATGGGGAAAGCAGGATTCTAGATAATTATTTTTAGTTATTTTGGGTTTCTTTGGAATTAATGTTCCAAATTTAGTAGTCATATGTTTAGTATAAGATGTGTATATATATACATATATATATATATAAAACTTTATATATCTATAAATCTATAGTTTTACATATGTAAATTTCTGTTGCTTTTATAACCAAATTTAAACAAAAGAATGAAATCAAATTGAACACCTAATTCCAGGAGAATTTAAGGATTTCAAAGCTCTGCCCCAATAGTTTCTAGATGCCTGAACTAGCTTCATGTTCAGAGGCTCCCTTGCCTTTCAAATATTATGCGGCCTCCATGGAGGTCTCAAATTCCTAGAACTCGGAAGTAAGCAATGTCTCACGGTTCTATACGAATAGCTTCAACTCTTAGATTAAAAGAGGACTAAACAAGTAGTGAGATGCTGGGTGGGGAAGCAAGTGCCAGAGAAGGTACGTTATTCCTAGCCTCTGTCCCTTTTAATCTGCTTGCCTGGAAAGCAGCTGCCGACCTCCCCAGAGAACAAGCAGGACTACCTAGCACCTGGTGAGCACCTGTTGGCTGTGCTGGTTGTTATGGCTGGTTCTATTTTGATTGGAAAGAGCATTTGTTTGGATTGGTTGCTGCTCATGCTTTCATGCTCATCACATATTTTCAACATCAGTCCTAGGAATATTAAGTCGATGATACAATCGTGATGCTCATTTTGTCTCTGTCATGGAAGATTACCTTTATGAGATTTTGAATATTAATGGATCGGAGCGACTCTACAGTAAGTAGAGTTCTTGCTTTGCGTGTGGCCTACTCAGATTCATTGCTGGCAGCCCATACAGTCTCCTGAGCACACCAGGACTGATCTAAGTGTGGTTTCAAGAAAATGCCTCAAGTATCATGGTATGATGACTCCCTCACCTGCCAACCCCCAATTAAAAAGAATTTGATATGGGCTATATTTGGGCAATTCCAAACTGATGAATATATCAGTAATACTGAAGTAAAATAGGTAATGCATCTAAATTTTGAAATAATTTTTTAAGAAAATAGAATGGCAAACAATACAAATAGAGGATTAATAAATGTGAGCAAGGCAATCTATTCACCACAGATCTTGTTGGCTAAATGCTGCTAATAGCATGAAAATGAACAGTCTTATTGACCTATGAAAATTTGCTTTAATGATGCATCTTTTTTCATCACAAAAATGAAATTTCAGCCCTTTGTATATTTAAGGAGCAAACGGATGGAATGAATTTTAATGCGACTTTATTCTGATTTTACTTCCTATTCTTGTCAGTTATATAAAATCAGGAAAAACCAAGAAGCGTACAGCTCCTGAAAAAAGAGTAACAGTATCTCTGCATGGAGCTGAAGCCACCTCTACTGATATTCAGCATTCAGTTAAGCAAATAAACAAATAATGGCACTTCACAATGATTTAAAAAAATTCAGGATGCAAAGGTTTGCTTAGTGGCTAGACACAGCTGGAAATAATTGGGAAGCAGAGTATAGTGCAAAAGAGTTTAAAGACCACATGGTCTCAATGATATTTTCGTAGTGCTCCAAGCAATTTTCTTCCACAAGTCAAATGGTTTCAAGACTTTCCAGCTCAAAATTACCTACAAAACATAAATGCCAAAAAAGGTAAACTGCAACACATTAGGACAAAACAACTAGTTACCCTTGAGGAAATTCCTTGTCAAAATTGTGAATGGGACATTCCGTGGCACTGACAACGCTCACACAGCCTTTGATCCAAACTGTGTCCCTGATCCATTCCAGTAACGAGAATCAGGAGTGATTCCCACCCTGTACTAAGAGTCACCTGCCTGTGCTTATTTCTCTGTCGTGTATGGAATGAGGGAGCAATTCTAGAACCAGCCTCAGAGAGTGAACCTCGAAGTCACAGTAATTATTGACTGTGACAGCAATTTGTACCCAACATGCAAAGTCATAACTTGAGGTTACTTTGTGAGTGACACATCAGTCAAACCAAAGCTAGCCACAACTTTCCCAGTAATCTATGCAGTCAATAGCATCATCATAATTCATGATCAGAAATCATTCAAATAGGAAGAATTTAGAATTTAAAATTGTACCTCTAAATTGTGTCTCCAACGGTATTGAAGATGACAGGATTTTTCATTTAAGTTGATTGGAGGGGGAGTAGGTGATTTTACATGTTTTAATATAATTCATTTAATTCTAAAATATGATAATGTCATAATAATGTTACCAAACTATTAGAGAACATCACTTAAAGGGCCAGTAACCTAGCCTAAAGGGCCAGTATCTCAGCTTATAACAGTTGAGAAAACTGTTAAGTTTAGGATTCTGAACCTAGCCTGAAACTCTAAATAGAGGCCCCAGGAGAGAATCTGGGGCTTCCAGACAGACAGAGCAGTGGCCCCTGATACCTCAACTGAAAGGCGAGTACCGGGCCATGGGGCCTCTGGTGCCTGGGCCAAATAGCCAGCACCAGGGAGGAGAGGCTGCTCCTAGTGTCTAGGCCCGAGGGCCAGCACCAGAGCCACAAGGCCAGGTAGCTGAGCACAAGGTCTAGCACCAAGTCCACAGGGCCCCAAGGCTACAGGGCAACACGGCCACAGGACCAAACAGTGAGACAGAGAAATAGAGATACAGACTCAGAGGAACCAAGGAACAGAGGCAATAGGGCCAAACAGCGAAACTTGGGAAAATAGAGCTAGGGACTTAAATAGAGAAACAAAGAGAAAAAAAGAGTCCCTGAAGAGAAAAGCCTAAACAGAAAGGACCTAAGAAAAGAGGTTCTGGAAAGACAGGTCCTAGGATAGGACTTGACAGGTAATGGGTGATGTCCTGAACCAAGACCTCCAGAAGATAGGGGTCCTGAAGAGAGGAGCCTGCCCAGATGTCCCCATGAGAGCAGCCTGCCGGGAGAACCTGTAGGGGAGGTGGAGGTCCCTGGAGAAAGGTTCCTGCAGCAAGCAATGAGGTGAATCAAAAAGTAGCAGAAACATTAAAAAAAAAGTAACCTTCATGAACCTCTGGTCTTCTTCTTTCAACCATTAAGGGGTCAGGGGGAATGGTGTAGGCTCCTGACACAGGCCAGAGGCCCTGATGGATTGTGAGTACTGTTGGGGGACCCAGCTAGATCTCCTCCCCTGTTGCAGTACACCTGCCTAAAGCCTCTGCTCTGGCCTGGAATTGCCTCCTGCAGGTCACTTCGTAGATAGGAGGGCATTGTCTCTCATGCTACCACAATCATCGTGGGACTAGCTAGATCTTACGGTATATTTGCCTGGTCATGTTGGATCTCTAAGTAATTAACCCAGAGAGAAATACTGTTTGCCTCCAAGCAAGCAAGCATGGCTCCCTGATAACTCAAAGCTAATATACAGAACAACCATGGAGTAAAGACGAGACTCTTGTGAAGGCTTGGAGAAATATATAACTGGCATTAGTATAGTCTTTGGAACAGATGCATGCCTTTGTATTCTGAGATATAGCTCATCTCAGAAGCCCCTTCTCTCTACCCGGCAAAGGCATTTCCTAGGAAGATCCCGAGCCAGCAACATTAACATCTAAAAAGGGCCTACCTGAGGTCCTGGGAGAAATTACCTGAGGCCATTTGACCCTGACAGCTTCCCATACAAGTGGGAGGTCTGGGTTAGAGGGATATAAAACTAGACTGCTTCCTTTCTTCGCTCTTTTTTGGCGGGTCACTCTCCCCCTCCACCCTTTCTGCTGGTGCCTTGTCTCTCTCTCCTCTCTACAGGCCTTAATGCGTGGTGGCCGCCATCTTGACATACACTTGGCTGGGGTCCTAACTAGGAACATTGAGTTTGGAGTTTTTCCTATTGTTGATTTGTATGTCTGAACCTATATTAAGTAAAGCATTCTGAAACGTCACAGGATTCTCGTGTCTTTCTCCATCTGGCGGCCACCAATCCCCTGGGACAGAAGGGGATCCCTGACCCTGCTCCCGGATTTTGTGTGGGGCACCACAGCGTTTCCCTGCACTCCCTCCCTGCCTACTGGCATCTGCTGCCATGGTTACCCACTGACACCCAAGTACTGTTAGGACCCTGGAATCCACAGGGAGTGTCCCTTGATCCAGGGGCCTTGGGACTCCCTGAGGGGGGGAGCCTCAATCCCCCCTCATCTCTTTCTATTTATAAGCACTAACACCCAATGGCCCCATTGGGTGTTCCAGAGGCCCCATTCACTCTCAATGGAACAAACATCTCTGAATGCAGCAGTTATGTGTACCTAGGTAGAGAAGTCAACATGATGAATGACCTAAAACCTGAGCTGTGCAGGAGGAAGAGAGAGCCATGGAATGCCTTCAAAGGCATCAAAGAAATAGCTAAAAGGACAAAGAACCTCGGGCTCGGGGCACATCTCTTTGACTCCACCATTCTCCCTGCATTAACATACGCCTCAGAGACCTGGGCCCCTACGAAAGCAGGATGAGAATGCTATTCGGGTCTCCCAGAGAGGAATCAAAAGAGCTATGCTTGGAATATCACGCCTCACTCAAGTGAGAGAAGGAATCGGAGTTCTGACCTCCGTCACTATTCCAGAATCAGGGATGCTGTCTCCTTTGTCAAGGAATGAAAATCAGATGGGCTGGACATGTAATGCAATTTGGAGACAACCGCTGGACTAGAGCCGTTACCGACTGGATCCCAAGGGATGTCTAAAGATCACGTGGCCGCCCACCTACAAGATGGTCAGACTTCCTTGTCAAGACCCTGAAGGAACGGTTTGAGGCTCTTCATATTCCTGAATCAACCAGATGCCATTGGGCTACATTGGCACGTGATAGGGGCCAATAGAAATGTTACTGGCGCCCGCTCGAGCAAATCGATGAATAACGGGATTCAAGTGATCAAGTGATCAACACCCAATGGCATGCCAATTTTTCTTTAGCGAGTTATATGAAAAGTTTTCATTTAATAAACGTAATTATGTGACTTTTTCTGTGGATTTAACATACAAAATTTGCTTGCATCTTATGAAAGTAATTGAGGATTCCCATTTTATTTATTTTTTAATATTTTTATACCACTGTGATATATAGAATTACAAGGATGTTCATATTTGAGTTTCAGTCGTTCAGTGTTCCAGCACCTGTCCCTCCACCCATGACCATTTCCCACCACCAATGTCCCCTGTTTCCCTCCTCCCCAGCCTGCATCTATTGCAGGCACTTTTCCTTTCTCTCTCTCTCCTCTCCTTCTCTCCCTCTCTTCCTTCTCTCACACATTGTGGCTTGCAGTACATATATTTAGAGGTTATTATGTCTATTCCTTTGCCTACACTCAATGCTCACTTCTAGGCTGGCATCATCATTTCCAATAATTATTAGGACACTATTCCTTTCTCTGTCTTACCTAACTTCTGACTTCCATGCATTTGCAGTAGATTCCACCCACTGACGAGACCTCCTGATCCATGTTTTGTCTGGCTTGGATATTGGTATCATGCTATTATTTATATCCTGCAAATAAATACAATCATTCTATATCTGTCATTTTTCTTCTAGCTAATTACACACAGCATGAGAGGATTTCCATTTTAAACATGAAAATATTACTTTTCATAGAAAATAAGTAAATTTTATGAAATAATAAAAGGACAAAGAACCTCCGGCTCTGGACTGGATTTTTAATGCCCTCTTTTCAAATAAAAATAGACATGTCCGAGTAAAGTAATTGATGTTTTAAACTAATTATTCTTCAAATTAAAATAGGGGGCTGCAGAGATAGTACAGCTAGCGGGCTGCTGCCCTGCATATGGCCATCCTGGGTTGGATTCCAGCATCCACATAGCCCCACTGCACTGCCAGGAATAGTTCTTGATTGCAGAACTAGGAACAACCCTGAGCATTGCTGGGTGTGGTCAGAAAACAAAACACACACACACACACACACACACACACACACACAAGAAAATAACAATAGCATTATATTACAGAAAATGCTCATCCACCTCTGTGAAGGCCAAATAAAACATCCTAAATACTATTTCAATTAGATTCAGATTTTTCTGGATTCAGTAAAAATAGGATTGGGTTTTGAACTGAATTTTAAATATGTAGATAACTGATAATAGCAGAGAACATTAAGAGGCAAGGATACCTACTGAAATTTAAAACAGGTAAGAAGACATACATCACTAATAGTAGCTCAAATATACCCAGAGAGCTCTCTATTTAATTTCCACTGAGTTAGACATCATGAAGAAAATTTATTGGTCTTTTCCTGGGGTTTATATGTAGTCAAATTACAATTACTTTAGTTTTCAAATATAATTAGATGTCAGCTGCATGAACAATCTTTTTTTTCTGTATTTGCAATATATTAGATAAGGATGACACTATATCTAGGCAAGCCTAGAACTAGCATATCTTATACTTTAGGTCAAATGACCCTTTTTTGTTTTTATAAATAAAGTTTTATTGGGAAACAGCTAGTCTGACTCTCTGATGAATTGTCTGTGTTAGTTTTCACTCTCCAACAGTAGGATTGAATAGTTGCAACAGAGACTGTCTGGCCACAGAGCCAAAAATAGTTACTGTCTGGCACTTTATAGAAAAAGTTTGCCAACCCGACCTAGACGATTGTGGCATATGCTTAAAAAAAAAAGAAAAGAAAAGAAGAAGGAAGGAAAATATGGTCTACTGAAGTCTTAGTAGACAAAGAGAGACAGAGTTGAAATTTCACGCTCTTTCCAGACAGTGCCCTGGGTCCCTGTGGCACGCCATCTGTCATTGTAGCATCTTAGTTATTATTGCAGAGGACATCCATTTGGCCTAATTGCAGTAACGCCACAGATAGCATTTGCAGAAAGAAAAGAAGAATTGCCAAAGCCCGTTAGCTTGAGATAACATTTTATTGAATCTTCACCCTATGACTGGATTTCAGTTACTTCTCTCTCTCTCCTCAATAGCCTAAGTCCCTGAGCCCTAGTGTTTCTAACTTGAGGGAATTAATTTAGTACTTTATTTAAACTCAGTGGAATTCAAGTATTTTACAAAGCTACCATAGATAGTATATTTTAGTATAGTATAGAATCAGTGTTGTGTTAAATATTCAACACACAATAGTATGTTAAAATTACTAAAATAATTGAAGAAAAATCTCTAGAAGTTGCATACAAAAAACATGTAGAAATCATCTCTAACTCTTTCAACTGTAGTCCATAAAGTAGCACAATAGCCCCAGAAGATCTTGGATACGCTAATTCTTGCTGTGGATACAAATTAGAGCCATATTTTCTAGAATTAGATAAAAACAAAAAAGTAACGCCAATTCCCATGGATTCCTGCTTGTCAATGATGTTAATCTTTAAATAAATCAACTACTAAAAGAGCTCAGAAAAATTATACGTGATAGAAAAATCATATTAATTAATTATATAAGCAATTTTGTATGAATGCAAAATTTTGTATGAATTTGAATTTTTTGTATGAATGTTACTATGTAAAGCAACACTTTGACTCAAACAACATTGCACTAAGTACAGATGATATAAATATTTGATTGAACATTATAAATATTTGATTGAACATGTCTTGGTCTATTTACAATCAAAAAGTATTAAATCTGTCTTCAGTAGAGTTTAAGGTATACTCCATATCAAATTGGTGAAATAATAAATTCATACACCTATCCATTATTGCTTTTCAGTATCTGATTGCTATCCTAATTAAACTTAGCTACGCTATTGTTGTTATACTTTATTTTTTTTTAAAAAGAAGGCTTGGAATTGATGCATTGCAATATACAAAGCACTAAGCAAAACATAGCTTCCATTACCTTTTTAATAAACTATTAATGATTTACTTTACCTATTTAGGTAATAAAATAGTCCAAGCATCGACAAGACAAGCAACTATCTTTACAGAGTGTATATTTTTAAGCCTAGTGTATACTGATATGATAGTGGGTTCTATTTTTCTGGTATTGAAATGCCCCCCATGTAGAAATATTTGCAGGAAAACCTGATGTTTTCTTTTGTTTAAGTACTAATTTAAAACTTTTGAGGGAATAACAACATTTTATTAATTCGTGTTTTTGAGGACACGCTTGTAAACCATGTAAAAATTGTTCAAGACATATTCTAAATGAGAAGTTTGAAATCTGTCCATTTCCCAGAAACAAATGTGATGAGTTTTGTGAGCCTATGGTTAGATGTTTCACTGACCACCCAGACCAAAGGCATTCATACAAATGTTCTGAGATACACCCAGCCATTAAAATACCACAAAACAAAATGCCAAGTAGCACATCCCAGTTGGCATGGATACAACTGTGTTCTAGAAATTATTAAATGAATCTTCTATTTCTATTTTTCTGAATGACCCATTCTGTGTCTAGTCAGTTGGTCTGTCTCTTAAAATAGGGAGAGAATTTCCACATATACTACTTAGTTACTGTGCTGGTTATTTTACGGCTAGAACCCAATCTCTTCTCTTTCTCCTTTTCTGGACTCGAAACTGATTGTATATTTATTTGTGTGATTATTTATATTCATACTTTGCTCACTTTACCAAAAAAAAAAACTCTTTCAAAAATAAAATAATTCATGGACTTCTCTCTCGTCAGACCTCCACCCAGCAGACCAGCCTATCAGTGCCCGACTTGCGCGGCCGCTTGCGGCTGCGCGGTTCATAACAAATGCTGGACTTAGAGATGCCTACAAGAGTATGCTACCTGCACGGCAGAGCCTGGCAAGCTACCCGTGTTGTATTTGATATATATATGCCAAATACCAGTAACAATTATAGACTCATTCCGGAATGGATTGAGGCTCTTTATGTTCCTGGAGCAAGCAGATGCCTGGGCTCTACTAGCATGAGACAGGACATATGGAGATGTTACTGGGGCCCGCTCAAGCAAATCGATGATGAACGGGAAGACAGTGATACAGAGATTTATATTCATAGGGGGTGTTTGTTTAGACCATACCAAGCTATGATCAGGTCTTATTCTTGGCTCTATACCAGAGATCACACCTAGTGCTACTCAAGGGACCACATGCAATCCTGGGGATTCAATCAGGGCAGGCAATGTGTAAGACAAACGTATTAATACTTGTATTTATTTCTATTTCCTGAAGGTGGTATTTAATATTCTGAATGTAGCTTCTGGTTGGATTTGGTATGAGAATAATTGGAAGAAGAGGATAGAAAAAAGGGAGATGAGTATGAATTTTCTTGACTTCTGCATACTGGTGGTAAATATTGGCTTTTATGTTCCTCCACCTATGACCATGGCTCCCAAGAGTTGGCTATTCTGAAATGGTATAACACCAGTTAAGTTTTGCGTAATTCATTTATCAAGCTTAGGGATAAGAACTGTTGTTCCATTTTTTCTCATTCATGGCTGTTGTACCATTAGCCCATGATCAATGCTGTTCTACTCAAAAAATGTTCATCTTTCTTCCCAGTTTTTTTGAAAGTTGGATGAACCAAAAATAACTCTATTTAAGGTGTATGACATGATGGTTTGTTATATGTATGGTTTTAATGCAATTATCATAATAAATTTAATTATCACATTCATCATTCCATAATTGCCATTTTGGAGTGTGGAATGTGGAAAGTAGTAATTAAAGACCTAGCCAATGATATTCGATGCTTTTTCCTGGTTCTGAAATCAGGAGTCACTCCTAGCCATGTATGGTGAATCAAATGTGGTTCCAGGTATCAAACCAAAGTGGACCATGTAAGAAAGTACCTTCATCTTTTTTCTTTCTCCAGTTCCCACAGTTACCTAACTGTTCATGGTGAGAACACTTATGTTCTACTCTCAGAATATTGCAAATATATACTATAGTCTTGTATAGTTGTCACTTGTTTTCCCATTGTTCATCGATTTGCTTGAGTGGGCACTAGTAACATTTCCATACATCCTGTCCCAAGCAAGCGCAGCCCAAGGGCATCTGCTCACTTCAAGAACACAAGGAGCCTCAAACCATTCCTTCAGGTCATGGGAATGAGGCCTATAATTGTTACTAGTTTTTGCATATCAAATGCAACACAGGTAGCTTGCCAGACTCTGCCGTGTAGGTGGTAGACACTCAGTAGTAGGCTCTCATCTCGTACATTTACTGATGAACCTCAAAGGGGAGAGATTGGCTTCCCCTGGGGTGGAGCTCTGATGAGTTGTGGAGTCTGGATGTTGAGAATGACTGGCATCATGGTGTGGGGTTCCTCTGGCTTCTTGCTAGGCTCACTGGGATGACGGGCCACAGCAAGAACCTGCCTAGAACTGTATCTAGTGTATATAGTGTATAAATGTGAAAGATCCTGGAGAGGACTTGGTCCTAACTTCCAATACTATCTAAGACTGTCGCGTGGCCGCAAAGGGGCTGCATGCTGGTGCAGCTGTGGGACTGGAGTGTCTCTTTTCGGTGTTACTGGCTGTGGTGGTTGGGAGCTGGCAGCCACACCTGCTGACATGGAGATGGAAGAATGGGAGAAGGAACCCAAATCCCTGCTCCAAGTCCAGCCAGTGTGGTCCCCCCTACACATATGAGCGAATCCTTGGAGCTATGTTGGACTTGGCCAGGGGGCTGGCTGGGCCTTTTACTACCCTCCAGACTCCACTCCATGGGCTACTCCATGTGGGGCTGAGTGGCACAGCTGTGGGTCTGGAGTGTCTCTCTTCCAGTGTTGCTGGTTGTGGTGGTTGGGAGCTTGCAGTCACGCCACATTGGAAGTGGAGGTATTTCTTTGAAATCGTGTTATTTACTTTGATATTATACCCAGAATGAAATGACTAAATGTTTGATGGAGTTGGTGTAGGAAAAACACAAATCCTCTGCATTGTTGAAGGGATGTAAATTGGTAGAGATGGTGTGGAAGAAAGTATGAAAATTCCTCAAAATATCAAAAACAACTTCCATGAGGCCCAGCAATATATGTTCCTTAATACTTTTGAATGTGGCTTTTCTTACTATGTAATCTGCTTAAAAGACTTGTCACCACCTAAAGATATGTTTGTGAAAACTTGAAAGTGAACTGGGAGATAGCACAAGAGATAAGGCACTTGCTTGCACTTAGCTAAGCTGGGTTCAACTCCTGGCCCCATGTAAAGTCCCTTGGGTATTGTGCAGACTCACCTCTGACTACAGCGGCAGCAGAAAGTGCTGAATAGCATCTGGTATGGTCCCCAAATGACAAAATATCTAAAAAATGAATTTATTTCATTTCAATAAAGTATTAGTAAGGACAGATGTAAAAATTAAAATGACACAAGTGCATAAATACATAAAATGCTGCAAGTGAACTTGGATGGGGATTTAGTTCCCATAGCAACAACGTGTACTGGTGTTATTTAGGTGTGGTAAAATGAGAAGTCATATTTCTTTGTATATTTGTGAAGATTTCTACTGAAAATTTTGTAGAAACTTTCCACAAATCCACAAAACTCAATTAAAACACCACAGCCAGTGAGTACTCTGCGCATGCAGGGGTGAAAAAAGAGCTGACGTGTATTGAACGGTTTCCATTTGACAACCACCACATCAGTAACTTAATAAGGATTAGTTGATACTTTTTTCTTAATTCCACAAGTATTCATTATTAGATTCCAGTTACAACTGAGCAAATTGACTCACAAAAATTAAACCACCCACAGCTGCTGCCCAGAAGAGCTACTAGCATCTGTTCAATTTGTCGGTGGCTGTTCTTTGCTCTCATATCGCAGGTTTTCCCAGAAACCTGTGATAGTCGGTGCATCTGCTCTGTCTTCCTCATGCTGACCTGCTGCCCTTTGTGTCTGCCGGCATTTTAATATGTCTGTAATTCTTTGATGCTAAGGAATCTGTGCTATGAAGCCCCCAGGACCGCATCCACCCACGGTTCATTTTTCCTTTCACTCTCGACTTCTCTCCAGGGTAGTTGCTTCAGAAACACATTAGAATTCAAAGCCATAGTCTCATTTGTTCTAAATCACATAATTTCTATCAAGATTGCAGTTAAAGGAGATTGAGGGTCTGAAACACCTTTTTTTAGAGAATTATTACCTAAGTAATAATAAGCATGTTCTTTCAGCTTCTCAGGTCATGGTCAAAAATTTCCCCTGACGTCCTCTTCTGAATTGAGGGCTTTTTTTTTGAGACTATATTGTCATATATTTTTTATTTATTTCTAGAAAGACAAATATTAGCTTTTTCTCTTGGTAATTATAGAATAACTAAAAGATACTCTTTTTCTCTCAAGATCCATTCTCTGGCTAGTCATATTTCACTCTGGAAGTTCCTTAAAGCCTTTTTGAAATTTAAAACTGAAAAATAACTCATTTATTATGGGTCATATTTTTCTTTTTATTGGAATTATCAAAGCCATCAAATAGGAATTTCTGGGAGAAAATACATCCATTATTGTTTAATATATATTTCTGTATATAGCTAGATATGTCTGTAACCATGTCTATATTTACTATAAATATATGTATATACATATATACATACACATTTATTTACTTATTTTGTAGGGTATTTCTGTGTACATATATTATGTATTTACAAAATGTTATATAGCTACTAGATGTATCATTAAGTTATTAACAATATTGAGATCTTTGGTCACTGTGGGGAGATCCTGGTACCTTGGTGGTGGGAAGAAGTAGAGTAACATTACATGCCTAAAGCATAAATATGAATGCCTCTGTTAACCATGTTATTGCAATAAAAATAACAGCATTGTGACTAAACTTTTTAATATAAATATACCAAACACAATGATGTCAGTGTGTGTTTTTAGTTTTACAAGATTCTGGAACAATCATGTAGTGATAAATGTTCAAATTTTAAATAATCTATGTTTTTAGGTGGTAACCATAAAAATCAGTTTTACTAGAAACTATATTGAGTTTTCCATAAGTTAAGTTTTCCACAAATATTCTATATGGAACCTGAAATACTAAAAATGTTTTTAAAATCCACTGCAAAGCATTGACTCCTGTATTTTGTCAGTTAGACACATACACTGAATGTGATTTGAGATACTGAAAACAATGCATATTAGATTCACAAAAACTAAAGTTGAAAGGGTTGGGAGTTTGATAGCATAACGTTTGTCACTGCAGTAATATTGTATAAAATCAGAGTGCATACTTTGCATTTATTACATTAGTCACCCATCCAAACGTGAAAGTGAAGTGGTTACAAATAGTTTTCATCAAATATTGTGCCTCCTATTATTCCTAGCCCTAACCTTAAAAAGCTGACTTAACCAATCAATTTGCAATTTTTGCATTATTAAGAACATATTCTCTTCATACCTTTGAGAAAAGCATCTGTATATCATGTTCTCATTCCAGAACATTGCCTCTGGCCAAGACTTTCTTCTTAACAACATAAAAAGTAAAAAATGCAGAAAACAGCTAGTCCCAGAAAATTCAGTTTAAATGCCCAGCATTCCTTTAAGAGAAATTGCAGGTAGAATTTCATCTGTATTAGTCAGGGTTTTAGAAAAGCAGGTAGTATGTGGATATAACTGTCAAATTTCTATGAGTAATTCAATTGGCATGGAATAAATTTGGTTATATTTTTGACTGCTTGGTATTTCAAGGTTTTCTTTTTTTTTCCATTGTAGAGATGGACCCAGATTTAAAAACCATTTAGTGTGGCAATTTTCCCCCCTGATCCACTAACCTCCATATCTCTCTCAGCAAATTCTGCTTTTAAAAAATCAACAATATATTTCTATCATATGTAATGGATGGAAGCCACATCTTTCTAATTTTTCCCATATCAAAACTCCACAAAGAAGAACAAATGAATACAAAAACTGTGGAGGGAGGCCCTAAATATGGATTCAAGGATCCTTGTCTGCTGCTGTTGGCAAAATATCTCCTAATAAAATACCAAGAGCGGTCTGTGTCGGGACATTCTATCTAACAAATGTTATCTAGAAATAATGGTATATTGCTCTGACATTAGGTTAGGAGAGAACATGACTCCCATCCACCCTCTGTCAACCCTTTCCTTTTACTGAGCTTTAGGGTGAGACCTTCGTGAAGAGAAACCCAACCTTTTGTCGACAGCCAGTGACGAGCAGAGGTTTATCATCAAAAATAGAAGTCGGTCCTGCTGGAGTTTGTAGATGACATGATAGAAGCTCCTGGAGAAAACTTGACTGTAATTTCTTGAGACAACTTGAGCTATTACTGATGCAAGAGTAGTGACAGCAGGACTCTCCATACGTCCATGGTTCCCATGTTCTTCACTATTTTCAAGAGAAAAACTATTGAGTAATAAAGTTGCTCAGACAGAGAGTAAATTAAAGAGTTTATTGAAAAGTAAAGGAGAAAGGAAGAACTCTCCACATAGGATGGAACTAAATTGACTATGACTTTGGGTTTTTTTGGGGGTGACTGGTCTTTGTGTTACAGAAAATGCTGGTTAAGTTACAAGGAAGGGGTTTTCCTGTAGATGCTTTTAAATAAAAAAGGACTCTGCATTTTTTATCAATTGACATTGATGAAAATGTTAAGAAGATGCAAAGATTAAACAGAGTGGTCTGACCTTAGGTCTTTTCCATTATCTTAACCTCCCAGTACTCTAAACGCTGGGGCAAATTTTATGTTTCATTAACTTCCTGTTTATCAGAAAGAGCCAAGGAATTCCAAGGAAGTCAGAAAATATAAGATGGAACAGTTAAAACTGGGGCTGCTCACAGCAGCTGGCAAGGGGAAACTGAGGTTTCTTCTTTCAGTGTCAACACACACACAAAAAAAGATAATGCCATATCCCGAAACTCTAAACCTGTGAATTAAAATAACTCATCTGCTTTTGTAACCTATTGCGATTGGCTTATTTGTTACTTAGCTAAAACAAAAACCCAGAACAGAAATTAAAAGATGAGTGAAATCAGGAAGGCATCCATAGATAGTATAACTGTCTTCCCGTTCATCATCAATTTGCTCGAGCGGGCACCAGTAACATCTCCATATGTCCTGTCTTATGCTAGTAGAGCCCAAGGGCATCCAGGAACATAAAGCACCTCAAACCATTCCATCAGGTCATGGGAATGAGGTCTATAATTGTTACTGGTATTTGGCACATCAAATACAAAACGGGTAGCTTGCCAGGCTCTGCCGTATTAATATTAATTAATAGATAATAGTAGAAAAATAATCTTTGACTGTTAAGAATACCAGGAGAGGAAAAAGGAAAAGGGGAAGAATAGCTTGTCAAAATCTTATGGCAGGCTGTGGTAAGAGAAAGAAATTTGTAGGAATTTGGATGCAAATCAGAAATGTTTGTGGAAGGAGCAATCAGTGAGAATGAGAGAGACAGAAACTAGAGTTCCAGGAAAAGCTGTAAAATGCATCATATATAGAGAGAAAATAGAGATAAATCATAGAATCACACCTTTTAAAATATAGTTTTTTAGTAGAGAACTTCTAAAGAGAAACATTTCAGAAACAGAAAATGTTTAAATAGCACAGTATGTAAGGTGTTTGCCTTTCACACAGACAACTCAGGCTTGAACCCCAGCACCTCATAGGGTCCCCAAATCCCAACCAGGAGTGATCCTGAGCACAGAGCCAAGTGTAAGCCCTGAGCATAAGAATGAACAAACCAAACCATTTAAAATAGTTTTTGTTTTATGGTCGCGCCCTGTCATGCTCAGGTCTTCAGCCTGACTCTATGCTTACAGATCACTCGGGCAGTACTTGAGAATCAGATGAAGTATTGGGGTTTGAAGCCAAGTTAGTCCTGTCCAAGTAAGTACCTTATCTGCTCTACCTCTCTGGCCTCCAAAACAATTTTTTCCAAAAATGATCAGTAATACCAGACATTGAAAAGATATGTATCACTCTAGGATTTATCAGAATATAAATAAAATTAAAAGTTATAAATTAAATTATAAATTAAAATTATAAATCAAATTAAAAGTAAAATTTAAATAAAAATTAAAAATTAAATTAAAAATTAAATAATATTAAAAGCGACTATAAAATAACAAGGACGATTCACGAAAAACACAATCCAAGGCTTGTTGTAAAGTTTCAAAAATTCCGAGGCAAATAGAGCACCAAAGCTAAATGAATAGTTTCAAATTTTATATCAAAATCAACATGACAGGTTTTCTCAAAAAACAGCATTGAAAAAGTTCAATAAAGTTCAATGAAGACATTGATTAAAAATCAGAGAAAAATTTCCATTATAACTGATTGTAAATTGACCACTCCATCAAATTAGAGCACATATATGATGACGTTAGATATTCTGGGTGTAATTTTATTCCTGGGAAACATTTTTCTGGAAGTGATTAGTGAAAATACGTTTTTTCAAAGGAAGGGATTAAGAAACAGTAAGTGCCAAAAGAGGTTTCACTGGATCTTGGAAAACTGGGGACCCGCCGAGGAGATGTTGAAAGGGCGTCTCTGGGTGTCCACGTGCTTAAGTCATTAGCACACATTCTGATTGCTAAATTAATGAATAAGGAGTATCTGGTACGTTAATGGTCCTACCTAGAACTGAGCATTAAATAGAGGCAAAAGGATACACATGACAACCCTTTAATGTATGTTCTGTAATCCATAGTCTGGAGGGGAAGGAAAGAGAAAGGGAGAGAAAGGGAAAGAAATAAAGAACCTGCCATGGAGGAGGGCTGGGGGAGAAGGGAGGGAACCGGGGACGTTGGTGGTGGGAGATGGGCACTGGTGGCGGGATGGGTGCTGGAACACTGTATGACCAAAACCCAAATATGAACTTTTTAATTGTATATCTTTGTAAGTGTAAAAATAAAAAATTAAAAAACAAAGATATTTAAAAAAAAAAGAAAGAAAGAGCTTTAATAGCAAAACTACTTCAGGTTGTAATATGGCAGTCTCCTCTTCTCAAAGTAACCATCCTGGGGCTGGGAAATAATAAAGGAGTTAGAGCAAGTATGGTCGGATTCAAATCTGAGTACCGCAGAGCCCTGGTGCCCCCCCACTGGGCTCCATCTTTCCCCAGCAGTACCCTAGCCTCTGATCCAAACTCCAAATCTCTAGCAGGGGATCCTATCTCACTGGGAGTGAACCCAGGATCCTGTACCCCTGTCAGAAGGTCCATAAAAACTAAAACACTAATCTATGCAAAATCAAGCCCTCAGAAGTAAACCCTAACCATTTGTCAACAGAGTCACAAATCGCAGGAAGTGTTCGCACAGGAAAAGAATCGGGAACTATAGCAATACCATAGGAAGGGTGAGACACAGACTAATGAGAGCCTAAATGAATAATAAATCCAGCCCTCTGGGCGTGTCCAATTGGCACTATTTGTTTTATCAGTAAACCTAAACACAGTCAGGATCAGAGTTCTGGGGGGAAGGCTAAAAGACTTTTTCTCTTTAAACTATGGGGGAAAGGATTGATGGCCTAGACAAGTTTTCTGGTTTCTCATACTGAATCCCTTTCTTCATTTCTTTGGGCCAATTTCCTGCACAGAAAAAGAGCTATCCATGGTTACTAAGGGGACAGAGGAAGGAATAGAGGGGTGGTGGGAAGAGACAGAGAGAAAATTCATTCTTAAGGGACATTGTCGAATCTGATTTATCTGCATTTTCAGAATCTGCAACTGTTTTATATGTCCTCTATTCTTCATGAAGTGGGTCCCCAATGGGCAAATGGGATCATAGAACCAAGATAAATCCTAGCTCTAGTTCTTTTTCTCTTGCTGTCACTTGAGTCAGAGAAGTACTTCTGAGCTAATGAAAACACATCAGCAATAGTGTGAAACATACGAGAGGGACCTTTGAAAGCAGGAGACATTCCCTCTTTTTCTACCCTCCACTTACCTCCCCACTTCTTTTCTCTTCCCTGAATGGAACATGCAGGACGTCAATATCCAGAGATGGGTAATCAAATTGGAACAGGTGGTAAAGAATATGCTTGACCATGATGAGAACAAGAACAACCAAAAAGTCAGGTTCATTATCCTTCACAGGTTTCCGTTTCAGCAGTGAATGTATTTATGAGACAAATGCATTTATGAGACAGAAATATCTTTCTCTTTCCAGACTCTGTTATGTGAGTTTTTCCAGTCGCTGGAGACCAAACCTCATTCACTGACTATAAATTAATTTTCAGATTAGGTTAATGAATGAATTACTATTGATCGTGTGGAGAATAAAATTCAAAGCATGTTTTCAATCCATTACAAAATCTTGGAAGAATTAAAATGAGTTATGAAAATGTAAGTTAAATAAAATTAAGTAATTGTTACATCCAGAAATAAAAAATATGTAGTTTTTAAAAAGCCACAAAATTGTTATTCTATGTTACTACTTAGTTCAGTAGTGGTGCATATTTATAGATATAAAAAATAGTAAACAAGGATTAACCAAAACTAACAATTGTAAAGGCAGAGAGAGAGTGACAAAATGGGCAGTTATATTCAAACTTATTTTATTCCTCGAAAGAAATAACTGATACTGTGAAAATGCATAAAAAAAGACAGTAGATATAAATCATTTGCTTTGGGGGAGACGTGTAAATTCCAAGAAAAAAATTACTAAACTGCTCAAAAAATAGATTGTTCCAGGCAAACAGAACCCAAAGCTGTGACGTGTTAAAGAAAGAGGCTGCTTGCAGAGTAAGTTTTGTCATTTCAAAACGATTGATTAATCACAGTTCAGCAAGTTTAAATATAAAGGAAATGCATAAGACTAAAATAAAACCTTCCATAAAAAATGAAAGCTATATCAAGTTATTTATGAGACATTTACAATGAGCTCAACATGTAAATCTTTCTAAGCCAAGTTAATGATGAAACTGAGTTGATCAGTGATTCTAAATTGATTGAATAAAATTTAGTTCATTGTGAGATATGCCAACAATTTAGATGCCAGATAGCTGATGACTAATTTATACATCAATGCTACACCTTTACATAGCTGCTTCCCTGGTAAACAAATATGAAGTTATTTACTTAAATACCATTCTACTTTGATTCAATGAAGAATAAGGTCCTGCCCTGCTTCAATGGTTAGGATTACAACTTCAGAATTCTGTTCACCTTATGAATAACCAGAAAAAAAGTGAGAGGAAAGGTACAATAAAAGCGCATGTGGTTGACAAATACCTTCAAATGGAAACTCAAAGAGTTCATTGATACCTGATGGTGTTTTTTTTTCCAAAATGGTAAACCTCCTATTTATAGTAAATGATCTATTTCCTTATATAATTATGTTTAATTATTATTTATATCTTCATGTGTTTTAAATAATTTTTCTGACTTAGTCAATATGCCACTTTTCTTTAAAACTTAAGTAGCCACTATTTGTTGTTCTCTATTTTGTTTCTGGTTTTGCCACCCATGTGTTGAATACAACTGTCCAGGATCTGGTCGTATTTACTTAGGTCCAGGTTTTCATCAGCCAAGTGGTAAAAGTTATTTTCATATTGGAGTACAAAATGTTGAAATATACAACATGCAATACAAAACATCTCTCCCCACTCATTTATTTATGTAATTTTTTTCTACCCTAAAGTGTGGTACATGCCTAATGCTTTCTCACATGTATTAATTTAATGAAATGCTTCTTTATAAGAATTACTTGCTAATGATAGGATTTGAGTTGTGGCAGGCAATATTTAGGGTATTTATTTTTAAATAGAGATGATGTGTGTATTTATGGGCACACGGTCCCATTTGCCGTGGAGAATCATGAGCATTTCTTGAAGGTTACTTTCTTATAAGTATAAGTTTCTTCCTGGGTGTGGAAACATTAAAGTGAATATAATCTCAACTCATACTTAACATGGCAAATATTTAAATCCATAGTAATATATATGTATATTACTATATATACTTACAACCAAATACTGGCAGTTCGGGTAGTGGTTGGAGTTCTATAAGCAATACGTAGGGGAATCCATGCACACACCCACGTAAATATAATGTATACAGATACATTCTGATGCATTTATATTTTAAAATGTGATCATTTATAGAATACAGCTAGTTTATATTTTAAAATATGGTATAAAGAGAAATAAAGATGACAAAGTGTACGTTTCTTCCTTGCCTCTCAAGAAAGCATAATTAATCTCTCACAAGGCATTTATTAACCCAGCTGATGATTTCACAATGTGGATTCCACCTAATGTGCTTTTCAGTTACTATGTGTTTAACTCTCACCTTGGAGGCGCTACCTCATAAGGGGGTAGACCAGCAGCGCAAAAAGTGACAAAAAGAGTCTCTCACTATTTTTACTGGGGACGACTGCCCTGGTCATCATGGTAAGGTCAGTGGTGAGACACTGACTTGGCCAACCCTCCCCCAACCTAACCAAGCGTGAAAGCAGCTTTCCAGCCTAGTCTGTCATGGTGGGCAAAGGATATTTGGAGGTTTTTCTCCACAGTTGGCTTTGGATGAGCAACAGTTGGTTAGCGCATTGTGTTTATGAGAATAAGACCATGGACATAAACCCAGACCTGTCCAGTTCTCATCATTATTTCCATGACCACCAACTGGAGCATTGGCCTTGCCAACCATGTTGGGAATGCTCACATTTGGTTACCAAGACAATTGGGCAAGCAGCAGCTCAGGCTAATTCTACTCACGGCTGTGGATGAAAAAGCTTCCATGATGCATTTTGGCTCATCATGTTGGCACACATCTATATATCCTGCTTTTTTTTAATTTTCCTTACAATCTATTTTATCATTTTAGTTAGTCCTTGAATCAGAAAGGCACATGAATAGACAAGGCACTATCAAGCGTCAACAGATAGGTTTTACCACAGGGAATTATGCGTGGGACCTGGTGTTTAGCAAGCAAAATCCTCACATTCTCCATGCTATATTTTTCTCTCCCTCTTCCTCTTCTCCATGCTCTTAAATGCCCCCTACCTCCCTCTTCAAGATTTCATTTTTTTAAACTAATCAGTGATCAGCTGAGCTAAGTAAGGTATGAAAGATAATCTAACTGATCTTGTGGAAACCAAATTCTTATAATATTCACAATTGAGAATATTAAAAGAGGTAATCTTTCCTTTCTTCCACTTTTTTAATATTCAAAGATAAGGGCAATGAGGGAACCATAGATATTATGCCCCTTCAGCCATATTTCCTCTAACCTTCCTTCGTCTTTAGCTTTAGGGGTTCCTATGATGCCTTAGGACTTCAAATAATCTAGAATCAGTACTCTAAATTATGGTGAATTGATTATCTGTTTGAATAAAACTGTTTTATAATGTTTTTAATCTGGTGAATTAAACTGTTTCCCAGAAGTACTCAGCTTGTCAGTGTTTGGTTGAATAATAAGGGACAGGAGACTCAAGGGTACATCTCTACAATTCTCGTCATATGTAAAATCTCAAGAACCTTTAGCTTAATGTAACTTCAGTTTTCTAAGATGGAAATTATCTGACCTAATTTTTGCATCAAAAGCTCAGAGACAGCTTTCTAGATAGAAAGTCTTCCAAGTTCCAACTATTTAACAATATCATCAGAAGTGTTCCCAGATGTTTATTTGCCTGATCCTTCTCTGGTAAGTCTTTTTTTTTAATTTTTTTATTTTTTAAAATTACAAAGATATACAATTAAAAAGTTCATATTTGGGTTTTGGTCAAACAGTGTTGCAGCACCCATCCGCCACCAGTGCCCATCTCTCCCACCACCAACGCCCCCCGGTTCCCTCCCCCTCCCCCCAGCCCTGCTCCATGGCAGGTTCTTGATTTCTTTCCATTTCTCTTTCTCTCTTTTTCCTTCCCCTCAGACCATGGATTACAGAACATACATTAAAGGGTTGTCATGTGTATCTTTTTGCCTCTATTTAATGCTCAGTTCTAGGTTGGCATTAGTACCCTCAACCAATTGTTAGCACACTGTTCCATTTCTGTCTTACCTAGCCTCTGAATCCCACAAGTTTGTGATAATTTCCACCTTTGACAGGACCTCCTGATATGTTTCACTTGACCTTGGATATTGGTATAATAATATGTACCTATATATTTATGTTATGCAGATAAATGCAGTCATTCTGTATCTGTCTCTCTCCTTCTGGCTAATTTCGCTCAACATAATCTTCTCCATGTCCCATCCATTTGTAGGCAAATTTTTATAACTTCATTTTTCCTAACAGCTGCATAGTATTCCATTGTGTAGATGTACCAAAGCTTTTTTATCCAGTCATCGATTTTCGGGCACTCTGGTTGCTTCCAGATTCTGGCTATTGTGAATAATGCTGCTATGAACATAAAAGTAGGGATGGTGTTTCCGCTGCGTATTTTTGGCTTCCCAGAGTAGATTCCCAGGAGTGGTATGGCTGGGTCAAATGGGAGTTCAATTTCTAGTCTTTGGAGGAAAGTCCATATTGTTTTCCAGAAAGGCTGTACCAGCCTGCATTCCCACCAACAATGGATGAGTGTCCCCTTTTCCCCCCACCCACGCCAGCACTTGTTGTTCTTGTTCTTTTGAATATGTGCCAGTCTCTGTGGTGTAAAGTGGTATCTCATTGTTGTTTTGATTTGCACTCTCTCTGATGATTAGTGATGATGAGCATTTTTTTCATATGTTTTTTTGCCATTCGAATTTCTTCCTTGCTGAAGTTTTTGTTCATTTCTTCTCCCCCATTTTTTGATGGGGTTGTTTGTTTTCTTCTTGTAAAGTTCTACCAGTGCCTGATATATCCCGGATATTAACCCCTTATCAGATGGGTATTGGGTGAATATTCTTTCCCATTCTGTGGACTGTACTACAAGGCAGTAGTAATTAAAACAGCATGGTATTGGAATAAAAAACAGACCCGTGGACCTATGGAATAGAATTGAGTATCCTGACACCCAACCTCAAACACATGATCATTTAATCTTTGATAAAGGTGCAACGAGTCTAAAATGGAGTAAGGAAAGCCTCTTCAATAAGTGGTGTTGGGAAAACTGGGCAGCGACATGTAAAAAGAATTAATTTGAACCTGTGTCTAACACCATGCACAAAAAATCAGATCAAAATGGATTAAAGATTTCAATATCAGACTTGAATCCATAAAGTACATTGAAGAAAATATAGGAAAAACCCTCCCATGACATTGAAGCTAAAGGCATCTTCAAAGATGAAACATCACTAACAAAGCAACTAGAATAAAAAGATAAACATATGGGACTACATGAAACTAAAAAGCTTCTCTGGTAAGTCTTTTTTGTCGTTATTGTGTGGGGCCTCAGCAAATGGTGATCAGGCATTACTCCCAGCTCTGCCATCAAGGACACTCCATGTGGTATCTGTGGGAATACATATGGTGCCAGGGTTTGAATCAAGGTTGGCCACATGCAAAGCAAGCATCTTACCTTCTGTACTATCTCTATGGCACCTTAATAATGTTTCTTAGAGCTTTTATTTTAGTATTTCAGCCTCAATGCTATAAACCTTAACAACACATTTGTCCTTCTGAGACCCCTTTTTGTGGATTGTGATCCCTAAGTGTAGAGCCAAACTAAGCTCTGAACATTACCCAGTGTGACTCAAAATCAAACAAGAACCAGACTTGGTTGAATTGCCAATTTTGTTTTGAGACAATCATGTTCCTCTGTATGATTATCCAACACACATATTTTTCATGTCACTTAGATACTCACATCTCAGAAATTAATGTGATTTTACATTGTTGCAATTTTTTTAGTTTGGCTCTAGGGAAGAAACAAGAAGATATATTTTCTTACTAGCATCAGTAGTATAAAATGAAGAATACTGTTTAGTTGTAAATTGCATGTTATATGCAATAAGTATGATCATTTTAACACAGGATTACACTCTGAGAAAAAGAACCAGTGCAATAAGTTAAAACAATGTCAGAGAAAACTGTTGGGGTTGTTTGGGGTCTCCAACAGTATCAGGGTCTATCAGTTTCCCTGGCCACACTCAAGGCTGACAACTGTCCTCTCAAGCCAATAAATGAAGAGCCGAGAGTCTAATTTAGAAAATCTGAATCTTTGCTTCTTCCAACTTCACCCCACGCCAACTACTATACACACTCTGCCACCATCACACCAGTTGATAGATTTACACCAACTATGTGCTCACCTACACAGGTGCTCCGACCCCCAAAACTGCAAGAGTTAAAAAAAGCCTGCAGTGGACTAGCCACAATGTGTAAAATAAGAGGGAGAGAGATGCAAAGACAAGAGAGAGACAGAGAGAGAAAGAGAGGAAACTGGGGTACCTGCTATTAAGGCAGCATGGGGTGGCGGGAGGGTGGGGTACATTGGTGGTGAAAATGGGGCACTGGTGGAGGGATGGGTGCTGGTATACTGTATTACCAAGAACCAATTATGAATACCTTTGTAATTGTATGTTTCACCGTGGTATAAAAAAAATTAAAAAAAAAGAAAGCCTGCAGAGGCTGGAGTCAATGCATAACCAAAGGTCAAAAACAGCTGACTCTTCTTACCAGTGCAAATTCCCAGGGAACGACACCCTTGTGGCCCAAGAATATTGAGTTGCTAAGGCAGGCATTGCTCTTCTATTCTATTAAACAATCATTTCAATATTATATCTAGCTTATAACTTATATAAACACAGTAAAGAGAGACAGCATAATAACTACACCTGAGGTAAATATTTATATATGTATTTATATATTATATATAAAATATATAGTATGCATATATAATATCAAATAATATATTTTATATACATATATATGTGTGTGTATATATACATATATATATATATATATATATATATTTGTGGTTATCTTTCATAGAGATCACGTTATATGGTCCAAACTATGCTCCTAGCCAGGTTGATCATCTCTATCACCTTCAGGGTCCTGTCTCCAACAACAAATAATCTTGCTTTGCACCAAGCAAATCTTAAGTGTTCTGTTCCCTACAAGGCCATTCATGGTTTATCAGAACAAACAGAGCATAGCTGATTCTGCCTTGCTCTAACTTTTTGGCTCAGAGGAGAACTTCTTCTAAAAGTTGTCTCATTTCATAGCCAGGGTGGACTCTCGTTCTGGTACCATCTAGTCCCTCGAAGGAACTAGTATAGGGATATTAAAATCAATCCAAGGGCAGTGAGATGCCAGCTAGAAAATATGATGAAATGACCAGAAGCAAATAATCAAGTCAAACTATCTCACAATACACTGCCCCCACTCTCCTTTTTGTGTTTACACCAGAACAAAATTTCTAAACATATACAAAAGACTTACAGGAAGGAGAAAATCCCGAATCAGCAATGCAAAAATCCAGGGCTAATGAGTAGGTGTGGTCAAAAATAATCAACCCAACAGAAAACAAATCAAGAATGGAAAAAATAAATTAAAAGTCCTACTAATCCTCTGGTGTTTTTTTGTAAACTATCCTAGATTTAAATATTGCTTCTGCAAAGCTTCTCCTTGAGGGTTTTAGGTCCTTCAGACAAAGACCAACAGAAACACAGGTGCGGTTAAACAAATTCATTGTATGTTTAGTTTTTGAAAGAGAGACACACAAAGGGGAAAGACAGAGGGTTTACAACAAGAGGGTTTTAGAAAGAAACAGTTACATAAATGGGTCTTTTGTGGGGTGAGTCAGGTGAGGACTAAGGAAGCAAGAGTTTGACCTAAAAGAGATGTCAGCAAAATGCAGAAACATCTCTGGTTAACTCAATAATCTTACCCAGGTTAAAAAAAGAGACTACAACAAAAATAACAAAACAAGTTCTAGGTGTTCACATATGGGTCCAGATGGGAATGCATCAGTCTTTAGTATCTAAACCAAGGGAAAGCAGTGTTTTGGGGATTACACTGTACACATGATTTTTGCGCAAAGTTATTAAGTGGTACATATTTACCATTTTGTCATGATCTTGGGAAATCTGTCTGCACTCTGTAGGCTTGGTATGTTGAATGGAATGATACGTGAAATTGAATGGAATGGCCTAGGCCAGCCTCCGATAGCAGAGTTACCTATTATGCAGTAGAGTTTTATAAATGTGTGTGTGTGCGTATGTGTGTGTATTTCAGTAGAGTTTTATATATAAATAAATATATACATATTTATATATCAAACTAATTTTCATTTCTTCATATATATGTATATATATGAAGATTGGTTAGATCCATTTAATAAATATATATTAGTAAACGGATCTAACCAATCTTCCAATTGATGTTAATTTTTAAGTGATATTTATGGACATAATGAGTATGGTGATAATACTATAATTGTTCAATAATAATTCAATAATAAAATTAATACCATAGGCTGGAACAATAGTACAGTGGAGAGGGTGCTTGCCTTGCATGCAGCCAAACTGGGTTTATTCCCTGGCATCCCATATGGTCTCCCTGAGTAATTTCTGAGTTCAGAGTCAAGAGTAACCCCTGAGCATTGCTGGGTAGAACCAAAGTACAAAAATAAAATTAATACCAGTGGAAAGGGTTTGAAGTAGAGATACAGAAGTAATGAGTGCTGAAAAGTCTTTGGTATAGGCTCGTTTACTATACATGGAAGCATTTGACATAAGTTCTGCTATCTGTCCTGATGACTGAGAAGCAGAGGATCTAAATGTTAATTTATTATTTTGTAATTAATTAATTAATTAATTTATTTATTTTTTTTTTTTTGGGGTCATACCCAGAGATGCTCAGGGTTTTTCTCCTGGCTCTGCACTCAGGAATTACTCCTAGCGGTGCTCGGGAGACCATATGGGATGCCGGGGATCAAACCCGGGCCGGCATTGGCCAGCTGCATGCAAGGCAAACGCCCTACCCACTGGACTACCGCTCTGGTCCCATGTTAAATAATTTAAAGGGAAAAACAAAGTATAATAAGTTCCTTGAGTTGGATTCCCCAGAAGCAAAAGAGTCATTAAAATATTTGTGTTGCTTTTTCTAAATATGTATAATTGAAATACAGTATAACTATGGCTTTAAAAGAAGGAATTTGGGGGCCAGCGAATTAATATAGCAGGTAGGGTGTTTGCCTTACATATGGCTGACCTTGTTCAAATCCTGGCATCCCCTATGATCCCTGAGCTCTGCCAGGAGTAATTATTCCTACTGTAGAGCCAGGAGTAACCCCTGAGCATTTCTGGGTGTGACTCAAAATGCAATAAATAAATAAATAAATAAATAAACAAAATAAAGTAAAATAAAGACATATTTTCCAGGTATAGTGCAATATTACATGGTTTTAAGGTATTTAAGATGGGTAGCAGTGTAAATAAAATCTTAGGAAGGTGGTCTCCACATCCTCTAAGTGGGTATCTATGTTCTTACAGTCTCCAAAGTCATAAGAATTAAACAAGCATGAAGTAAATATATCTATAAATATGAAGATCAAGAATACAATAATACATTGTCAAGTATTAATGGATAGATGAAACCTTGATTAAGGAAATTCTTGTCCCCAGAGCAAGTGTCTGTGGTCCTTTGCTTCCAATCACAGCATCGTCAGAGAACTTATGAAAATCCCAAGTTCTAGCCCAGTAGGTCTTTGCTGGGTTTGAAGATTTTTTCAAATTCCTCAACGAAATAGGCACACTTGATCACTTGATCACTTGAATCCCATTATTCATCAATTTGCTCAAGTGGGCACCAGTAACATTTCCATTGGACCCTATCACGTGCCAATGCAATGTAGCCCAATGGCATCTGGTTGATTCACGAATATGAAGAGCCTCAAACCGTTCCTTCAGAGACTTGACAAGGAAGTCTGACCATCTTGTAGGTGGGCGGCCAAGTGATCTTTTTGACATCCCGTGGGATCCAGTCGGTAATGGCTCTAGTCCACCGGTGATCTCCAAAACGCATTACATGTCCAGCCCATCTGATTTTCGATGTCTTGGCAAACGAGACAGCGTCCCTGATTCTGGAATAGCGACGGAGGTCAGAACTCGGGATTCCTTCTCTCACTTGAGTGAGGCATGATATTCCAAGCATAGCTCTTTCGATTCCTCTCTGGGAGACCCGAATAGCATTCTCATCCTGCTTTCGTAGGGCCCAGGTCTCTGAGGCGTATGTTAATGCAGGGAGAAGGTGGAGTCAAAGAGATGTGCCCGGAGCCGGAGGTTCTTTGTCCTTTTAGCTATTTCTTCGATGCCTTTGAAGGCATTCCATGCCGCTCTCTTCCTCCTCCGCAGCTCAGGTTTTAGGTCGTTCATCATGTTGAGTTCTTGACCTAGGTACACATAACTGCTGCATTCAGAGATGTTTGTTCCATTGAGAGTGAATGGGGCCTCTGGAACCAGTTCATAGTGCAGAGAAGCGATAGGCACGCTGTTGACACCTAACTACCACCACGGGGGCATGGCCCTGACCACACCAGAACCTTTCATGTTGGAAGTCACAGGGCTTGGACTTGGATCCTTCTGTGTTCAAAGCTGGCTCTATCAACACTGGTCATATAAAACTTGAAACTGAATTATATGAAGTCACAAAACAAATTTGCTGAAGGTAAGCAGGGTGAGAGTCAGATTGCAGAACTGATTTAGATATATATTGAAAAATGTAATGGTCAAATTCATGTGTATAAATTTTAGTAGTATAACACAGCTAAATTAAATTTGATACCATATATGCAACATATAATACATTATGTTTGGCATTATGTGTGTGAGTTTATAAATTTATATTTAGCACTTTACTTGACTCTTTCGTGCTTCTCTTTATTTTAAGGTCCTAAAACTATAAATAGATGCTGCTGTTCTCTTTAGCTAACTTGTTTTGCTGCAAACAAACTTACTTTCAGTATTATTTCATATCACCTTAGCCTTCTCTAAGCTTTCCGTCGCAGTTTTCAGTTTTTATTCATATATTTTGTTAATAAAGAGGAATCTACTTAAGTGGCTAATCAAACTTGATTTAAATTCATGATTTTGGGGGCAGGAGCGATAGTACAATGGGGGAGGAGGAGGGCTTTTGCCTCGCATGAGGCCAACACTGGCTCTATCCTTAGCATCCCATATGGTTCCCGAGCACTGCCTGAAGTAGTTCCTGAGTGCTGAGCCAGGTGTAATCCCTGAGCATTGTTGGTTGAGATCCAAAAAAGCAATAAATAGATAAATATTAAAAAAATAATTCCTTATTTTATAAAACATCCGATCCTTTTCAATAAATTCACAATTCATAGATTAGCTAAGAATAGCTTGTTCTAAATTCTGTCTTTAGAAAAAAGATCACTGTAGCTAGGGCCATAAAATCTCAGTTCTTCTAGTTCACATTTTAGTCAACAAGAGAGTTACTTGTCACCTTGAGCAGGAGCACAGGTAAGCACAAATGTTCTGAAAAGAGTTTAGGATAGAGGTGCATGCCAGTGCAAAGTTTATGTTACACTTTTTCCTGTGGGAGATAGGACTAATCTAGATTTACCTTTAGCTCAGTCATGCAACGGGCTCCATATGTTTGCACACAAATCTTCACTGCACCCAGTGAGGTAAATCCATGCGGATTTGGCAGAAGAGGAGACTGTTCCATGCATTTTTCATGAGAGAAATTTCAATAAAGTGAAAATAACTCGGTGTCCCAAATACTATGCCAACAAATGAGAAGGAAGGCTGTTTACATTTGGATTGTGCTACCAGAACAGCTTGAGTTTTCGGCATTCGAAGGCTCCTAGCCAGCCCTTTCAGTTAATGCAGTTTTTTTTTAAAGTTCAATTAAAAAAAAAAGGCCTTTAAAAACTACCTGGAAAACATGTCATTAGGA
Organism: Cryptotis parvus; assembly: GCA_021461705.1. NCBI lineage: Eukaryota > Metazoa > Chordata > Mammalia > Eulipotyphla > Soricidae > Cryptotis > Cryptotis parvus. Next base: position 278,383 of record JAJIBD010002274.1, read on the forward strand.
AATTATATTTAAGAGGAATTTCTTGAAAAATAATTATCACCGTACATAAAATTTCATTTTTCACATGCAGGTTAGTTGCAACTTTGACCCACATTATTTTAACTATATAAAAAATCCAGACCACTAAGATGAAAAGTCTGTCCTTAAATTTTCTGAAAAGAGCCATTTTCTGTGATGACTGAACATCGCATACAATTCTGTATGCCTTCTACTGAAACTAAGTACACATCATAAAGAGAGAAATAGATATAAATTGGAAGTCACATAATGGCAAAAAAAAGCAAATATTTCTCCATGTTTGCTTATTATACATTTTTTATACTCTACATACCATATATATATATATATATATATATATATATATATATAATTTTGACCTGGATCCTTGCTTCTCAGACTTTGATTCTTGGATTAGCAAAAACACATGACTGAAAATTTGTTAGAAAATTGGTTTAAGGGTTGCTGCCTCAGACAGCCTGAATCCGATATGCTACATTGGGGCCCACAGTCACTAACATGAGCTTTTCTAAGACTGCTGGATAATTCTGGTGTATGTCAACACTGGAGAACAGCAGTAGTAGCAGATGCAATTTAACTAATAACAGAACTAAATGATAACACTTTACTTCAGAATACTATATCATACCATATGTCACACAATAGTGCAATATCATATCAAAGACAACATGTGTGTCTCACTGTGTTTTCAATAGAGAACACAAACATAAAGGGAACCAAAATAAAAATAAGAAGAGAGTGTGCGGCAGAGCACAACATTTTAAGTCAGCACTGCAGACCATTAAATTTCGCCAATACCTTTGCAATGTTTTCCAACATATGAATGCTTCAATGTTTGAATGTTGAATGTCTTTGAATGCTTGAATGTTGTATTCTGTGACTAGAGTTGGAGGCGTGGGTAGGGAGCAGGGAGGAGATCATAATAGCACTTCATCTATCTCCTCTAGGTCCCTGACAAAATTCTCACCTCTGTAAAAAAAAAAATTGGGGTGGGAGAGAGAGCACAGTGATAGGATCCTTGCCTTGCCTGCATTGACTATCATTCATCCCAGCATCCTATTATATCTATATATATATATATATATATATATATATATATATATATATATATCACTCTGACCCCTAAGTTTGTTTTTTATTCTATTTCCAAATGATTCTAATTTGTTGGTGAAAATTCTGACTGCCTCCCCACTCTTCGATGTCAATATAGCAAAATAGAAATGAAAAGCATTCCATGACTATAAACCTATAGCAAGAGTAGGAGCAGTTCTGGTCTCTTCTAAAGGCCAGGAAACTGCCATCACACTGCTGTGAACCACATTTTCACCTGCTCAAATGGCAAGTGCTTTTGATTCTTGGAGCCAGCTAACTGGAAAAACTTTCTCAAGTTGAAAAATGGGCTTTCAATACTACTTTATATATGTAGTATATATAAAGTATATATACATATATAGGTTTTATATGCATATGTATATACATATGTGCATTTATGTGTATGCATATATGTATATACATATATAGTTTTATATATACACACATTTGTATACATATATACACACATATGTATATGTGTGTATATGTGTATGTATACATATATGTATATATGTGTGCATATATGCATACATAAAACTATTATATAATGTATATCACTAATACTTATATAACTATTCTCTTCATTTATCTCTTTATTTTTTATGACCTTTTCTGACCTAGATCTTGACTGCTCATTCTTTGAGAAATAACTGAAGCCATCCTTCAGAAATCAAGGGAAAGGAAGTCAGAATTTCTGACTGTTTGGGCTATAAAAGAGAAAAGAATCATCCCCAGAAACAGTAAAAAACAACTCTCAGTGGCGTAGGATGGCTTTTGTACTGGTCCTCAAGAAAAACGCAGAGCCACAGCAGAGGCTGACAAGCTACCCGTGGTGTATTCGATATGCCAAAAAACAGTAACAATAATGGACCTCATTCCCAACAAATGGAGACATTACTGGTGCCCGCTCGAGCAAATCTATGAACAACAGAAGACAAGTGACAAGTGTCAAGTGACCATAAAAAGGGAACATTTTTCCAAACTTAACTACATTATTTTGTATCGAGTAGCAGTATATTAAACTTCTATTATAATCATCTTTTTTTAAAAAATGGGGAGACAGATCTCAAGATATGATCATCTTACATGATTAGTAAAAACATTATTCTGACAATGATTTTTTCTCATTCAATAAATTAAAGCTTATTTGGCAATTTTAATTTGAATTTTCCATTCATTTGTATGTGAAAGAAAATTTATCTTTTTTACTGCAAGAACAAAAATAAAACTTTCCTCTCTTCTCTCTGCATGCTTCTTAGGTGGGTAAAGCAAATCAAGTTATATCAGACATTAGTAGATAAAAAGAATACACTTAAACTTAAGTATTCAGATGGTTCAGATGGTTTCAAATTCTAGAGTAAATGGGAAAAACACGTTTTAAAAAAATCCTTAACTAAAGGAACAGGATCATGTCCCAGGGGTTCATGCGGAGGAACGACTCGTGACAGAAATCAGATGCTCCTAAGTCGTAGTCTGCTCTGTCAGATAGACAGCTTTCTCTAATATAAGGTCATTTCTAGAGATAATCCAAATCTAGAAAATGTCTCCAAATCTTCATTCTTTTTTAGGAATTATGTAATCAAACTTCTAGCAGTGAAGGCAATGGTAAAGAGTCTCTTGAATCCCAGGGGATTTCTAGTGAACTCAGGCCAAAATATGAGTCTGAACTACAAATGTCAACCAGTTGGCAAAAACAACATGCATTCCTAGATGTAGTAAAAACTGTGGAAGTCGCCACCAGGCAAAGCGCATAGCTGAGAGCAGTTATTTGGGGTCTTTAGCATCATACTTTCTTGGGTGGGTGCAGTAACAACCACCACAGATAGAAATATGAGACTAATCCCTAAAAGATTATAATATTGTAAGAGCAGTCAATAAGATAACAACAAAAAAAGCAAAACATAATAATCTCCATGTCAATATAACACATCTTAGAAAGCTGTTTTTAGAAACTTTTTTGGGAAGGTCCAGTCAAACAGCCTGGAGAGACCCTGTTTTAAAATTAACTAATTATAAAAATCATGCATGATCATGACAAAGTGAAAATTAAAAAATTGAACAAAAGAGAATGACAGTCTCTTGAATGTGTATACAATTTTTTTAGAAGGTTGGACCACTGTTTTACAACTTTTAGGTTTATTACATTCTTAAATGCTTTTGAACATAAAGCATAATTATTCATTTATAAATTATTTTATAAATTCCACAAATTCATTAATTATTGTGCAATATATTGGAATATAGAGAAAAATAGAGAGACCCAGACACACAGGACAGAGCTGCTACCGGCTACCAGCTGCTACTGGCTCTCCCTGTGCTCAGCTGACCATGAGGTGCCTGGGAGGGAAGACGAGTTCTAACCCTGGCCCGCGATCCCAATAGAGCCTCGCAAGAAGCCAGAGGATCTCCCACACCATGAGGGCCGCCATTTTCAACATCCAGACTCCACAGCTCCTCAGAGCTCCACCCAAGAAAAAAGCCAATCTCTTCCCTGTTGTGGTTCATCAGTAAATGCATGAGATGAGAACCTACTACTGAGAGTATCCCACCCACATGACAGAGCCTAGTAAGCTACCGGGTCGTATTGATATGACAAAAGCCTGTAACAATTATAGACCTCATTCTCATGACCTGAAGGAATGGCCTGAGGCTCTTCGTGTTCCTGGAGCAAGCAGATGCCCTTGGGCCACACTAGCACGCTACAGGATGTATGGAGATGTTACTGGTGCCCACTTGAGCAAATCAATGAACAATGGTAAGACAAATGATACAAGTGATATTGGAAATAGAAGCTGCCTTTCAATATTTCCAATTTCATAAACCATTTTTATGTTGCGTTGTCTCTCAGGATAGTTTCTTTTGTAACTATGCTATTTATGAAGTGAAATGACTAGTACTAAAAATGATTGAATAATTCAAATATGTGTCTCCCTAGTTGATAATCTCAATGTCCTAGCATCACATATAACTAGCCATAGATGTATAATGTATGGGCCATTCTATTCATTCTAAAAGAATTTTCCCTAGAAAATTGAGATTCAAGTAAATTAGTTAAAGAATAGAACATCTATGCTTTATTTAAAGACATGGTAAGTAAACATATTTGAGATCTAGGACTTTAAACTGACTTCATTTAAGATGTATGGTGTGTAATTCCATCTCTGTGGAGAGAGACTTACCTTGCTAAGGCAGAGACAGCTCTGTAGTGAATGTAATTGGACAAGGAAAGGTGGACAACTCCAGGGAAGTAACAGGAGCACTAGCCAAAAGCATGGGCTGGATTAAGGCCAAATGAAACTTTGGTAAAGGAAAACATCTGCACGGTGATTTTTCAAAGGCATAAACTTTAAAGCTGATGATCAGCACTGCAGTCAAATTGTGAGATGCTCCTATTCCAATCCAGATTTATATACCTATAAAATAGAAAAAATATTTTTTTTAACCCTGGAATTAATTAGTATTGAATGGCTCGGCCTTAGAAATCATTGTGAAGACTTTGGAAAATAAAAGTTACAAAAATCTAACAGCTAACTTTATTAAGCTGATTCTGCATTCTAGATACCATGTTACATACTTTTATATACTATAACAGGCATCTCTTCTAACAGTTACTTTTAGGATGAAGATAGCCCCTGTTCTGCAAATGTCAGCTGAGCTAGATTTATGTTAAAGGTTTATAACTTAAACATGGTCATGGAGTTAATAAATGCTGGGAAAATGCTCATGAGCAGAAGGATTTTCACCTTAAGTTAACTATTTTTTAAAAGATATTTAAGTAATGACAACATATACATAATAGACAATTATTAGAAACAAAAAATCAATGTTTATATAAAAATCCAGTTTTAAGTAAATCTAAAGTAAAGGGAGGTTTATGAATAATAGATCATTAAGTATTGAAGTTTGTATTGTCATACTATTTTCAATTTTCTGTAAGAATATCTTAATATTTTTGAAATCAACAAAAAATATAATTATTAAACATGGAAAGTAGTGTAATTCATTGAAAACTTATTGACTATCTCTCAAGTAGGATACACAAAGTGTAATCATGGTTTTCTAATTAACATAAATATGATGTGAGAAATAATAGATATTATGCAAACCTATTTGCTAGATCCATACAATTTACCATGTTATGCAAATCATAGCAGATCAGTCTATGATATACTTCACCTTTCTTATATGAAATATAGTAAACATGACAGTATAGAATTAACATACAGTCTTACACTGAAGTCTTATCTTAGAGGTCAAAAAGTCTTTTGGATCCTATTATCAAGAATTTAAATCATCAAATATTTTACAATTAATGTATATCCAGACTTGAGTCTCTTGGTTTCAATCACTGTATGTACTGCAACACAGGGACTAAAACATTGTTAGTTTCAATCAAATCATAATAAATGTTGGATCTAGCAAATGTCTGGAGCAACTGGTAATAGCAGCGTAAGTTGAAATCCTAGGCCTCTCTTTGAGACATAGACTACTTTGAACATTATATTGGTCTCAACTTGGGAGCTAAAAATCACTTGTAATGAATTCAATTCAATTTCTTTAATCTGTAAACTCATAGAAGGAACGCAGGTGAGGTGATCTGTTTTCAATGAGCCATTTAATATAATGAAGGAGGGTTTTAGTAATCCCTAATTAATTTTTGCCCTCAGCTTTCCAATTGATTAATAACCCAGGGGAGTGAACAGTTACTTCCCCTCCCCTGATAATTGCTACTCCAGTTAGAATGTCTCATTCAAAATCAACATGGTTAAAATAATAACAAATCTAAGTTAATGATGATGGCATTAATGAGTGAAACAAATTTCAATTCTTATTGATTAATTGGTGAAATTTATAACACAAGCACACCAAATCTACCTTAACTCAATGTAGGAGAGGAGAAAGGAACTGTGGATTTTATTGAGACTACTTCAACTATCCAAACAAATGTTTCTTTTTTTTTCAGAGAGCAGAATATAATATAGAACTTTGTGAGATGACTGGCTGCTATATTTAACTCAGACAAATGCATAACAAATCACTATTCTGTAGTAATAAGGCACACCTCATAGACTCCTTTTTTCTTTCTCCCCCTCCCCTTTTTTTTTCTTTCCTTGGGGCCTGGATATAAGACCACAGCCATCTAAATAATCCTCCAGAAATAAACCAATGAAATTGTGAGTCTGACAACAGACGCAGTATTATACCTGCAGCTGGGAAATGTTTCCATAGTCCAACCACCTTTCCAGTAAAATTTTATCCCGGGGAAAGTCAGCAACTAAGACTTTTAACTACTTTTCTGCAATAGAAAAGTTTGGAGCAATTGAACCTTCATAAATTTTAATATTTATGACTTTTTATTTTCTTTAAGTATTACCCACCCATCAAGTATGTTGTGAAAATACTACTACTGTGTTACTACAATTTCCTAGAGATGATTTTTATAAACAATCTACATTATTAACCAAGATCCTACCTCATAAGAAAATACATAACTGTGGAATGTTGCTCTCTATATTATTGCCGTCTGTAATTGTTCAGCAAGTGTTCAATTATGTAAATGTCGGACACTGAAAATGTTTGTAAGGGATTAAACCAATTTTTTTGGAGCAAGAACCTCCATTGACCAGTTCTAGTTCATGAAATTCTTGAATAATAGAATTTTTTGATTCTTGCATCCTAGCTGTTCTTTCCATAGCAGGAGTAATTATTTCTGCACACTCTTTCTACTTCTAGCACATTTTCAACAGATTCTATGCTAATACTAAAGTTATGTTATAGTAAACTTAGTCTTTGCTACCAAGAAACTACCCTGCTGATTGGGCTGGAATCTGATATTTGTCACCTCAATATTCATGAATTGGAATCCACCCCAATGCCTCTCATATTTTTCTGAGTTGATGCCGAAGGTCTTCCAAATAGTGGCAGAGAAATCAAACCAAAAGGAAAAGATAAGCAATGGAAGTGATTTTGAAGAGCGATGTCAGGTTTAGCCTAAGGCCCCACAAATATAGATTACATACAATTCACATATATCCCAGAAATGTTGAGTGTCCATTTCCATTTCAACGTGTTTGAATTTTTTTTTAAATTTACTATTGGTTCATTATGTTATTTTATTTCCAAAAATTCACAGGCATCTTTTTTGATTGATTTTGTTTTTTTTTTTTTAATTGCACAGTGCATACACTCTTTTATTTACACTTTTAAATTGTTTAAAAGCCCAAATTTTGTCCTATTATGGTGAATTTTCCATCTGAATGAATCTGTCTTATTGAGTTTAATGTAGGGGTTTTAAGATGCCACATGACATGATGGTACTATTCAGATCTTCTGGGTCTTGAAGAGTTTTATCTAGTTTATTATTAAATCCTGACAGAAGAATGCTAAAATCTCCAGTTAGAATCTGTCTCTTCCTTCCATTCCATTATTTTCTCCTCTAGTATTTTGAAAAACCTGTTTTAAGACATCGATTTCTATCTATGGGTATTCACCTACATTATTGGTTAATTAAAGCCTTTTTCAGTTTGTAATGACACTCCTTATATTTTATACTCCTTTTATGAGGTCTACTTTGTCTGATATGAATAGTGATTCTATATTTTTGGAGGTATTTTGTGACTCCTGGACCAAATAAATTGTACAAGGTTAGGGCTCTTGTCTTAAAGGCAGCTGATTTTGGTTCTGTTTCTGGCATCACTTATAGTCCCCAAGCACTGTCAGAAATGAGATCTGAACGTTGTTGAGTGTAGTCCAAACCTTTCCCCAGTAATAATCCTATTGCTTGATTCCTTTCACTTTAGTCAATCTGTGATTTATATTTAAAGTGGATCACTCAAAGACATCATACCATTGGGTCTTTTTAAAATCCAATTAAAACATTTCTGCTTACTAATTCATTAGTTTTAAATAATTTATAGTTATGAGTCCTTCAAATTCAGTCCTTTTATCTCCTTTGGATTTATAATTACATGTATTTAGGGTACTTGATAGTGTCCACGTCTTTGGAAAGTTCTGTATGAATTTTCTGTTCAATTTCTGTTATCACTTATGCTATTATTGTGTCAGCAAATTCTTCCCCTGGAGCTGTCATGATGAATATGAAGGAATGTACAACTATGAAAATTCAGCAATAAAAATATGTGCTTAATGCTTAAAGATGAAGTGTCATCCTCAGTTTATCCATACCATTTTCCTGTTCCTATCCTACAAATATGAAAAAAAAGCAAGAAAGTTATCTTAAGTGCTAAAAAGTGTTCATCCTAACAAACATTAATTTGTACATGAAGATATTTTACTCAAACTTTAAGGATATTTGCTAATTATCTTAACCTTCTTTTAAACGATATTCATTTTTGCTCAGTTGTCAGTCTCAGTTTGATATGTCTTAGATAAGAATGACCACAGTCTTATAAATACTGAGATTTTCTAAATAAGAGGGTCAGTGAAGGCTTATTCTGTTTCAGTGCATTTGGAGGCAAAGCTAAGAGGACACAGAAGAGAAAGTGTTTAAAGTGCTACAGAAAAACCTTCCACGTTTTTTCTGTGTCTTGATTGTTTCCTAACTATCCCTTTCTTTTCCCCACCTCTATACAGTCAAGGTCTCACTAGTATGGGTTATTTGTTTTCATATTCTTTCTTTAAGAAAATTAAATAGCATTGGGGAAAAACTGAAAACACAACTTTTATAAGTCAACTTGATTTATAGTGGTCTAAAACTCAGTTATGATAAAACATAGCTTTCATTATGCCATTCTTCAGCTTAGCAGTTTTCAGTATACTTAGGAAAATACAAAGTTGAGCAAACAAATATTAAAGCAATTTTCTTTGGGTTTTGGAAAAAAGATAAACTTTCACTCAGTTCACATTTCACACTTCCTCACATTTCTTTTTTATACCTGTTTACTTATAGTAAGATGGCTGAGTAGGGGATGAAATATTTAGATCCGGAAAATTTTTCTCTGTGGAAATCCACACAGCCTAGTTGATATAGCTATTAAGTTAAATGTGTACACTTATTATAGGAAATTGAGTCTCTTCTAGAAAATTGGACTTCCAAGTGCTGTTGACTACAGGCATTTCATTTACTATGCCCGTTATAAAACAAACAAACAAACAAACAAAAAACCCAGAAAACAACGACCATGCATGTATGAGTCAAGCATACAGGATAAGACATCTTAGGCCTTGAAATATAATAGAAACTAAGCATGCTGAGCCCAGTGGGTACGATCTGACCTCTTAGCTAAGTCAATAATAAATTAGCAGATGAAAGAATTTGACTTAGATGGAAAGATGTAAACAGACCTTTAAAGGTATTTCAGAAGAAAATTGAGAATTATCCTGGGGAAATGATTTTTTATGACTTAAAAAATGATTTAGATTCACTGAATAATTTTTTAATAGATAAGTGTAAAGAGAGGCTGTAAACCTTGGCTTAGCTTTGAACACCTGAGTGTCAATATGCTAAAGATAGGCTCTTGTCATCCCACTTGGTTATAGGGCAAAGCTTAATCTTTTACCTGGAGGTATTTTGCATTTGTGGCTAATTCTAGATTTCTAGCTGGAGGCATCTTGAATTTAAAGTTTTAAAAAAGTGCTATTCCTTTTTATTCAAGTAGAATACTCTAGAAAACTCCTATATTGTAGTGGCAAACAACTCAAATCTTAGTCCTAAAAACAACTACCATTTATCGTGTGCACATGGGAGCCCAGAGAAAGCTCTGCATCTCCTAATTTCTTCCTCTTCCAAGATGATGCCAATATAATCAGAGCATACCTGGTCCCAGAATCATTAACAGGACCCAATTATCTCTCCAGTGTCCCATATTCACATCAGTACATGAAGGGGACATTAATGTTTCAATATTGGAGCTCAGAACATCCAGGCAGTAACAATAGATATTGATTAGTCTTTAATCTTCTTTACTTCTAACATTTTTGTTTACTTTTCAGATTAGGGCAATGTCAGTTTTGTAAAACCAAGGAAACAGCCGAGGTGTTCTCTTCTCTTCTATTAAAGCGGGATGTGTGCTCAACTTCTATTATTATTTTCACAAGTATTCTATAAACTATACCAATGGTTTTGTCTATTACAACATTTTTTTTTCTTTTTCCACAATGTTTTAAACTACAAACACTATTTTTCCTTGCTAAAAGTTAGCCTTACATTTGGGCCATCCTAATTCAACCACTCTGTATTTTTGGTTTTTAATCAAGACCGGCTTTCTAAGCTTATTGCTACATGTCCCTATTTTCCCAAACATCCACTCTAGAATGATCCCTGTGAGACAGGGTGATGGCAAACTTATGTATAGGGCTCAGTTTAATTATTTTATCAGAAGTATCTCAACACCAATTCAAATAATCAGCATTTGGGGGTAGCATTGGATATCTCAATGAGATTAAAAAGCTTTCTCATCACTCTGGTTTAAGGAATGAGGTCTGGGACTTTACAAGACCTGAGATGGACTGAAAACACTAAATGTCATTATTGTTTACAGGATCACTGAGAGATTTACTCCCTAAAGGAGACTCCAAGTAAGTGAGAATGGGAGATTTTCTGGAAATGGACTAACCTTGGAGACTCAGCGTTCTCTCTCAATTCACTTTGCCCACACAGGATCAGACTGGCAAGACATCAATATAAACTTTATTTGCTATGGTTGACTCTGAACACACCGCGTGTTTCCTGCTGGAATATGTGTAAATATAGGTATAAGTGGATGTACTTTTTCCTAACACTTTGCATTCAGAGACTTAAAATGTAGTCTTTCTTTCTGAAGGAATTGATTTATATGGGTGCTGTTTTACAACCCCCAACAGTATTCGTAAAGTAAAATATGTTCTAAATCTTGCAGCAATAACCGCCGAAGGTCACACTGCCATTATTTTAGTCTACAGGAATTAGACTGGTAATTAAGCATTGGAATACACATTTATAAAGCTTGTACTCTTTATTTTGTATGTATTTATGTTAAAAGAGGTACAGGATTTTTGTATTTTGAAAATATACTTAACATTAACGCTTAGAATCTTTCAGCTCATAGGAACATAAGCAGATAGCAAACATTGTAAACTATATATATATATATATATATATATATATATATATTGCTCTAGATATGCCAGAATTCTAACTTTATTTTTCTCTGCTTTGTCATTGTGTATGGCATGGTAATTTGGGGAACTTTAGAATTATGTAGAGAATGAGAAGGCATTCAAAAATATGTTTCTTAAGCTATTTGAGCATAGAAAACACAATGACTTAATTATTTTAATGTGGATTTTTGAGTGTTTCTAAACGAACAGTTTGCTTTATAGCTAAAATTTTCAAAAGCTAATAACAACATATTATAAAAGAATAAAAATCATCACACTATCTAAAGAAAGGTCAAATTAGTCCTAAAGTTATTTTTGTTAAATAGTTAAAAATGTATAGTGGTATGGGGCCAGAGCGATAGCCCAGTGGGTAGGACGTTTGCCTTGCACGCGGCCGGCCTCTGCCAGCCTGGCTGGGTTCAATCCCGGCATCCCATATGGTCCCCCGAGCACCGCCAGGAGTAATTCCTGAGTGCAGAGCTAGGAGTAGCCCCCTGAGCATTGCCGGGTGTGACCCAAAAAGGAAAAAAAAACAATTTATAGTGATAGCTAACCTAGGCTATTTTTCAAAGAGAAGTAATTGAAAGTAATTGATTTTTCAAGTACTTTTATTTTCTAAATGTATATTCCATATTTTAGTAAAATTCACTGTATCACTGTCACTGTATCACTGTCTTCCCGTTCATCATCAATTTGCTCGAGCAGGCCCCAGTAACATCTCCATATGTCCTGTCTCATGCTAGTAGAGTCCAAGGGCATCTGCTTGCTCCAGGAACATAAAGAGCCTCAATCCATTCCGGAATGAGGTCTGTAATTGTTACTGGTATTTGGCATATGAAATACAACACGGGTAGCTTGCCAGGCTCTGCCGTGCAGGTAGCATACTCTTGTAGTCATCTCTAAGTCCAGCATTTATTGATGAACCAGCGCGCCACGATTACTAAAATTATACTTAATTTTAGTAAAATTAAATATAAATAATCAGATCTTTTCTAGGAGCATTCTTCTAGCTAAAATTATCACTTGGAGAGTATAAACACTTACATATATAAGACATTACATATAAATTCTAAATAAAACAGACAAGACAATGGGCATTCATGGGCAGAACCTTCATATCTGTCTGTTGTCTGTTTGATTGTGTTTGTCTTCTGTCTGTCTTCTCTCTTGCTCTCTCTATCTCACATTTTGGGTCACACCAGAGGGTTTCAGGGACTACTCATGTCTTTGTGCTCAGGGAACAATGAAGTGCTGGAGATCAAAACTGGTCCTACAGTTTTCCAAACACGAGTTTAACCCCCTAGAGTCATTTCTCCAAGTCCGTGAATCTTCAATATATTTTCTAGAAACTTACACTTCTTTTCTCTCATGACTACCAGTGTTTTGCCATATGAGTAAAATATATATCTGCTTATTATTTTACTTTTAAAATATGAATTTATTTGCATTTATGTGATGCCAGTAGTTAAAATATGTTCTCATACAGGTGTGGGGGTGGGTTATTTTCAATCACTGAGCTACATTCCCTAATAATTCTTGTCCCCTTTTTTTGAATAGAGCACTTATTTTATTAGTAATAGAAGTTGAGGTAATATAGTTGAATTAGTGTTTAAGTTTACAATGCTAATTTGTGAAGTTATTTTCTTTAATTTGTGAAATTATTGAACACCGACACCATCAGTGTTTATGATACTTCACCAAGGTCCTTATGTCATCTCTGCTTTGATTTTAATTCTCCCACCTACCCATGATTGTAGAAAGATTGACAGTTATAGTGCATAGAATTACCTAATATATAGCCACCAATATTTTCTTTTTATTAAAGACTTATTATACTTTAGGTTCCATATTTATGGTTACGTTGACATTTGTGATTTTGATGTACTGAGTTACCACACTCCATCACAACCAAAGTGTCCAAAACCTTCCATTGAAGTTCTTACACTATTCCCAGTTCTCTTTATCATTCCCCCTCCCACTACCCATCCCCATCAGCCATTTTCAATTTTGTAATCCAGAGCCAAAAGTTTGCCAATTTTTTGATACAGTTCCCTTGTTTTGCTCTCTCTATCTCACATCTACTACAGATAAGCAGATATTGGGTATTTCTCTCTCTGGCTTTTCCCTTGTATTTTTGACTCCTTTTTGGGCCACACTGGTGATGCTCAGGGGTTACTCGTGGCTCTGCACTCTGAATTACTCCTGTGTGCTAGAGGACCATGTGGGATGCTGGGGATTGAACCCTGGTGGGCTGTGTGCTGTACTATGGCTCCAACACCTTTCTGGCTTTTTCTGATTAACATGATTCCCTTCAGTTCTATCTAAATTGCAGTGAACTGCATGATCTCATCTTTTCTATGGCTGTCTAGTATTCCATTGTGAATATGTACAACTTCTGTACCAATTATCTGGTTTTCATCACTTCTTTATTTATTCACTATTATTTGTCATTCCTTTGAAACAAAATCCAATCATTCTATAGAGCATATCCCACCCACACTCAGCAATGGACTCTCTTTCCCTGTGAGTCTTTGAAATAAAGTTAAAATGGTCAGAAAGCTTTCTGCCACGTAGAGTTCCAAAAGAAAAGACACTCCACTAAACTTGTGATTATCCAACAGAATAATCAAAATCATTAGGACAGATGGATAGATGATAGAGACATAGTTGCATAGGGAGATGGTAAAGAGATAAACAGGGAGCTAGGCAGCTAGATGGATCAATTAATAGGCAGATACATATATTAATACAGCATTTTCAAGGCATTGTCATATAGGATTCAAACTAAGAAAAACTAAGAATGGCCATCTGCTACTAGTGGTTTAGAATCTCACAGGAAATGTTCTGGTTCTACTCTGATTATGACTATAAGAGCTCAAAGAATAGATGCAAGAGCTCAAAGAATACTAAAGAGTGAATTATCCTTTACTTAACCTTTTATTCGGTCCCTTTAAAGCATTGTCTGAGGGCCACCCACACCAGACACAGTACTCTGCTTTACTCTCTCATTCAAATGCTAACCTTGCTCAGAAACACACTCAGATGCATACCCAGAAATAGTGTTTGGGCCAGTGTCCAAGAAACCCATGGTCAGGTTGACAAATGAATGTTCTATCAAAATTCCTTATTTGAGGTATTAGAAATGATCTAAGGAGAAAGGAGAAAAGGATTGTAATGAAAAAAGGACACTGCAGTGAGAGAAGGAGGAAGCTGTCACAAAAGAGATTAGCAGACCACTATGGTGAAGCTCAGCGTCACATACCTAGACACAGACGTTCCGAGACACACAATATTGTTCCCAAAGTGTGAGTGCCCTAAGCATGTACTGAGGTAATTTATTCAACTTCTATTTTTCTTTACTAATTTAAATTTAATTTGAAATACAGATGTTGTTGAACTACAAAAGTGTTGTAGTTTTTTTAATCATTATAATGGCAAAGACCAACATTTATTTGCACCGGGCACATAGTGATCAATATTTCCTCTGTTGCCAGACAGTGGCAGGGATCTGTAGTTCTTACACAAGTACACAATCACAAAGGTAAACTACTCAGTTTTACCATCCCCTACATCCTACAGTGCCAATTTTCTCTGATACTGTGCTTCGTATTTTCATATTCTATCCTGTCTGAAAGGGATGAAATATGTGTGTCTCTCCTTTCTGGTGAGAAAAAAAAGAAAGTCAATGATTCCAGATAATTATGATAAATAAAACTCGATATAATCAACCAACTGTGGTGTGGACTAATATAAGTGTTTTAGAATACCAGTGGTCAGTTGTCTAACCTCTGAAACCCAATAGTTTAGTAGTATACAATGCATTTTTGATGGCTTTTTCAATTTAAGAGCCATAACGCCATGGTAAATCAAAGAGTGTGGACACTCAGAAACATACTAGTTAGTATAGTTAATGGCTGCATTTTATGAATAATCATTGGGATGGTCCTAATATGTATGTAGTCATGCTCCTCACTCAAGACCTCACCATTCCTGGAAACTTATTGTTTAAGCAAGCATATTTAGAACACCATCACTGTCTTCCTGTTCATCATTGATTTGCTCGAGCGGGCTCCAGCAACATCTCCATATGTCCTGTTTCATGCTAGTAGAGCCCAAGGGCATCTGCTTGCTCCAGGAACATAAAGAGCCTCAATCCATTCCGGAATGAGGTCTATAATTGTTACTGGTATTTGGCATATGAAATACAACACGGGTAGCTTGCCAGGCTCTGCCATGCAGGTAGTATACTCTTGTAGTCATCTCTAAGTCCAGCATTTATTGATGACTTGCATGGCCGCAAGCGGCCATGTAAGCCTGGACTGTGATAGGCTGGTCTGCTGGTTGGAGTTCTGACGAGAGGGAAGTCCGGATGTGGAAAATGGAGGCCCTCTCACGGAGTGGGGGTCGTCTGGCTTGTTGCAAGGCTCTGCTGGGGTGGCAGGCCAGGGCTAGAACCTGCCATCCCTCCTGGGCGCCTTGTGAGCGGCTGGGCACAGGGAGAGCAAGAAGCAGCTCTGCCCCATGTCTGTGAGTCTTAGAACACCATACACATGTAGATACCTGTGTTCACACATACCAAGTGACAAGCATGCTGATGTAGCTGGCAATAGATAGAGGCTGCAGTGAGATCCCAGGCCTTTCTGACTCAAAAAACCTTTCAACACTCTAGTAAATACTCACAAGAACTGATAGTAATTCAAAGCCCCATATTTTACCCATTATATCCGCCTTTCTTAGGGAGCAAAATAGAGTACTCCCTAAATAATTATTCAACTGTAAGTGGAGATCTCAGCACCATAGTTATACATAGAACTATAAATTATTTATACCTATATGCCACCTTAAATATGCTCTTACTTTAAAATTACATTTGGGGGTTGCTATATGAAAATAAAATAACTGTGGATTTATAGGTCTTAATAAGAGGCCAATCCTTTCTTATAATACAAGTGTTATTTATGTTGTTCCTGCAAAGGCAGGAAAGTTTCTCCATGGGGGAGGAAGCCATTGATTTCCTTCGGGGGTCTTAAAAGTGATTTTCTGTTTCATGAGCTTGAAAAGCAACTCATGTGTACTGCTTTATGCACCCAAAGCTTATCTTCTCTTTAAAGCCCCTCAATCCCTCTATGAGTTGTGCCCATGAATCTTTCCGTGACCTCTTCAACTTTGTGATTCATGCCTCTCTGGACTAACTGCGCTGGCTTCTTGCTCACAAATGAAGTAGGGAGATACAGGGATGGAAACAGTCAGCACGACAACTGTAGCAGGAAAAAGGGGAAGCACACTTACCCAAGACCTGGAAAGTACCAGAACATTCACCACAGCCAAAAGAGCCTTCTCAAAGTGAAAGACAACTGATCCAAGCAAGGCATCAACAAACTATATAATTCCAGATCTTTGGAAGACAATGATCCAACCATTACAACATGGTAAGTTCTTTGCACTATTCCTGTGAAGAGGAAAACAGATGCTCATGTTATTACCAAAGAGTACACAAGGTAGAAAAAATAGGACTGCCAAATAGCATAGAAATATTTAATTAAAAGCATCCCTTATTTTCCCACTATGCTCATCTTAGTACTAAAATAAACATTATTTTTAAGGACTGTAAAATTTCATTTATTTCATTTAATTAATTTAATTAAAATGAATTTACTTAGAATATGTATTATGAACATAATTTCGATTAATTCATTCACTTTAAAGTTCTCTGTGGATAACATATCTAACCACATGTCTGGTAACTTTAAACAACTACCATCTATTTCCTTGCTCAGATATCCGCTGTGTACTCACAGAACTTGACAAGGAACAGTTGGAGGTGACATCATGCTGTGAGTTGGGCTCAAGTTGACTAAAGATTCCCTCATTCACCTGGAACCCACAGCTTCTTGTTCTAGTCTTGGTAGATCTCAGAGACACTCATGGGGATCCTAATCATTAAAATGTGTCTTAAGACTGTGTTTATGCTTGATGATTACTTTCATTCTATCGACAAAAGCAAGTCATATGTTCATTGTGTCTATACCCCATAGTAAAAAGTGAAGAAAATGTATCTGTCTACTAAGCAAGGTTCTGTGGTTATAAAGAGTGTTGTTTTTAATAAGTAGTGAAAGAAATGGCAAAACACTATATGGTAACTGGTAAAAGTAATAAAACCGGGGCCAGGAAGATAGTACAGCAGGTAAGCATTTGTCTTGCACACAGATAACCCAAGTCAATTCCCCAGCATCCTACAGCACCTGAGTGTAGAACCAGGAATAACCCTTGAGCATCACCTGGTGTAGTTGAAAAACAAAAAGCAAACAAAAAAAAAACCCTCACAATAAATAGTACTAAATATTTTGAAGAATATTATTGTCTCTTGTACGCAAATAATTTTGCAAATATTTTCTGTTTCATTTACCATTGGGTTTCTATCATGTCTTTCCAATCTATCTCTGATATAATTAGTACACTATTAATAATATATTAAGTGTTAACTGGAATCAATGAATAATCAGCATTTTAAGACATTATCATCTCCTTTAATAGTCGATTGGGATTTGGTTTCATTTGTACTAACACATATTTTCTGTTATCCATTACTTCTATATAATATTGCAGTTTGGGAATGAATCTTTCAGTGATGTTGAAAATATGGTATTGATAGAATTCACAGCTTGTGTTATCCTTTTTAAAGTTCCAATACTTAATATTGCATCTACCTTGATTCTCTTTACATCTCTTCCATTTTACAGTGTTCCAGAAGACAAATAAAACCACTATCACTACTTTTACCTAGTATTCAGAACCCAGATCTTGACACTCAGTTAATTATGTGTTGTGACTTCCCATACAGCAATCTCCCTTTAATACAATCCACCAGACTGTTTCATTCTCTCCACTCTGGACTAATATTCACGTTCCTCATGCAAAACAATCACTCTTAAGCTTTTCTCCTTTCCTGCCTGAGATAGTCTGTGAGCACGCCAGCTGCTGTTGCTACTCAGTATCTGCTCAAGTTGAATTTCATGTTCTTATTATATTACGTGTTTTTATTTCACAAATAACTTTTTAGGATATCCATTCTATTCTAATACACATAAATTTCACTGCAAGATATGTTGATTATCATATTAATTAATGACCTTTTCAAAATGGGGGCTCATTTTTAGATTTAGAAACATCCCTTTTCTCCTCTTCTTTTTCTACTCCTCCTCCTCCTTCTTCTTCTTTTCTTCTTCTCCTTCTCCTTCTTCTTTCTCCTTCTCCTTTCCTTCTTCTCCTTCTCCTTCTTCTTCTTCTTCTTCTCCTTCTTCTTCTTCTTCTTCCTTCTTCTTCTTCTTCTTCTTCTTCTTCTTCTTCTTCTTCTTCTTCTTCTTCTTCTTCTTCTTCTTCTTCTTCTTCTTCTTCTCTTCTTCTTCTTCTTCCTTCTTCCTTCATTTTATTCTCCCTCCAAACCTCTTACACTACATGATTGTTATTACTATCTCTTCTCTCAGACATGGGGCAGAGCTGCTCCTTGCTCTCCCTGTGCCCAGCCGCTCATGAGGCACCCGGGAGGCATGGCAGGTGATAGCCCTGGCCTGCCACCCCAGCAGAGCCTCACAACAAGCCAGACGACCCACCCAACTCAATGGGGACCGCCATTTTCCACATCCGACTTCCCTCTCATCACAACTCCATCCAGCAGACCAGACTATCACAGCCCGGATCATCGACACCCACCCTGCAGCAGTATTTTTTTTCAACCCGGCCCAGGTATGCTGAACCAGAGACTCTCAGACATGGGGCAGAGCTGCTCCTTGCTCTCCCTGTGCCCAGCCGCTCATGAGGCACCCCGGAGGTATGTCGGGTTCTAGCCCTGGCCTTCCACCCCAGTGGGCCTGCCACCCCAGCAGAGCCTCACAACAAGCC
Source organism: Cryptotis parvus (assembly GCA_021461705.1). Taxonomy (NCBI): domain Eukaryota; kingdom Metazoa; phylum Chordata; class Mammalia; order Eulipotyphla; family Soricidae; genus Cryptotis; species Cryptotis parvus. The sequence continues at coordinate 297,490 of JAJIBD010002274.1, forward strand.
AGACAACACCCCCGACTCCATGGGGCCACCATTTTCCACATCTGGACTTCCGTCTCGCCACTACTCCACCCAGCATACCAGACTATCACAGCCCGGCGTGCGGCCGCTAGCAGCAGCGCAGTTCATCAATAAATGCTTTATTTAGAGGTGACTACAACAGTATGCCACCTGCATGGCAAGCCTGGCAAGCTGCTTGTGTCGTATTTGATATGCCAAATGCCAGTAACATTTATATTAGGTCATTCCCATGACCTAATATAATGGTGTGAGGCTCTTTATGTTCCTGGAGCAAGCAGATGCCTTTGGGTTCTGCTAGCATTAGACAGGACATATGGAGATATTACTGGTGCCCGCTCTAGCAAATAGATGATCAACGGGAAGGTAGTGATAGTGATAGTGATCTCTTCTCTCTTATTTCTAATTCTTCATTTTCTTTCTCTCTGTCTTCTGAGAATGTTCTATTACCCCTGTCCAAATAATTATTATCTTTGTCTCAATTAATATCCAATGAACTAATTGTTTTTTGCTCTTATTTTGCTTCATTACTGCCCAAGATCAACATATGAATCATAGTGATACTGCTAAATTGAATGCCAGGGTAATACCTTTTTTAAATTTTGTTTTGTTTTGGAGGAGCCATCCCTAGAGGTGCTTAAGGTCTATACTGCCTCTGTGCTTAGGAGAGACCCCCTAGCCATGTTCAGTCAGGCACTTGGGCATCTCACAGAAACATGTGACAGACTGAAAATTAAAACCCAATAACAAGCTTTACATAAAGAGTTATTGATTATAATTAGCTGGCATATAATTTAAGTTTTAAAAAGTAAACTCCTTTTTTAGGGGTTACAAATCGGGTCACAAATCAGAAAAAGAATGTTAGAAGGAAGAAATCTTTGAAAAAGTCTATTTCGTGTGTAAAGCTCTGAATGTCTGAAACATGTAGTTAAGATAAGAATTGGGATTGAGTGTGGGAAGGGGGAATGGGGGGATTGGGATTGATAGCCATTGCTCAAGTAGTTTTGTCTTGTGCATTTGGAAAATATCTGTGAAAGAGATATCCCAGGCAAAAAGTCTGGAGGACAATGAAGTTCCTTCTCCATCAGGCAGAACTTGTCAGTGATATTTCAGGCGACAGCACCAGAAAGGGTATCAGGCATAGACATATGTTATTCAGGGAGTAAAGGCGAACAGAACAGACCAGGGCTTATTGATAGCTGTACCCAGGAAGACAGTTTCCCCAAGCCTTCAGCGATAAAATGTCACTGCTAGATGCCCGTTGCATTACTGAAGTGGTAATGAGAAGAATTCTTTGTCATAGTCCTTCCCTATTTGGTCGGTGTGTCTTCACAGAAAATTCTGGTGAACAATACCTTAAAATAGATGTTTTAAGTAAGAGTTACAGAATGTAGAGGGCTTATAATAGTATAGAAGACCAGAATCCAGAAAAAGAGAAGTGAGAATATTGAGCACAAATAATAATAATAAAAATATAATAAATAAATACTTGACTTGATACTGGAGAATAATAGGACTATATATATCAGAAAAAATCATTTAAATATTCAATATCTGCTTTCCCTATAAAGAATAAATCTAAAGGAAAAAGGAAATAATATTGACAAATAAAATACATTAACCAATAAAAGAAGAAATCAGGCTGCCTTTGTAATACAATTTCCTCACATCAGATACTTGAATATTATGCTAACTAGATTTTAAAGATGGGCTATTGCTAATAAATTAGATTATAAAGTACTTACATATTCATATTGAGATACAAAGGGATGAGAAAGATACACTCATGTGCTTTCCCTAAAAGGATAAATTAAAGACATTCTTTAGCTAACTGAATCAAAATAAACCAAAAAATATGGTCAGTTTTTAAATAAAAACTACAGGTACAAAGTACAAGCCATTTATATTAATGATGAGGTCCTGAAGAGATAGTATAGAGGCTAAGTCACTTGCCTCACATGTGTCTAACCTAGGTTGGAAAGAGCATCCCATAGGGTTCCCTGAACATAACCAGGAGTGATCGTTGAACAGAGAGCCAGGATGAGCACAGCCGGCTGTGGTCTCTGAATAAAAATTAAATAGTTAAATAAGTAGTAAAAAAAAAATAAATGGGACTACAAACAAAATATTCGACTCCACCGTTCTCCCTGCATTAACATAAGCCTCAGAGACCTGGGCCCTATGAAGGCAGGGATGAGAACGCCTATTCGGTCTCCCAAAGAGGAATTGAAAGAGCTATGCTTGGAATCTCATGCCTTATTCAAGTGAGAGAAGGAATCCATCAACGATTCAGAGTCAGGGATGCTGTCTCATTTGCCAAGGGGTCGAAAATCAGATGTGCTAGCCATAAAATACGACTTGGAGACGACCGTTGGACTAGAGCCGTTACTGACTGGATCCCACAGGACGTCAAAAGATCATGTGGCCACCGAACTACAAAATGGTCAGACTTCTTCATCAAGACCCTGAGCAAACAGTTTGAGGCTCTTCATATTCCTGAAGCAAGCAGGTGCCATTGGGCTACACTGGCACGTGATAGGGTCAAATGGAAATGTTACTGGTGCCTGCTCAAGGAAATCAATGAATAACGGGATGTCAAGTGATCAAGTGATCACAAGGAGAGTTGCATAATGTAGACGGAAGATCAGCAAATTCTAAACTACCAGATAATATCCTTAAAATTCAGGGACTGATTTTTTTTTATTAGACAACAAACTTGGGTCGACTTCTTTATCTTAGTGAGGAGTAGCCAATGACTCCAATACAACCATTAACATCGATAAAGGAAACCGCTACATGCAAGTGCATTTTTCACAGAGAAGTGAAAGCTGATAATTTGTATGATTTAAAGAAGAATTTCTTTATCACAAACGTGTGGGAGTCAGAGTTTAGGTAAGACAGAAAATGGAACAGTGTGCTAACAATTGTCGAGGGTACTAATGCCAACCTAGAACTGAGCATTAAATAGAGGCAAAAGGATACACATGACAACCCTTTAATGTATGTTCTGTAATCCATAGTCTGGAAGGGAAGGAAAAGAGAAAGAGAGAGAAAGGGAAAGAAATAAAGAACCTGCCATGGAGCAGGGCTGGGGAAGGGGGAGGGAACCGGGGATGTTGGTGGTGGGAGATGGGCACTGGTGGAGGGACGGGTGCTGAAACACTGTATGACCAAAAACCCAAACATGAACTTTTTAATTGTAAAAAAATAAATAAATAAAAAATAAAAAAATTTTAAAAAGGTGGAAATTATCACAAACGTGTGGGAGTCAGAGTTTAGGAAAGACAGAAAATGGAACAGGGTGCTAATAATAGTCGAGGGTACTAATGCCAACCTAGAACTGAGCATGAAATAGAGGCAAAAGGATTCACATGACAACCTTTTAATGTATGTTCTGTAATCCATAGTCTAGAAGGGAAGGAAAAGAGAAAGAGAGAAAGGCAAAGAAATAAAGAACCTGCCATGGAGCAGGGCTGGGGAAGGTGGGAGGGAACCGGGGATGTTGTTGGTGGGAGATGGGCACTGGTGGAGGGACGGGTGCTGAAACACTGTATGACCAAAACCCAAACATGAACTTTTTAATTGTATATCTTTTTATTTGTATATCTCACGGTGGTATAATAAAATACTTTAAAAAAAAAAGAAGAATTTCTTAAGACAAGTCAAATAAACAAATTGTAGTGTTAGCACTAAAAGGAAAAAAATACCAAACAAATCAAATATGTTAAGTTGAAAAGCTTTATAATCTGAAAGAACTATAAACCAAAATAAATGGTGAGTGATACACTGAAAACATTTTATGATAGAAGAGAAAAATATTTATAAATACTTGATGTGCTGTAACAAATTTCACCCCACATTTATACTGAATTCTGTGAATATTATTGGATCTTGGTTAATTCCTAAGCATATCATCTTTCCTTAAGTACACAAGGCTTGCAGATTTTATAAAACATATTTTTTAAGCAGGCATGCCTAATTAGTTCCTGCTTTGCTTGTTGAAGTTGTGACAATAACTTGAAGACAGCAAATTTTAAGAGTTTAAATTTGAAATTTGACAAATCATCTCAGAGGCCTACTTCAAATATTTGCTAGTTCTTTTGACACTAGTAATCATTTGGTTTCTTGAGTTTCAATTTGTAATGGTTGAATTTAAGTACATGGTTCTTTGTCAGAGTGCAATGATTATGATGTTCCCTCTTCTATTGATGTTAAAGAAAAGCTTGCAAATTTCCAAATTTCTAAGGAAATTTTTCAGGCAACCCCCTAAAATACTATAAGCAAGCCTGTGGGTCAAATCAACTGAACTTTTCTGTCAATAAAGTTTTATTTGCCCACAGCCATCCCCATTTTTCAGCATGCTTTCACTCAAGTACTGCAAATTTTGATCATTGTGCCAGAGATATTTAGATAGTGATACCTCTGCAATTCCTAAAATATAAAGTCCCTTTATATTTTAGTAAGTCTCTCCAGACTGAACTGGGATTAGACTTATTTCTTTGCCAGAAAACTATTAAGTCTCTGATTATAGCAAGAAAGCATTAACATGAAGCTTCCGTAATTAAAATCATAAATGTAAAGAGCAGAAAATCGATTCCCTTGGAGAAGCAGGAGTGGAGAGATGTTGATAAAAGGTGCCAATTTTAGCTGTAGGGTTAGCAAAATCTGAGGATGAAGATTGTGGCTATAGTTGACAGTGCTATATTATAGAAATGACATCTGCTAAAATGAGCAAAACTCAATGTTTATGAAATAAGTAAAAAACAAAAATGAGAAGTAATGGATGGAGGCGTTAACTGAATGAGGGAAATCTTACAATGTATGTGTACAGCAGATAACCACAATGGGCATTCTGATAGTACATATATGTCAGTGATATCTCAATAAAATTAAATTAAAAATAGCACAGTGGTTTTAATTAAAATGATGCTCCATGCAGCTTGATTTCTATAAACTTTCCCTGAATCATGTTTTTAACATATATGTATGTATTTTATTCCTCTCTTCATTTTCTCTTCTTTTTAACAATTGTATACCTTTCTTTTTTTCAAGAAATTCACAGAATGTTATATCCAAATTGGATAATCACTAAATGTGAATCCTGTCCCCACAACAATCCTTAGATTTCTTTTTCAAGTAAGAAATAGTAAAGCAGATACTCCGTTGATCAGAGTTGTAGAGCGACTGCCCACATTGTAGATTCAGGATCTGGTATCTTTGCTTTGATTCAATCAGGGCTGTGTTAATTCTGCTCTACTGAATCTGGAGTGTATCTGTGTCTTTAGGTTGGAGATTAGATAGTCTGTGGCATACCAACTGTTCTGAGTTTAGGAATATTTCCTCTTTTCATTTGATTTAAAAGCAAGCCAAGATTAGATCGTCTATAAATTATTCATCTACCATTTTATTTTATTTTATTATTTGCCTTTTGGGTCACACCAAAGATGTTCAGGAGTTAATCTTGGCTCTGCACTAAGGAATTATTCCTGATGGTGCTCAGGGCACCATATGAGATGCTGAAGATTAAACCCAGGTCCGTTGCATGCAAGGCAAATGCCCTACACACTGTACTATCACTCCTGCCCCTGCTCTATCATTTTAGAAACAGATATGATTTACTGGTTCATCGCTTGCATGGCCTCAAGCGTCCGCAAAGCTCATCAATAAATGCTGGATTTAGAGATGACTACAAGAGTATGCTACCCGCACGGCAGAGCCTGGCAAGCTACCCGTGTCGTATTTGATATGCCAAATACCAGTAACAATTATAGACCTCAGTCCCATGACCTGATGGAAAGGTTTGAATCTCTTTATGTTCCTGGAGCAAGCAGGTGCCCTTGGGCTCTACTTGCATGAGACAGGTCATATGGAGATGTTACTGGTGCAACCTCGAGCAAATTGATGATGAAAGGGAAGACAGTGATACAGTGATACTGGTTCATCAGTCTGGCATGCTTAATGATTATATATATATATATATATATATACATATATATATAAGATAAAATTAAATGAGATAAAATTTAAATAAGATAAAATTAGGATTATGGGGTTTAGCTCACTTTTTATTTATAAAGAAAACAATATAAGTAGATAATAAGCATATTGCTGCTTTATATATAATTTTTAAGTTTTTATAAGGGAGCTGAGGGAATAGGAGAATGGGTAGGGTGCTTGCTACTTACCTTGCATTGATCCCTTGCACCCTGTATGGTCCCAGAGACTACCAGGAGTGATCTTTGAGTGATCTAGGCGTGATCTTACTGCAGAGACAGCAGTAAACCCTAAGCACTACCAAATGTGGCCCAAAAACAAGAAAAAAGATTTTATAAGATATAAATAAGATCAGATTTCTTATTTTATTTTTAATCACATTTAATTCTTTTTTTTTCACATGTTATTATTTATTTACTTTTTGAGGAAAGGGATTCAGATTAAAATCAGCCCAGGAAAGCAGCCTGGGCAGGGTGGGGGAAGTGAGGAAGTAAATACAGAAAAGTCCATTGACTTTTCTGCACAGAAATCAGTAACTTTACTGGCATCAACGTGACAGTACGCATGAAACGTCACAGACCAGGAAAGTTCTCTCAAGACTTCAAGGTCCAGATTTCTGGGTACATTCTCGAGAGTGAAGGAGCCGTTTCTGGCCATGCTTGGCCATTGGTGCAGGCCGATGGCTCTGTGCTCATGTCCCATGCTGCTGGGGACACCATCTGTCATCTCCAGGTTTCTTGATTTACCGATCTGGTCAAGGGTTCAACAGTCAAAGTGGCATTTCACCTCTGTGGCATGATTACCATTTGCCTGTGCTTGGGTCTTTGGGTTTGTGAGCACAAAAAGTAGAATTTTCTTGAGCTCATGGATTCTTCATAATTGTATGAAAGATTTGCATACAAAACTCAAAATCTTAAGAAGTTAGAGTTTAGGGCCCCAGCAATAATACAGTGGATAAGGAGTTTGCCTTGCATGCGGTTGATGTGGGTTTGATCCCCAGCACTCTATGTGGTCCCTTGCAGATTTCTAAGAGTGATCCCTAAGTGCAGAACCGGGATAAGGCCTGAGTACAAATGGGTAAGGCACCCCCGATCACATTTAATTCTTATCTGAACATAATCCAAGTTCCTCTTTAGCATTTATATAATTAAATAGTTGCAAATAATCATTATGTCTTAGATAGTATCTCAGATAATCATTATTTTGGTCAGAAAACAATCACCTCCATATTTTCTTTCATTATTCAGTCAATATTGCCACTTTTTGACCCATTTAGTGCCAGAGACACATACTGATGATAATATCCAGCTTTTGGTGTTAGAGTTTTTGAGGATGAAATAAAGTGGCTTTTGTTGGGGAACTGGATCAAAGAATTTAGAAAGAAACAAGGTTACAAGAGCAGTGTTTTATACTTTATTCTATGAATCATTTTGATTAGGTAATATCAATCTTCTGAGTTGAGGATACATTTCGTGGAAATCTGTTATTTTTTTTCTTGACCTTTTCCAAAAGAATTTCAAGGGAATAGTGAAGTCATGAATCAGAGGTAAGTCAATCATGACAATGAAAAAGAACTGTGGATGAAGAGGTGATAGTTTTGCTTTTTACTTTAAACTCAGACTAGGTCCTTACTTAGATTTTTCCTCTATCTGCAATTGGTCCAATTCTCAATAGTTATTTCCTGGTCATCTATATACCCAAGGAAAATGCTTTAAGTCTTCATTTTTCAGTGTTTCATTGGTCTACAAGCCAAAACTGATGAGGACCTAGATTATGCAAGACGGTGCATGAAATCTAAGGATCCAGTGACAAAGAAGCTAGAGAGAATCAAGGGGTTCAAAACAGTCACAGTTTGTAAATTTTAAATCGACTATGAGTAATTATAGGAGAAATTTGTCTGAAAGACCAAGGGAACTCAAATACAGAAATACCCAATTGGGTGACACGTCTTATCTGTATTTGTACATCAGATGGACCATCTAGCTAAACACATTGCATGGATTTTTAAAAGGGTTAAATAATGTCCTTGATCTACCACTAAGCACCCAAACCCAATGCTTCAAACCTGCTCCTGTAACCCTGAATCAAAGAGGGACGAAGCAGTATCCATGCCCACAAGTAATCAATGAAGTGCTTGCCTGAGAGTTTTAACTGGGATTGAAACATGCTACAGAAAGTCGTTCGTTAGGCAGCTCTTCAATTCCAAGCAAGCTTTGGCCGCAGGACTTTGGGTAAAACAGAATCTTTTCAGTACATGCCACAGAAGGGAGGGCAGTTTCCCACTTGTCAACCGCTCTAATTGTGGGTGCAAAACGGAGATATCTAAGTGGTCAGCCTGCTGATCTGTTGATAATTTTACATCCTGGAAGTCAGATTTTATGATCTCACTGTCAAAAGCAACTGGCCTAATCTGAAGACATCAAAACATCGGAGGCTCCAGGAGGCGGCAGTCACTCGATACATCCCTACTCTCATTTTTGTTTTTTGTTCAGGTTGATGGAAAAATGTAAATGTAGGTTTGGATATCAGGATGTTAGCACGACCCGAGGGGAAAAGGGTCGTTTTCTTTGTAACTTGGCAGGCCTGAAATGGCCTCTTCTGACATCATGGGTATTTTTAATGAAATATTAATGACTCTGACTTTAATAGGAATTTCAGCACAACCTAAATTAAGCCATTGGAAAAGGGATATGGTCCCGTTAAGAACAGTAAAACCGTAAGCCCCCTTCCTGAAGAGTAGCTGTGGGCAGTTAAAATGACAATCAATTTAACCAGGCCATATTGCTTTGTAAGTCTCTGAAGTGTGAAGTCCCAGCAAGCCTGATGTATTTCATTTTAATTTCCTTTTGGACAGAGCTATGGTTAGTGGGGGCACCTCACACACAAAAGGAAAAGAAAAAACTGTGTAGAAGAGGAGGAAATTATTTAACCCTTTCAAAAACCCATGCAATGTGGAAAATAAGCAAGGTTACCTTTTCCCTTTTGTTTTTGAAAAAGAAAAGTGGTTATGTGGAGTATAAAATGCTTATTCTTACAGAATATTTCTTACAGAATATCTTACAGAACATCCAAACTCTCCATTCTTTTAAAGCTGCTTTTCTTTAAGATATGAGATGGTTCCAAATAATTTTTTCATTTCTCTTTCATTGTGGAAAAAAAACCACACTTTTTTAAACACTTTTTTTCAGCTCTCATGGAGTTAGGCACGTAGATGGCAAGTTGCTGATGCATTAATTTTATATTGAGAATTCACATTTAAAGATATTCAACTTTAATGTTTTTGAGTTGGAGATGTTTTAATGTTTTACACAGATCAAGTAAATAAATGTGTAGATAATGTGGAAGAATTTTCTTGAATTTAGATTGCCAACACATGGGTTGTTCAACTACCTTCACAAGTTTCTGTGGGTCTGCTTTGCTCTAGTGCAGTTAGAAAGGAGTAATGCATTCTTGAGTGCACTTGCAAAAAGGGAAGGCTAAATTAAGTTGGACTTGGATTAGCTTCAACAAATTTGTAAGTTGACATTCTAAAGTCACTTGCTCTCCCTTCCTTTCATTTTTCTTATTCTGAAAATGAAATACTGGGATGCACTTTCAATGCAAAGTACTTTTTGAGATTTTTTTTGTGTTCTAGTCTCAACTTCAAAATTTAATAAAATATCACATCTCCCCCCCAAAGCAAGTGTTGCTATACGAGTGATATTTCAACCTTAATGCGATTGAAAGGTAGCTTTCCACATAAAAGCTATCTAGAGGAATATGTTTAACCTAGGTCTATCATCTATCTTAGGTTATTTTATATGCTTATCCTAGATCTATCTTCTATCCTAGGTCTATTTTATATCTTTATAGGAAAACAAAGAATGGAGGCTATGTCGTGCATGAAGAATGGAAGGTATAACTGAATTTTTTAAATAAGAACAGCATATGTCAGCTCATAATTTAATGACATTTTATCAAGTGAACAGTTCAAGGCTTGGCTTTGACAATGTTGTTCAAAAACACCTGATATTTTGCATGTCTATTCCGATTCAAGACCAGGTTCCTTCCCTGCATTGACCTGCAATGATTTTATCTGAAACTTAATTTGCATTTTCAGTGTATTTACCAACAATTGCCAAACAGCACTACTTTTATCTAGTTTTTCTTATGTTTTTTCTTCTCCTGGGACTTATCTTTTTCTGATAGTGGATACCAAAATCACTCAAATTCTCACATCTAATACAGGTATCTTCTGTTCTGCCTACTTTTGATAGAATCTATTTTATTTATTTTTTTTCCCAAGAAATCTCCTAAAATCTGATTTAGAAGTCATAGGACTTGGACTTAAATACTAATCCTACACATTCCAGGGAGTAACCTAATTAATTCCCCAAGTATTGTAAGTGAACATTTTAGTAGCATTCTTTTCAAGTATATTGTACCTCTATTATTAAACTTCTCTTAAAATTATTTTTTTTACAATTTGGTGATAAATATTAAAAGAAAAATGTAAAAAAAAGGAAAATGTTCTTCCACCAGTTGCTTACCTTGTGGTCATAATGTTTTAGATGACATTGAGACAGAGCAATAGCCAAAAGTATTGTAATTAATTCAAATACATGAGCTTTAAAGTTATCCTGAAACAATAAATGTGGTATAAAGTGAAAGCTTGGTTAAATGACTTACTGTGTGCTACAAATAACTTTAGATAAATTAGGAAAAAACTGGTATAAAATGATTTTAAGTGCATTTTTTAAAATGTACAACTGCATAATTTTAGTGATAAAACACTTTTATTCAGCTAACATTTCACAACTTAAACTGAGTTTTAAAAAGATAAGTCGCATCTTCTATATCTTAACTATAAATGCAAAAGACAATCTCTAGTTCTATCAGATACCAGAAAGCCAATAATGTCTCAAGGAGCAGGTTACTTAATCCCTTCATCTTCATGTTTTTAACTTCATCCTAAAGCTAAATTCCTTTAGCCTTCAAGGACTTGTTAGATAATCCCAACAACTAGAGGTATTTCAATTAGACATTACCATTTCCAGGGGATAATGGATATAGTACAAGAGATTTGGTGTCACTCCTAATATACATGTCATTTTTAAAGTAGCAACACAAGCTAATTGACTCCCAAATAACACCCCTATTTTCTAGTCTTCTTTACAGAAGTCTCTGAGAAGATTTCCCTAAAATCTTGAATTCTTGTAGGAACTGGACCAGTTACCCAGTGAGGTCAGACAGAGTGAAAGATCTCAGGGTAATTATTATTGTGGATTCCTTAAGCATCATCAGAAACTTGAATTGTGGACTGAAATATTTTTCCAAATGGCATGTAACTGTTTAAAATACTAAACAAAAAACACTTTTGAAGTAAAGACTGAAATAGGAACCTCATATAATGCATTAAAAATCTTTTATCTATGTGAGTTGGAGATGAAATAGATATGCATTGTTATATCACATTATTTCATTATTGTGTGTTCATAAACACTATGTTTATGTGGTGTATTTGGAAGATCAGATAAATTCTCCCAGAACCCATATGGACACTTGTGAGAACATAGAGTGCATGTAGTTTTTGTGCTGCTTTGCAATTAAACTATCTGTGTGTTGAAGCTAGGCTTGGTCCTCAGCTGAGTTGATAATACATTGCATCTCCATTGCAAGCCTCTGACTCCCTTGCAAAAGTAAAGTTTCCTTTCCATAGGGATCTTATCTGTCTGCTTTGTCACCAAATGTCTAGCATTTGGCTTGGAGTATGACACAAGGCATGTGCCGGAGAAACAATGACCCACTTTATCTTTTCAAACAGATTTAAACAAGCACATGTTTCCTTGAAGAGTTTCCCTCTCTTGACACATATTATAATAATATTCAAAATAGGGGTGGGAGTAATAGCACAGCAGGTGGGGCTTTTGTCTTTCATGTGGCTGACCTGGGTTTGATCCCTGGTATTACTTCTAGTTCCCTGAGCACTGCCAGAAGTAATCTCTAAGCACAGGTGTGACCCAATAAAGCAAAAAAAAAAATATATATATATATATTAATACTTAAAATAATCTGTGAAATACATTATCCCTCTCATTGTCATTGATATTTGTTTGACATGATTGTCATTTTAGTGTTTGCATCTTTAACAAGGAATACATGCCTGAGATGTAATTAGTTCTCTCTTATTCTCTCTCGCCTCTCCATACATAAGTACGCATACATATCTATACACTATATATCTATATACTACATAGCTATATTATATATCAAATTTACATATATAAATGTATATTTATGTATAGTATATATAAATTTATATATATATCTAATTATATATATCTAATTATATATATACATATATATATATATATATATATATATACATACCCACACAGAATCCCTTTCCCCAGAGCAATAATTAATACACAGGTGGGGGTATTTGACCTCGTGCTAGACCAAACCAAATTCCCTCCCTGGTGTCTTAAATGGTCCCTCAAGCACTTCCAGGAGTGAATTCTGAGTGCAGAGCAGAAGTAAGCCCTGAACATCGCTGGATGCTTTCCTCAACCAAAAAATAAATAAACAAATAAAATTTAAAATATACACATAACTTCTCTCTGTCTGAAAATGCATATATACACAATCTAAGTGTAATAAGTTATAGTTTTGGGGAAGATTTTCATATCATATAGATAGTTCCAAACTGGTGGCAAGGTGGAACCACTGGAAAATTCAACAGTGAGATGAAGTTCTTCAATAACCCACTAGGTGTAATCAGCAAACAAACATGTTGATGGGCTTGGGATCCACCACCTGGCTGTGATCTCTCATCAAACTGGCACACATGAAGAGCAAATGAAGTATTTGGATGCTGGAATATTAATTGTCAATATAACATAATTTCACAAAGTAGATGACAGAAGTACCCAAATGCTAGCAAGTTCCAGAACTTCTCTATTTTCAATGAACACAAGCTATTTCAAGGAGGCTCTTCATGAACTTTTATCAGATACAATAGAGAATATTGACATATATTCCCTGTATATTCCATGTAGTATTATGTATAATTCTGAGGAAATACAAATTCTCATAAACATTGCGTTTCCTTAGATACTATTTTGATACCATGAAAAAATATTGCATTGTATATGTATTACTGAACTTCACACCATATCTAAGTCAGCCTAACACATTTTTGAAAAACACAGTGTAATGAATTTGAAATGAAATAGACAGTTAGAAATGACGCTTCTCAGCCTGCTTTCCTTTATGACTTTAAGCAAATGATGAAAAGAATGATTCTTAATAACACCCTCACAATCTGAGGTCCTGTATTTTTCCTTCTTTGTTAACCCTCAACCCTGTTACTGAAATGGAAACTCAACCTGACATTTTTTGCAAGTTTTTTCTCTTTTTTTATAGTCTAAAGGTTAATGAGCTGTGGTGTGGTTTAGTGCTGCGTGTGCTAAGCTAGCACCTAATATGTTAAGTGGGGCGTGATTCAAGCCTTCCCAGAAAAGGGGTCTCCAAATTTCAAGTGAGGGGAGGGAAGACAAAAGGGAAGAAGCCCACCCCACTGTTCCGATGCTATTGCACCAGAAATGTGGTCCTGGTCAGCATGGAGTGCTATTTGGGACATTTTATACAAGCTGTTCTCAGGAGGGACATAAATTTCCTACATTCCATTTCAAGAGGTGCTGGGTTATAGGTTATTGACCAGTTTCGAGATTTATAGCTGGAGTCAGTAATTGTTAAGGAAAAATGGCTTGACAATTTTATTATAGTGGAGGCCTGCTGGAAAAGTTAAATATCACTTTGCCTAAGAACTAACTTGATCTTAGTCATAGACCCGTGTCTGTGTCTATGAAAAACACAATGTAATAAACTTAAAGTAAAATATGCAATTAAAAGGTCATTTTCTTAGATTATGCAGTGATAAGCATAGAACTATGGATATATATATAATTTTACATTGTGATAATTACAAATATAATTTTACATTGTTAAGCATATAAATTTGAATATATGCTTTCATTTTCACAAAGACTTAAAAAAACACATACACATGTAGACATGGGTAGATCTTCTTAGTGCATAGGTGCAAAGCTAAATGCACTATCGTAACAAACCAAAATACTGACAAGTAAATCTTCTTTTAACAGTGAGAATTTGTTGACATGTTTCGGGTTTTAGTACTGCAGAGAAATAGAAAGAAGAATGCAGCAATGAGAATAAGCTACTATTACTAGGAAGTTCAGACTCTGCCTTTGTTCTGTGTTTCAGTACACTGTTGCCCAGAGGCTCTTCATCTTACCTGAAGTTACTTCCTACAGGCCATTTTGTAGATATAGGGTCAAGAAAACAGTTTGAATCTGTGAATTTATGTGCTAGTATATCTTACCAGGTACTCTATGTTAGCTGGTATATTTTCTCTCATGCTATTACAATCATCGTAGGACTAGATAGATCTTGCCAGTATATTTACCTGGTCACATTGGATCTCAAAGTAATTAGACCAGAGATAAATGCTATTTGCCTCCAAGCAAACACGCATGGCTCTCTAATAAGTCTAAAGTCTAATATACAAAACAACTATGAGTAAAGATGAGAATCTTGTGAAGGCTTGTATAAATATATACCTGACTGTAGTATATCCATTGGTGCAGATGAATGCATTTGTATTCTGAGATTCCCCCATCTACACAGGGTCTGGTGGAGAACCAAGAGCAGGGCCTGTAGCCTTGGATGGGCAGTATTAACATTTCAAAGGGGCTAGGTGAGGTCCTGTGAGAAGTTCCCTGAGGAGGATTGACCCTAACCGCTTTCCATTGATGTGATCTGGGCTGGGCTGAAAAGTTATAAAAGCTTTAGCCTGCTTTCTTCTGCGCCTTTCCCCCCCTTTTTACCCTTTTGCCTTTTCGCCTTCTCCCTCTCCCTCCTCCTTTCTCCTTTCTCTTCCCTGTTCAGCCTTAGCACGTGGTAGCAGCCAGCTTGGCCTAGGATTCTAAACCTACACATGGCGGGGCCCAGCTAGGAACCTAAAGTCTGGGGTTTTCCTGTTACTAGATTGTATACCAGAACAAGTGTGAGTAAAGCCTTTGGAAAATTTGCTGGTTCTTGCTTCTTTCTCTGTCTTCTGACCGCTGTTCACCTGGGGCAGAAGGGGATCCCTATGCCTTGCTCCTGAATTTTTTCAGGGTGCCCAGTGTACCCCAAAAATTCTGCTTGCCTCAAATACCCACATCATTTCTAGCATTTAAAATCTGAAAAATTTGTGTTTTTAGAAATCTACATATTTCTTGAAAAGTAATACCAGAGGACAGAGAGATCTTATAGTGTGCAGGTTATTTGTCTTGTGCAAGGCCAGTGTGAGTTTGATCCCCGGCATTCTATATGGTCGCCTGAGTCTACCAGGAGTGATCCCTGAGCACAGAGCCAGGAGTAAACCCTCATCACTGCTGGGTATGCCTCCCTCCCTACAAAAAATGTAACACTGGATATTTTATTATCATTTTTATTCTTTTTTGGGGGTGAGTCACATTGGCAATGATCAGGGGTTATTCCTGGATCTGCAGTCAGAATTACTCCTTGCAGTGCTCAGGGATGCTGGGGATTGAGCCTAGGTTAAGCCATGTGCAAAGCAAATGTCCTATCCACTGTACCATTGCTCTGGCCACATCCTCATTCTTTTAGACATTTAAATCCCCCAAGTAATAATTTAGTATTTAAATGAAGCATTCTGAATAGTTTTATAATCATATAGATTATTTATCGCATATAATACTCACCCTCTCCCGTGCCACTGCTAATATTTCTAAACCATATGTCACTGAAAACTCTGGGACAAGTTTTACCTATTATATATTCTTTTCATTTCAAATTTTCAAGCAACTGTTAATTTTCTAGGTGAGTTATAGGGCAATAGGTTCAACAGATTTTCATAACACACCTCACCCAGAGATTCAGACATGGGGCAGAGCTGCTACTTGCTCTCCCTGTGCCCAGCCACTCACGAGGTGCCCAGGAGGGATGGCGGGTTCTAGCCCTGGCCCGCCACCCCAGCAGAGCCTTGCAACAAGCCAGATGACCCGCCACTCCATGAGGGCCTCCATTTTCCACATCGGACTTCCCTCTCATCAGAACTCCACCCAGCAGACCAGCTTATTACAGCCCAGCTCGCTCGGCCGCTTGCGGCCATGCAGTTCATCAATAAATGCTGGACTTAGAGATGACTACAAGAGTATGCTACCTGCACGGCAGAGTCTGGCAAGCTACCCGTGTTGTATTTGATATGCCAGATACCAGTAACAGTTATAGACCTCATTCCGGAATGGATTGAGGCTCTTTGTGTTCCTGGAGCAAGCAGATGCCTTGGGCTCTGCTAGCATGAGACAGGACATATGGAGATGTTACTGGGGCCCGCTCAAGCAAATAGATGATGAACGTGAAGACAGTGACAGTGACAGTGACCCCACCCATTACTCTTATCTAAAGATGGAACCAACAGAAAAAAAACAATAGAGGATATACTTAAAGGTTTTAAACTGGGAGAAAATATGTACTTATATTGGAAACTTAAAGGATTTCTGCAGAATATAACTGTTCTGATCCATAGAAACAACCTGGATAAAGTCTATGCTTGTTGTAGAGCTAGAAAAGCAGCCTGAATGCAGTAACAACACAACCTCCCGGACCTCACATCTTTCTTAGTAAGTTTTAGTCGATAATAACTATCATTCTTCACTAAATAGGAAGTTCAGTACATGAAGCCCTTGCAAAGTCCAGTGAGTTTCACCATGCCAAGGAATCGAGAATGCCTGGGACCAAGACAGTCCATCTTTCTGGGAGTAGTCCCTTTGATTTTATTATTTAAAGGAATTTCCTGCTACAACTGAACTTATTCCAAAATTTAGTTTCTATGCAGCATTTACACTAAATTCAACAGTCTTGCAGAACGAAAGGTAAATACCAATCAGGACAGTCAACATTGGCCATTTTTTCCTAACCTAATGTCTTCATTTATCTTCTCAAAATTTATTTATTTGTTTTACAAATATATATTCAGCTGGATGAACAAAATATTATTCAACCAAGCTAAGCACTTAAGCTAAAAACCACTGAGCACTCATTACACATCAGACCATTCGTTGACATTTACCTTCAGTTTCACGTCTATCCTTCACTTCGTCTGTGATGTGCGGCCAGGACCCTGTCCTTCAGTCCTGCTTTACCAGATGCCTCTCAATTTGGGACATTATGGGTGAAGTGGAAGCCTGGAAGATGACGAAGGCAGGTGTTTTCACATACTTATTCCTTTTCGGTTCATTTTTTCTACATGTCAGCTTCATCCTGACTTTGCTTCTCACACTGGTAGCAATAGTTTGTTCTTGTTGTAGTGGCTGAACTCAGTGTCCAGTTCCCTAGTATTCACCAAGCAGTCTTAATGTGTCTCAACATTAGCCATCTAGCTTCTACTCCCCAAAGGTCTAAGACCCTGCCCCAGAATGCAGAGTTTGAGCTAGGCAACGGCAGGGCCAGGTGATGAAGAGACCTTCTTCCAAGCATCTGTGGGGCACTTACTTGTCACTTGCACTTGTGTTCCCATTGTTCATTGATTTGCTTGAGTGGGCGCCAATAACATCTGCATTCATTGGGAATGAGGTCCATTATTGTTACTGCTTTTGGCATATCAAGTACACCACGGGTAGCTTACCTGGCTCTGTCATGACTCTGGGTTCATCCCAGGGCTCCCTGATTATTAGTGATGCAAATGTGCCTTTTCATGTGCCTTTCCACAATAGCCAAAATCTGGAAACCCAAATGTTCAAGAATAGGTGACTGGACAGAGAAATTACAGTACTTCTACACAATAGAGTATTACTCATCCAAAAGGAAAGTCATGAAATTTGCTACTACATGGAGGGACCTGGTGAGTATCATGCTGAGTGAATTAGAAAGAAAGAGGCCAATACAGATGGCCTCTCTCACATGTTGGGTATAAGGAAACATACTAGCAGAACATTGAATGCCAAAAAACATGGACATAACGAACATGAGAAGTAGTTTCAGTAGGAAACGTGTCACCTGAGTGTTGGGACAGGCTGGGGGAGAGGACAGGGATGGGACAATGACTATGGAAAGAAGCATTCAACCGGGAGGAGGTGCTGGAAGGAGGTGCAGTGTTATGTGTGAAACCCTTAAACCACAGAGAAAAAACTTTATATATTTTAATCCAGTCTCAGCCACTCAGGGAAAACTGAATTTTATTTTTAACATATACTTTTTTAAAGTGCACCTTGTAGAGGCTGACTGGCATGGGGCTATTGAGGGAATGGGCACAGGGAGGAAGTAGGCATTGCTGAAAAGATGAGTGCTAAAACAATGTATGTCAAAACCCAACTATAAATAATTCTGTAATCTTGGAAATTTTTTAAACATTTTATTCTTATTTTTTTATTTTGGGGTCACACCTGGCAACGCTCAGGTGTTACTCCTGGCTCTGCACTCAGGAATTACTCCTGGCAGTGTTTGGGGACCATATGAGATGCCGGGAATCGAACCCCGGGCCGGCACAGGCAGGCCGCATGCAAGGCAAACGCCCTACCTGCTGGGCTATCGCTCCGGCCCCGTTTTAAACATTTTATTTTTAGTTTATTTTATATTTTTTGGGTCACACCTGGCAATGCTCAGGGGTTACTCCTGGCTCTTCACTCAGGAATTACTCCTGGTGGTGCTTGGGGTACCATATGGGGTGCCAGGGATCGAACCCCAGTCAGTTGTGTGCAAGGCAAACACCCTACCAGCTGTGCTATCATTCTGGCCCCAGGGCAGAGAGAGGTCACAGGCATGGGGACACACACTACATTGGGTGGACACTAATGTAATCCCATATTAGATAAACCCTTGGATTCTCAGCATCAGGAAACCTCTTCAATACGCATGCTCTATAGAGAATTAGCAAGGTAAGGACAAGACACATGTAATTATTAAGCACAGAAAGTAGCTATTACTACCCATTGCTAAAATATGCATTCCTAACAATGAATGACACAGAAATGAAACAGTACCAAACTGTTCCACAAAAACAAAGTTAAAATTTTAAGTACTGAAATAATTTATAAAACATTCCAGCAATGGTATTTACAAACAAACAAACAAAAACCTCATATATAGGGGCTAGAGCAACAGCACAGCGGGTAGGTATTTACCTTGCACGTGGTCAACCGGGTTCAATCCTTGGCATCCTTTTGGTACCCTGAATACCACCAGAAGTAAATTCTGAGGGCAGAGCCAGAAGTAACCCCCTGAGCATTGATGGGTGTGACCCCAAAAAGAATAAAAACCCTCACATACAACTACTTACTTACACTCTTAGTATTAATTTTCCTAGTTACCTTACTCTTATAGATGGCAAAGCTTTACTGATAATAATATATCCTGACTTCTTATTATTGTCTTTGTGGATTTTTAGCTCTTCCACATTCAATGATCAGACTCTTCTTTATAACTATATTTGATGAGAATTTTGAATCAAGAAATAGAAAGATTTGCAGAAATTGAATAAAACACAAGGAAAAAATGATCCAATAAATATTTGTAAGGTTGATTAAGTCACGTATCAATATTATTGCTTTTAATATTTTCAATATTACTATGCTGAAATATATAGGCTAATAGGAAGAATAAAAGATTTCAGAGACAAGGAAGTCAAAAACTAAAATCTATACACACACAACATTATATTGAACTCAAGGCTGGCATATATTGGTGTGGATTGTTTTAAAGTATTCTTACACCTCATAACCACATGATACAAAAATCCCCTAATAATGCATTAGGCTGGTAAAAGCTTCCTTCAATATTTCATTCTGTAGGGATAAAATCAATCTCCTCTTTATTGTCTAGAATCTGTATTTTTGTCTAGTAGAAGTAAAGAATAAAAATAGTATCTTTAGAAGAGTGTTTTTTTTAAGTTAAGTGACAGCTCAATCTTTTTTCTTTTAAAAAATCTGAATCTTCATTCCCTTACAATAACAAATTTAGAGATATGCAGTATTATTGTGAGGAAATGACCTCCTTTTCAGACTCTTAGCCCAGAGGCTGGTTTGGGGTGTCTTTTGTCTCAATGGTTTCCTGAACATAGGTGAAAAAATACTACTTTCATATGATGACTTGAGCCAACTCTCTTTTCTGTTGGCCATTGGGGAATTACCAGATGGGAGGAAACCTTTCAAGTCCATTATTCCCTTCCTATCCCTTCAACACCTTCTGATGTCCAGTGGGGTTTTCACAGTTTCTAATGTTACTGCAATGATTCAGCAAGCCCTTTGAATCATGCTCAGGAAGGGAATAGTATTCTTTCCCGGATTCTCCCAGGAATTCACCTTTCCTTTAAGTAACAGACAGAGGCTAAATTAGTATTCCTGGTGAATTAAATACAGTAATCTTTGTAAAGTTGAGTGCTTCACTTTTAGTCTGTGTTGTTGACAATAAAAGAGAGCAGGAGGTGGAGCACCTTCAAAAATTCTTCGGTCTACGACCACATAAGTTTTGTGAACAAAGAAGAATGGCAGATCTAAAGAATCCGATCAATAATATTCACAGCTCCTGGAATCAAAAACCACTCCTTCCTTACCTATCTTAACCTTTACCAGAAAACAATAAAGTTTCTGAGTCTTTCACTTAGGATATGTTCTGTAAGTGTGCATCATCTGGGAAGATGATAACTATTTTAGCACATTTTAATCTAGTGGACCAAAATCTACCGACTGATTTTAAACCAGAGAAACCAGTTATTCTCTGCTCTTTTAAGTCATCTTTTCTTCCCTGTTCTGCACTGATATCTATCCCCAAAGAATTATCTTCTGCAGAGTATATCTGTTCCTTTTATTATGACCATATCTTCATGTTGAGTCTAACCAATCAAGGGTATACAGGAAGTATATTAAAGCCTGAAGGAAAAGAGAACAAAGGTATTTTTTTCTCCTGTTCTCTCCTTGCCTGATGTTGGCATTGGCTGTGACTTCATTTCAGGGACAGTTTGATAGGACTGTTTTGCAGCACTCATAGTGCGAACTCTGGAAAATCAACTCAGAATAGAGTGAAACTTTGAATTCTAAAGTGAAGCGTAAAATACCTTATTGAGTGAAAAACTTCACATTTAGTGGCAGACTTAAATTAAACCAGAAAACAAAAATAACAAGGAATTCATTTTAGAGTCAGGGTTGAACATAAAAGCTGTTTGAGAGATGGAGTTTTCTGTACACTGTGGGAGAGGTGTTTATCCTCCAGTAGGAGAATCTATTATTATAAAATTGAGTCAAATATGATGATTGATCATTACCTATTAAATGGATAGTAGATCACTAGGTGGTAGATACACTGGATATTAAAAATAATAGAGGCAGATATTTGTTATTCACCAGGGAATGGTAGATTATATGAGATAATGGGAGAATGGAAAGTTATCAAAAAGGCCTGATCAAATGAGAGTTATACAGATCAATATTTCCATCTCAATAGCAATATGTATAGATCACTTGACATCTCGTTATTCATCGATTTGCTCAAGTGGACAAAAGTAACGCTTTGTTTCCATTTGTCCCTGACATGTGCCAGTGTAGCCGAATGGCATCTGCTTGCTCCGAGAATATGAAGCGCCTCAAACCATTCATTCAGGGTCTTGACGAAGAAGTCTGACCATCTCATAGGTGGGCAGCCACATGATCCTTTGATGTCCTATGGGATCCAGTCTGTACCAGCTTTAGTCCAGCGGTCATCTCCAAATCACATTACATGTCCAGCCCATCTGATTTTCCATGACTTGGCAAACAAGACAGCATCCCTGACTCTTGATCGTCGAGGTTGGATCTCCAGATTCCTTCTCTCACTTGAGTGAGGCGTGATATTCCAAGCATAGTTCTTTCGATTTGGGAGAACCCGGATAGTGTTTGGTAAATATAAATATTTACTGACAAATAAATATAATATGCTTTTGCTCAGATAAATAAGTTTCTCTTTTCTCTCTGTTCGTCAGGAAGTTAAGAAAAAAGCTCAGCTTCACATTTGATGACTGTAAAAGTTTCCTGCTTTGCCTCTCAGGCATCACGATCACGATCACGATCTTCCCTTTGATCATCTATTTGCTAGAGCGGGCACCAGTAATATCTCCATATGTCCTGTCTCATGCCAGTAGAGCCAGGGGCTTCGGCTTGCTACAGGAACATAAAGAGTCTCAAACCATTATATTAGGTCATGGGAATGACCTAATATAATTGTTACTGGAATTTGGCATATCATATACAACACGAGAAGCTTGCCAGGCTTGCCGAGCGGGAGGCAAACTCTTTTAAACACCTCCAAATAAAGCATTTATTGATGAACTGCATGGCCGCTATGGCGCCGAGCCAGGCTGTGATGGGCTGGTCTGCTGGGTGGAGTTCTGATGAGGGGGGAAGTCCGGATGTGGAAAATAGAGGTCCTCATGGAGTGAGGAGTCTTCTGGCTAGTTGCAAGGTTCTGCTGGGGTGGCAGGCCAGGGCTAGAAAGCGCCATCCCTCCCGGGCACCTGGTGAGCAGCTGGGCACAGGGAGAGCTAGGAGCAGCTCTGCCCCATGTCTGTGAGTCTCTGGATCAGGGTGCCTGGGCCGAATTTAAAAAAAGACTCTTGCAGGGTGGATCTTGAAGAGCCGGGCTGTGATGGGCTGGTCTTCTGGGTGGAGTTCTGGTGAGGGGGTAGTCCAAGATGTGGAAAATGGAGGCCCTCGTGGAGTGAGGGGTCAGTGTACCTGGGCCGGATTTAAAAAACGACTGCTGCAGGGTGGATCTTGATGAGCCGGGCTGTGATAGGCTCACAAATATTCAAATATATTTGTATATTTTATATACAAATATAAATATATTAAATGTAAATATGCATTTACACCAGTGAAATATGTACACATAGTTAGATAACTGCTATACTTCAATTTTTGCTGCTTAAAAATATAACTGAGTTATATTATAAGCAGTTATAATTACAATTATTTTTGCTGCTTAATAATATAACTCAGTTATATTATTAAGCAGTTATAATTATATATATTATGTATAATTACATATTCTTTGGCAAATGAATTGTTAGATGATCCACAAATATTTTTCAAGCTAGAAAAATGTCAACATGCTAAATGAACATATTTTTAAATGAGTTGTCTTTTTTGATTAGCAAAATTTTGTTTCGGGACTGGAGCGATAGCTCAGTGGGTAGGGCATTTGCCTTGCACGCAGCTGGCCCATGCCAGCCAGGTTCGATCCCCAGCATCCCATATGGTCCCCCGAGCACCGCCAAGAGTAATTCCTGAGTGCAGAGCCAGGAGAAACCCCTGAGCATTGCCAGGTGTGACCCAAAAAGCAAAAAACAAAAATTTAGTTTTAAATAAATTCTTCTTTTAATCTTGATTAGATAAATATAGCTTTAAATAAATCCCTGCATCTTATTATTTGATAAGGGTATTGGCAATAATAGGAAAGTCATTAAAATGCTTGCTATTGCATAATCCTTATGTATATTTTCACATAAGAGGATGAGATTTCACCTTAGCTAGATACCTATCTTTATCAGTTATATTAACGATATCTCAGGATTCACTTAGGAATTTACCTAAGTTTTAATTTGTGCTTGTACTACAGATATAGTTAGCAACTATTAAATGAATTAAGTGTCATAAACTAATTGGTAGAATAGTTCAATTTTTTAGTCAATTTAACCAAAAGTAAATACATAATAAATATAAGATTATTAAAATTTTTTAGGGATGGCAACAAGGGTACAAATTATATAACCCCTTGCATATAACTGTTGAGTGTTTTTCTGAATGTCCATTGATATTTCAACATCAATCTCTTTTTATAAAAAAAATTTGTCATCAGTTTAATTATTCAGATGTTTGCTATCGATGTAATGCTCCTAAATTCAGCAACTAACCAACTACACAGTAGCTCAAAGACACAAATTTATGTTCAATCTAAAGAAAATGGAAAGTGCAATAGCATTTCTATCACTTTAGTTCAATACATTTTGTTTGACAAGCAAAATTTTCTTTTCTAATTTATTGCAAACTTGAAACACTAGAAGAGAGTGGGTCTTTGATTTTATTTCCACCCCTTTTCTTCTATTCTTCTGTTGAAGATTCTGTTTCTGCAGATATTTCGATCACCGGAGGTCACATACATCCCAAAAGAGCTTCTCAGTTGTGAATTTGAGAACTTGCTGCTGGACAAGACACCTATACTTGAGGTATTCACACACATGAGGAAATAACTCTGAAGAGCCACACACTCCTCGGGCCACGATCCATTTAGTGGTAATGCCTGTGCAACGCACATTGGGGATCACACTCATTTAGTTGTGGTACTTTCACATATAATGCTTGTCCAAAAGTGGAAAAATGCAGCACCCGTGGAGTGAGGAGGGATAGTCTGGCTTGTTGTGAGGCTCTGCCGAGGTGGTGGGCCAGGGCTAGAACCCGCCATGCCTCCCGACTGCCTCATGAACGGCTGTGCACAGGGAGAGCAAGGAACAGCTCTGCCCCATGTGTGAGAGTCTCTGAACCAGCATACCTGGGCCGGATTGAGGAAAAAGCTGCTGCAGGGTGGGTGTTTTGATGCGGGCTGTGATGGGCTGGTCTGCTGGGTGGAGTTCTGACGAGAGGGAAGTCCAAAAGTGGAAAATGGTGGCGCCCGTGGAGTGAGGAGGGGGGGTGGTCTGGCTTGTTGTGAGGCTCTGCCGACGTGGTGGGCCAGGGCTAGAACCTGCCATGCCTCCCGACTGCCTCATGAACGGCTGTGCACAGGGAGAGCAAGGAACAGCTCTGCCCCATGTGTGAGAGTCTCTCCTCTCAGGCATATCATATCTTTTTTCCTATGTCAAAATATGAACAGAAAATAATTTGATTCTCTGAACGTTCTTCTGAATATTATCATTATTCTAAAGATTATCTAAGCTTATTTGATAGCATATTAGTTAGAACAGCAATATTGTGAAAGGAATGTTAATTTTCCTGAACTTATGTGCATACGTGTAGCTTTTAGTCTACACATATGTATATTTAGAACAAGGGACAAGAGAAGAGTGTCTTCTCTGTCATAAAGCTATGAAGGATTGTCCCTGGATGCTGTGCCAGAAAAAAAAAGACATTGGTAGAACTTTTGGTATTATGTTTGGTTATTTCTTTGTGGAATATGAAGATCAAGAGGCTCTTCATATTCCTGAATCAACCAGATGCCATTGGGCTACATTGGCACGTGATAGGGTCCAATGGAAATGTTACTGGCGCCTCCTCGAGCAAATCGATGAATAACGGGATTCAAGTGATCAAGTGATTTCTTTGTGAAGAAAGAGAAGTTGCTTAAACTGTTTCTATTTTCCTTTTAGTTTCCTTTGCAGTCTAGACCACACCCAGAGTACTCAGAATTTACACCTGGCTCTTTGCTCAGGAATTACTCTTTCTATGGAGAATCTCAGGAGACCGATGTGGGGTAGAGGTCTAGCCCAGGTCAATTGTGAGAGCCAAATATCTCACACATTGTACAATCTCTCCGGCCCATGGGACACCAGTAAGCCTAGCAAGAAGCCAGAGCAAACCACACATCATGCAGTCAGTCATTCTCAACATCCAGACTCCATAGTTCCTCAGAGATCCATCCAAGATAAAACCTGATCTTCCCCCTTTAAGTTTCATCAGTAAATGCTTGTTTTGAGAGTCTTCTACTGAGACTATACCACCTACACGGTAAAAGCCTGGCAAGCTACCCATGTTTTATTTATTTGTTATGCCAAAACTAGTAACAATTATGGATTTCAGTTCCATGACCTGAAGAATGGTTTTAGGCTCCTCCTGTCCCTGGAGCAAGTAGATGCCCTTGGGTTACACTTGCTTGTGACAGGACTAATGGAGATGTTACTAGTGCCCACTCGAGCAAATTGATGAACAATGGGAAGACAGTGATACAGTGATACAGTGATACCCACTGGTGAATGACTTTCTGGTTGATTATGGATGGAAAGTTATATAGAGAAAATTTTTCTCATATTCTCTTAGGATATCCACATATGGCATACCTGGAAATTGAGTCTCTTTAGACGCCCGTATATAAGCATGACAATATTACATACAGATTCTGAAGTGTGAACACTTCTGAAAGTAAGATAAAGTAGTAGGTAGAAAATAAGCTACATTTAAAAGTTGGATTCCCACCCACTCAGCCCTCAACCCCAGAAAAACCCTGGTTCTCACCTGAATGCACATCCCTCTTTCTCATCAAATTTCTCAAAGAAAATTTCTCCAAACAACTATTTTAACAAAAAGAAGCTGTTGCATAGACTTAGAAAAGAACGCCTAAACAATAATGGAAATAAATAAATCATTATTACTATTCTCTGATAGGATCACATTTAAACAAGACAAAGTTTAGTGACCTTTAAGTTGCTATAGACAGAATGAGGTTTTAAGCAAAGAACATATGATTAAATGAGGTCATACTTATTACCTATAAGGAAATAATTACTGGTAAGGAGCATATGAAATTTGTAAGTTTATGCATACGTCATGAGATTTATTTCCAAGGTAGCATCACAATTAAAAGGAGTTAGTTATTATTATCTTTTTAGATGTTCCTAAGGTCAACAGTTATAGTACAGTGATAAGTCACTTGCCTAGCATGAAGCTGACTGGAACACACCATGAGAGATCCCTGAGCACAAAGCAAAGAGTAAGCATGATAACTGCTAGGTGTGCCTCCCAAACAATCACTGTATCACTGTCTTCCCGTTCATCATCGATTTGCTCGAGCGGGCACCAGTAACATCTCCATATGTCCTGTCTCATGCAAGTAGAGACCAAGGGAACTTGCTTGCTCCAGGAACATAAAGAGCCTCAAACCATCCCATCAGGTCATGAGAATGAGGTCTATAATTGTTACTGGTATCTGGCATATCAAATACGACACGGTAGCTTGCCAGACTTTGCCGTGCGGGTGGCATACTCTTGTGGTCATCTCTAAATCCAGCATTTAATGATGAACCACAAATCACTGTATCACTGTCTTCCTGTTCATCATCGATTTGATCCAGCTGGCCCCAGTAACATCTCCATATGTCCTATCTCATGCTAGTAGAGCCCAAGGGCATCTGCTTGCTCCAGGAACATAAAGAGTGTCAATCCATTCTGGAATGAGGTCTATAAGGTGGCCATACCACCCTGAACACGCCAATCTCGTCCCC
Source organism: Cryptotis parvus (assembly GCA_021461705.1). Taxonomy (NCBI): domain Eukaryota; kingdom Metazoa; phylum Chordata; class Mammalia; order Eulipotyphla; family Soricidae; genus Cryptotis; species Cryptotis parvus. Next base: position 324,743 of record JAJIBD010002274.1, read on the forward strand.
AAACAAAAGTATTTCTAAAATGGTTTACATATCAATCTCTTAAATCAAACGTAATAGACCACAAACATTTTTGAGTTTAAGACCAATGGTATAAAATTTTGTTCAACTGACATAAACCACTTTTATCAGTTGCCTTCCCATTGATCATCAATTTGCTTGAGCAGGCACCAGAAACATCTCCATACATCCTGTCACATGCTAGTGTAGCCAAGGGCATCTGCTTGCTTCAGGAACATAAAGAGACTCAAACCATTCCATCGGATCATGGGAATGAGGTCTATAATTGTTACTGGTATTTGGCATATCAAATACGACACAGGTAGCTTGCCAGGCTCTGCCGATATGTATATAAATACATAATCTAAATATGTAGCGTTTGTTTTTATATTATTTAAAATTATGTAACATAAGCAGTATAAAATCATACCATGTACATAATTTCATTCATTTCAACTTTTATATAAGTGAATCAATATATAATCCTCAGAATTATTTATACATAGCTATTTTTTGCTTCAGTAACACATTAGTCTCACAAAACAGGTATCATTCATAGTTTTTCAGTCTACTTAATGATAGTGCTAGCTTTCCACAATGGAGTGCTATTTCCACCCTCTACTATCTGATCTCTTTTATCTATAGCCAAGCAGTGCCAGTGCCTCTAAAGAGAAAACTAGCTTCACTAAGTACTCTGCAGTTAAGAAGGAAAAAGTGAAAACTAGGGAACTTAATGGTTTGGATATTTTACATTTTACATAATAACCAAAAAAATTCTGAAGAGCCTAGTCAGAATGCAGTTACTCTGCATTAGATATCCTATGTTAACTTCTACTTTATACCAGAAAGATTCCATTTTGGTTAGTTAACAATGACTGAATATTGGCTTGTGCATGGGATGTAGCCCAATATAGTAAATTTGAGGAAACACTAAAAGTTATTA
>JAJIBD010002275.1:0-47869 GCA_021461705.1 Cryptotis parvus
CCTAGAACTGAGCATTAAATATAGGCAAAAGGATACACATGACAACCCTTTAATGTATGTTCTGTAGTCCATAGTCTGGAGGAAGGAAGGGGGAGAGAGAGAAAGGGAAAGAAATGGGGAACCTGCCATGGAGACGGGCTGGGGGAGGGAGGGGGTGGGAACCGGGTAGTTGGTGGTGGGAGATGGGCACTGGTGGAGGGATGGGTGCTGGAACACTGTATGACCAAAACCCAAATATGAACTTTTTAATTGTGTATCTGTGTGATTGTGTATCTCACAGTGGTATAATAAAATACAAAAAAATTTTTTTTTTAATTAAAAAATAAATAAAATAAATCTTGAAGAATGAAAAATAAAAAGAATGTCTCTCTAAGATGGGGTCACCCCTTCCACTCTCCATTTTGTCTGAGCCCGTAGCCCCACCCAGGAGCTGCCCTGGGGTAACCAGCCATATCATGTAGAGCCTCAGACGCAGCTGGGGAACTGGGACTAGGCTCTCCCTGGCTCAGCTCACCATGGGGCCCCTAGGAGGACAGATGGGTTTTGGGTATTGGCCCATCACCTCTGGGGGTCCCGGAAGCAGCCGAATGAGACTCACCCACCACATTAGCTGCTATTTTTCACTGTCCGGACGCTGGCCATGAAGCCCTTGCGCGTGGCCACAAGTCCATCAAACTAGTGGAAACAGTTATGTCCTTTAATGTACTGCATTCTACGATGTGTAGGAAAGGTAGGCAGGAGGGAGAGATATAGAGGAGAGAAAAGAGCATACAGAACTAGCCAAGTAGTTGGGGTGTGGGAGGAGGGGAGGTGGGGACATTGGTGATGGGAGATGGGTTTGGGTGGAGGGGATGGGTGTTGGAACACTGTAGAACCAAAACTCAAGCATGAGTATCTTGCAATTGTATGTCTAAAAGTGGTGTAATAAAATTAAAAAATAAAAAAAGAATGGCCCTCTAAATTGGCACTTAGCACACATCAGCAGTCTCAGTAGCAAAAGTGATGTCTTTCCATTTCTGTGTCTGCATCAAAACTCTTTTAGGGTTGGTGGTAAAAGACATAAAAACCAATTTAAACTAGCTTTAAGCCAAGGGGGATAAAGGTGAGAGGGGAGGAGGGAGGCGGTGGTGGGGAGCAAACCTTTTGAGGGCTCACAAAAAGAAAAAATTCAGGGTTCCACTGATTTATCTTGGATCCAGAGTCTCTAATAATATCTTCAGAATTCCTTTTTTTTCCCCTCATCTTAGCTCTGCCTCCCACAGTGTGGGTTTTATTTTAGACTTTATGTGGTGGCTCATGGCAATTTTAGGTTCATTTTGTTCTTTATGTTAATAATCCCAGGAGAGAGGTATCTTCTGTGCTTCGTCCCTCTTAAATTCTAGATTCATTCTGATTGGAGGCGCCTGAATGACTCAGCAACCTTTCAGCCAATCATTAGCTAGGGAGATTTTGATTGGCTAGCCCCAAGTCCCATGCTCCATGGAGAGGTGCCCTGGTACTCCAGAAAAATGGAGCCAGGATTGGTGGGAAGAAATACGGAATTGTTACCAAAAGACAAGACAGAATGAACTGTAATTGCCCAGAATAACACTCCTGCAGAGTCCCCACTGCCAAACAACACGCTCATAAGCCTGGACTCAGTTTCGCACTGACGAGGGACATGCTGCCTGGCTCGGACCTGCTCTGGACCGGTGGCCTGACTCAGAAATTCTAAGTCCTGATAAGTGAGGCTGACTGCTTACTTTCTCTTCCACTCGTTTCCTTTGACTTCTGACTGCTTCCTGGTAAAGTGCACCGGTTCTAGGAAGTTTCCTGTTTCATAATGGACCTGCTACATTCCAATCAGCATCATCCCACCCCGTTTCCACTGAGGAAGAGGCGCCCTCTCTGGTCACGGACACAACAGGACTGATCTGTCCTGAGAGTGACATTAATTGGACTGTGGGCCTTGCTGTACCAGGGCGAAGGACAGGAAGTAGAAGAATGCTAAAACTTAAGTTTCTAACTTTGCCATTGCCGGGGCCGTGCAATAGTCCAGCGGGTAGGGCTTTTTACCTTGCATGCGGCCGACCGGGTTCGATCCTCGGCATCCCGTATGGTTCCCCGAGCACCGCCAGGAGTTAATTCCTGAGCATTGCCCAGTGTGACCCAAAAAGAAAAAAAAAAAAAAAGGAAAAAGAAAAGAAAAAATTTGCCATTCCCGTTCCATCCTCTTTCCGCGCAATGAAGTTTTCACCCCATTATTTTATCTGGATAATATTGAGAAAGTAAAATCAGCAGACTTTTCAAAATGGCAGCTGTTAGAGTCTGTGTAATTACAGCTGCAAGGGGAAAGTTCCGCACCAGAGTATTTTCCTAGCCTGGCCAGAAACATATTGTACTCTGCCCTTGAGACAAGTAGTTACACTCTAGATAGCAGGGGAGAGAGAGAAAAGGGAAGGGCTGTAATATCAGTTTCTAGCTGCCTACTAGTCCCCAAAGAACTTGGAGCTAACTGACTCTTCTTTTTATATAAAACCCAGATGCTAAGTTAGTAATGACAAGATGCTAGTAATCTTCTGTGTTTTCCTGCAATAATTAATTTTTCTTATCATCTTTTATGATGAATTTTCATTACAAGAAATTACCTGGTGTTCACAGCCACAATTAAGACTTGATCATAAAGTGTTCTTTTCCCCAAGATAAAATATCCAATTTCCTTCTTTCACCATTCATATACCTTTAAATTAACCTTAACTGTAAGACACTAAACACAGTTATGTATTCCACTTGCTGTGTCACACGTGTGCCGTGGAGTGACTAATGCAGTTTTATATCTTCTATATTCCAAATAAGAACTTGCAAACAGAAAAATAGAGACACAATCTTGCAGGGATGATTTGATGTGAGCCTGAGGATTTGTCCTTAATATTACTTTAGTACACTTTAGTCAGAGGAAGCTAAAAGTCAAATGTAGCCTTGCTTCTAATTAGAGATGAGTTTCATATCTGGGAATTGCATTTCTTCATGGCATTTTGTAATCCTTATCTTGGTGATCTTTATCACCACAGGGGATTGAGTAGGCGGTCGATGACTCCATTTCACAGATAAAGAAGTAGAGGCACAGAATAATTGACTTACATACACATCACACACCTCTGAAATAGCACTGGGAATCAAAACACTCCTTAATTATCAGTCAGCCCTACATTTCACTCACACATCTTTAGAGGCCATGATCTGCTTCCTTTGCTTATTATCTTTGATTCTATGTGTTGTTTTCCTGTGTTCTGCAAAAGTCCTATTTTTTGTGTTTTTCCAGATGTCAGTCCCGTGCCTCACATCAGAATTTACCCTCTAGCCTTAGTAATCTCTTGGTAAAAAACTGACTTCCTGAAATTCATGAGTGCAATAATTTTACCAGATAAAAGACATAAGCCCAAAACTTTGTGACATACATTGGATGATGCAGTTGTTAACTGGTACATAAAGTCTTGCAAAAATCCAAATCTAGGTGTCTGAGGTCTGAGAAATAGCACAGCAGGTAAGGCACTAGCCTTGCATGTGGACTACCTCTGTTCAAATCTCCAGCACCATATATGGTCCCCCTGAGCACAGTCAGCGGTCACTCCTGAACATAGATAGAATCAGGAATAGCTCCTGAGCACCACCAGGTGTGATCCAAAATCAACAACAAAGGTTTAGGCCTGTGCTGTGTGCAAGTTTTAAGTGATCTGGCTCTGATTTTCAGGAGGTATATGTCTGTCCTTCCCTGATTTAAGTCTAAATTTGACAAATGTATTTATCTCCATAAATGCACTTATGAAAATGTATTCTCAGCATTTAAATGACTATTAATTTCCCAGCAGTTTAGCTTCCCTTAGGAGTTATAGCGAAATGTCTTTGCAATGCCCTGTCATGGTTAGGTGATAGAGAAATTGAATCTGGTTTTTTAAATTTGACAGGCAAAAAATAAAATGATCTGAATGCTTCCCATGACTGATGCTAATGATCAAATGCTGGGAAGCAGAATGATAGTCCAACAGGAAAGGTGTTTGCCTTGCACGTGGCTTACCAGGGTTCGATTCCTTAGCATCCCATATGTCCCCCAAGGACCACCAGGAGTAATTCCTGAGTGCAGAGCCAGGAATAACCCCTAATCATCGCTGGGTGTAACAAAAAATTAAAAAGAAAAGATCAAATTCTTTCTTGATCCTATCATTTGTTCTTAAACATCAAGTGGCTTCCAAGGGGCAAAGCAATTGCGTAGCATAAGCGCCTTAAGAAATAAAATATTCTAGGCTGTTTCCCCATTGAAAACTGCACAGGTGGGGCTGGAGCAATAGTCCAGCGGGTAGGGCGTTTGCCTTACACATGGCCAACCCAGGTTGATCCCCAGCATCCCATATGGTTCCCCGAGCATCGCCAGAAGTAATTCCTGAGTGCAGAGCCAGAAGAAACCCCTGAGCATCGCCGGGTGTGACCAAAAAAAAGCAAAAAAGAGAAAAAAAAAAGAAACCTGTACCGGAAAGAAGGGAGGGAGGGAGGGAGGGGAGGGAGGGCGAGGGGAGGGAGGGAGGGGGGGGGAGGGGAGGGGAGGGAGGAAGGAAGGAAGGAAGGAAGGAAAGGAAGGAAGGAAGGAAGGAAGGAAGGAAGGAAGGAAGGAAGGAAGGAAGGAAGGAAGGAAGGAAGGAAGGAAGGAAGGAAGGAAGGAAGGGACTGTATTGTTGGATATTAGGTGCAGAGAACAAAGAATCCATAATATGAGTTGGCCTTTGGTCAGATGGTAGAGCATATTGATGAACACTTATTTTCAGAGAAGGAGATACAGAACTTAGAGAAGAATCCCTTGGAAGAATCCCTTGATTTCAAATGCCTTTCTCCTCTTTTCTAAAACGATGCTAATGATGCCCCTTCCTAGCGTCCAGGTGGTATTGAAAGGAGATGATGTATGTAAAGTGCTTATTATCCAAATGAATAGCAACTATTTGAGGGTATGTTTAAAAATAAAGCAAATAATTGCCCTTGTGTGTTATGAGGCTGTTCAAATGTGTCTCTGATCAATGGTGGTGACTTGGATTCTGCACCTTGCTCTGTTCATTTCCCATACACTGGTGTCTAGCAGGCACAGGGTAGCAAGCCACCAGGTGTCTGTTTATCATTTTAATGAGCAGTCTGCTTCTCTGATCTGCATGCAGTAGTGCTTTGTGCTTCGGTGAAAAAGAAAAGAATTGATTTCCTGTCTTTCCAAAGAGGGAGTGACAGAGTTCCACTTCCTCCAAGACCACAGGCAGGTGGAGGTGTGGCCTTGAACACCATAGAACTCTGCAGTTATCATTTATTTAATAGAAAAACCTCTGTAGACCTGACGGACTTGAACTATACTACATTGGCAAATGATCTCATTTGAAACTCTAGGACTCGCTCTCTCTCTCTCTCTCTCTCTCTCTCACACACACACACACACACACACACACACACACACCTCTTGCTGAAATCTGAATGAGAGCTGGCACTTAGTCCAGCATCCATAACACCACTGTGACCGCAAAGATACCTCACCCACAAGGGCTGGATAGAACCCAAATTCCACTTGCTTCTCTTTCATCTTCTTTTTTCTCTGCTGCAGCTGACAATATTTCAGGAAAACCTTATGGCTCAGTAAATTCTTTTTTTACAACCAGACGGGCCACTGGGATCTGCCACTCACAAGACTGGATTTGTGGGCACCAAGTCATCCCTTCATACTCCCTCTGCTATTGGTGTATAGAACCCGCAACTCCCTGCTGGTCCCATCACTGGTGCCCACAGCAAGGACGGAGTCCAGGAACACTTTCATATCCTGTGTGAAGGGTGTGGTCTTCTATTGGTGGGAGTCAGCTGCTGTAACCAGTATAAGTTCTTGCTTATACTGATAACCAGTATCAGTAACCACTATAAGTTCCTGTTCCCCGTGAACTGATACACCTATGGATGAGTAACACCTCTAACACCCCACTTTCTTGACTATCACCACTAGAAATTAAGGCAATAGGATTCCTTCTAGTGGGGAGGAAGTAGACAGCCCCACTTAGAGAAAGGTTCTTAAAGGAAGACCCTCCTACTACTATTATTGGAAGTCACAATGCTAAAGGGCCTAGAAAAAAATAAGGCAGGAAGAGTGAGGATGTGGAATGATTCAGGAAGCAGGAACCAGAGAAACAGACATGAGGTAATGCTGGTTAGCTATTATTATAGCACCTTGTTTTTTTAAACCACAAAATGTACTTGTGTGTACATGACAGTCAAAAAAAATCAACTACTATCTATTAAGCAACACCTTTGATCACAGAATTGAGCTGGATGTGGTTTAAAGGCCAGTAAAAGTTTGTAGATTCCACTCATCTGGTAAGCCCGAACTTAAGTATCATGGCCTTAAAAGCCTAAGGACACAGACAGAGCTCTCAGTCCTTGGAGCTTCCATTCTACTTATGATCTACCAAAGGGTTTCAAGCATTTGGGGCCAGGGGTGGTTTTTTTGTTTGTTTGTTTGTTTGTTTGTTTTGTGTCTTTGGGTGTGGGAGCCATACCCAAGAGCTTATTCCTGAATTTGTGCTCAGAGATCACTCTCAGCAGTACTCCAGAGACCTTATGTGATGCAGGAATGGCTGCACACAAGGCAACTGCCTTCACCCATGTGCTGTCTTCAGCCTCTTTTATATGTCTTAAAGCCATATGAAAATTCTGTCAAAGTTGATGTAGACCCCAGGAAGAATAGGAGGGTCTCTCTGGGGGTAGCCAGGACATCTCTGTAGACAGCCCATGACACCATCAGTGCCAGAAGCACAGTCTGAAAATACTGCAGCTATTAGCATACGAACTTAGGCTCCTCTTGATGCTAGATGACTGAAATGCAAGACAATAGAATCAGTAAGGCTGGGAGTCAGGAGATGGAGGTCGTAGGCCTGCAGTTACCACTGGTCAGATTTCCCAGGAACCCACTCAGCTGCTGGGTCTGCAGAGACCAGGCTAGACAGGGTGTAAAGCCTGGGACTCTATGTCCCCTCTCTCATGCTAGTGCTGCTTTACTATACTTAGCTATTTTTAAGGTCCGTGTGTGTGTGTGTGTGTGCTGGCAGCTTGCGTGCGGCGCCACATCCAGCTGTGATCAGGACACTGCACTTAAGGAACGCTCTTTGTGAGTCTTGAGGGACCATGTATGATGCCACAGATCAAACCTGGGCCACCCAGGCAAAAAGTAAGTGCCCTCACCACTGTCTTATCTCTCAAGTCCTCACCCCAAGAGTTCTCTGCTCTGCAACTCTATAGAAAGGCTCTTTAATCAGCTAAGCCACAGTGCCAGTGAGTCTCCCAATTTTGATGATCAACCACAAGACAACCCCAGCACTGTTTATAAGACCTTGATCCATGCGGCTTGGCAATGTCTCACCCTCTCCACTGCTGCCCACCCCAGATCTAGCAGAAGACTAACGACATTATAAGGACTCAATATGTATTCAATTAATTCAGTTTAAGACACAGTTATTAACCTACAGGGGCTGGAAATCTAATCGAAGAGATGACTTACACATATGAAGCTTCTGGAAATCAATACAAATCAGGATACGGAGAAGGAGGGTATGTTACAAGACAAACAGGGAGGACCCTAGACAGACCCTGTGTGCTTATGTTAGGACATTTGTTCTGAACCTGAGCACCAGGGAGAAGCAATGGCCATGAGCTTGAGGCTGGCACCACAGCCAGGGACAGGTGATGCAATAACAGAAGCTACAAAGTGGTGAGTGTCTGGGTGGTAGAGGCCTGATTACATGTTGGCTACTGGCAGCATTCCACAAAAGGAGGCAGTTGGTGTGAGTGAGGCCCATCTGCATATGCTACTCAGTCCACGGAGCTTGGGGTTGGGAAAAGTCAGACTTGGGTCTGGGCATCCTCCAGACCTAAAGAAGAATCTTTCAGAAAGATCCAGGCAGAGCAGCAAAGTAGGGACTTTCTGGGTGCTTTCAGGGGAAGTGAAGGCTAGGGAGAATTTGGGTTATAGGAATAAGATGCTAAGATCTCAAGGGTAGGTGAACACCAAAAGAATATTGTGAAGTCACAGTGGCCAAACTAGGAGAAATGAATTTGATTGTGAGCATGGCCCCAAGGCGAGAACCAGATGTCCAAACCACAAATCTGGGAGTGATGTGGGTGGGTGCCAGTACTGCCATCTGCCCACAGGAGCCCAATCCCTGCCACTCCTGAGAGGCCAAGGCTAGGCCACAACAGCCAAGAGACTTGTAGCAGTGATCATGGGCGGTCCAGAGTCCTGGCACAGCCTTCGCAGCACCAAGGCCATGGAGGGTGAAGTGGAAAAGGGACAGAGAATTAGATCTGCTCTTGGGAAGCAAATCCCAAACTGGCTTCTAAAGTAAGTTCTCAGCTTTGTAATTTGTGTATCTCACAGTGATTCAATAGAAATAAAATAAAATAAGCATTCCTTTTGAGTTAAAGAATCCCATGGGAAATGATGAAATGAAAAAAGAAAAGCTGGGGATGGAGGGCTGGGGACACAGACCTCTCTGGAATACTTTGACAACAAAATACAAGTCCCCAGCATGACCTTAGAGAGAGCAGTCTCAACCAGGTTCACAGGCTGGAGCACTTGTCTTGCCTGTGTGAGGCCCTGGGTTGAATTCCCCAGCATCAACCAAAACAAAAATAACTGTAACTAACATGGGCTGACATACATAGCCTGGAACTGTTGAAAGAGTAGCTTCTGGGCCAGAAAGAGTGCAAGGGTTAAAATAATTTTCCTGTATACAATCAATGCAGTTTGGATCTTGGCATTATATAGGGTCTCCTGAGTCTCACCAGGACTGATCCATGAGCACAGAGCACAGGTAAATGTGGCTCCAAAGTTTTCATCCCAACAGCGAAAGTCAATCTCCAGGATCCACACATAGCCAGAGGTGAGGGCCAAGTCTGTGGGTTCAGACTAGAAACCCAAGTGCCTGCCCCCTATCCAAGCTTGCCAATACAGGCTGGAGCCACTAAAACTAGGCGTCAGTGGAACTAGGTCTACACTCCGGACTCTTACTAACCGGGACTTTAATCTTGTCTCTGGCTGCCTGCGAGACTGTCAGCTAAATAATTAACATCTCTGAGTCGTGATTGCCTCATCTTGAAGATGGGAGAACAACATAGACTTGGCACGGTGGTTGTGAAGAGGAGTGATGTCATATGCATGAGTCTCCAAGCTCAGTGCCCAGCTCCAATATAGATGCTCCATAAACAGAACTATTACTGTGATTAATGCTAAATCTGAACCACACCTAGACGGAGGGGAGGTAACTGGTGCTTTGAGTACATGGCCAGGCTGGTCTAGAATGCCAGAGGAAATGGATGTTGATCAGCCTGGAGGTTTGAAGCTGAATAGTGTTGAGATAGGCAGGGATAGGAGTGGGCGGATCTTATAAGGAAAAACTATGGAAAACAGTATGGAGATTTCTCAGAAAAGTGAGAATAGAACCCCGTTATGATCCAACAACACCACTTCTCGACATCTACCCTCAAAACATAAAAATTAATTCAAAAACATGTTACACAAATGTATGTTCATTGTAGTGCTTAGTACAAAAGTCAGGATATGGAACAATACAAATGTCTAATGACATATAAATACCTAAAGAAGCTATAGTCAGGATCAAAGTGATAGTACAGCTGGTAAGATGTACTGGCACCACATATGCCTTGAGCCCTGCCAGGAGTGATCCCTGAGTGCTGAGCCAAGAGTAGTAAGTCCTGAGGACCTCTAGGTGTGTCCCCACTTACCAAAAACAGGGGGATTTATGGCATATAAAACAATGAAATAGAAAAAACGTGGCTGGGGAACCTGGAACTCCGCTTTCCCCAGGCTCAGCTGACCATGGGGCTCCCAGGAGGATAGATGGGTTTTTGGGAGTGGGCCCATCACCTCTGGGGGTCCCAGAAGCAGCCGGATGAGACTCGCCCACCACACTAGCCACCACCTTCGCTGTCCGGATGCTGGGATACTACCTCACGACCAGATTAATAGAACAAAACCAGTTTGAGCCCAGGTTGCGCGGCGGCGCTTGCGGCTCGCGGTCCATCAAAGTAGTGGAAACAATTATGTCCTTTAATGCACTACATTCTTCGATGTTCAGGAAAGTTTGGTGGGAGGGGAGAGATAGGAGAAAAAAGACATACAGAACCCGCCAAGTAGTTGAAGTGTGAGAGGGGGAGGGGAGGTGGGGACATTGGTGATGGGAGATGGGTTCAGGTGGAGGGAAGGGTGTTGGAACACTGTAGAACCAAAACTCTACATGAGCATCTTGCAATTGTATGTCTAAAAAGTTGTGTAATAAAATTGGGGGGGGGAGAAAAAAAACAATGGAATAATACTATACAGCTGTAAGAAAAGATCAAATCTTACAATTTTCTGAAACTTGAACTGGAAGGTATATTCAAGTGAAAGAAAAAGAAAAATACTAGATGATCTCACTTATCTGTGGTACATAAAGAAAGAAAACCATGGGAATAGACAATATCGAAAAATGACAAACCCTTAACCTTGAATTATAAGGACAATTGCCAAGCAGAGAGCAGGGAGTAGGAATGAAGATTGGGCTAAAAGACATCACAAGGGACAAATGGGGAGGTGGCTCTTTGGTGGTGGTGGAGTATAATAACTTTGTACTTCAATAACATTACTTTAACAGTATTATAATCATCTTACATAAGCTACAATTTAAAATTTATAGGCTACAAACTAAAATCACATGTCATTTCCAGGCGCATTGGCCTAGTCCCAGTTCTCTTCTCTGTACTGTAGAACTCCCCACAGTATTTGCTCATGCTATTTCCCTAATCGTCAAGAAATGCTCTATGCATCATCCACATCCACAAAGGCCAACTCCTGCTCGGAACACAAATGTGATGAGACTTTACAGGCCTGGGGTGCTGATCTGAAGTTCACTTGGTTTATTGTTAGGCTAAGTTGAATAATTCTCCAGAAAAGACTCACAGTCTCATATCCTAATCACTGGAATCTGTGGGTGTCAGATTCCACTTTGGAGTGTCACTTTGGGGGAAAAAAAGAAAGAACTTTGTACATGTGACTAAATTAAAGATCATGACCCTGGTTGGGAATTATCCTGCATTATCTGATTATCTGGTAGATCCTGCATACCATCAATGGATTTTTTATGGAGAAGCAAAGAGAAAACAGATAAAGGCAAGACAGGGCAGGAGAGATAGTACAGTGGGTCAGATGTTTGTCTTGCATGTGGCCAACCCCAGTTCAATTCCATATGGTATTCCCCAAGCACCAAAGAAGTAATTACTGAGTGTAGAGCCAGAAGTAACCACTGAGTAAGGCCAATTGTCCACAAAAGAGAGAGAGAGAGAGAGAGAGAGAGAGAGAGAGAGAGAGAGAGAGAGAATGGAAAGACAATGTGTAGCAGGAATGTCCCGTCAGGTAGGAGGTGCAGAGATGAGACTCCAGGCAGAAGACGTATTTCCATTAATATTTTTAATAATCACCAGCCGGAGGGGCAGCAGCTCTCATCTTGGTGGCTAACTGGCCGCAGCTGACTGATCTGACTGCAGCTAACTGACCAGAACTGACTGACCGCAGCTCACTGAGGAGAGCTGACTGATAAGAGCTGACTCAAACAAAGACCCCAACTTCCTTAGATGCCAACACAACAAAGGGCAGTAAAACTTAGTTAAGTTTACATAATTGACACTACAGGGACATTTTACATTTTTACCATAGGATTTATGGTGATAGGGAGGAGATACTCAGGAGCCAGAAGCCTGCAGGAGGTGCTATCTCAGTGAGTTGAGATAAGCAAAGAATGCAACAGTTTGTTAACTTAGCCTTCCTAAATTGCCCCAGAAGACCAGGTCTTGTTCATAAGACTCCATCTAGGGCTAATTAGAACCAACAAGGGAATGTGCAGAGAAATGACCTAGGATAGCCTTGTCTGCGTAGCTGCAGCTTGAATCACAGTCTCACTGGGGAATTCTACATACTAACTCTATTGGGGAGACAGTCTGCCAGAAGACCCCATGTATCTGTTAACAGGCAGTATACATCAGACCTTCCTTTGCATATCCTTAGATCTACATACTGCTACAATAATGGGTACAGCAGGGACAGAGAATGAAGCAGCCACCAGACACTGGCAAAAGCCCACAAATGGAATCTTCCCTCCATTCTCCTGGGAGAATGTGGCCTTATCAACACCCAATTTCAGACCAAGGATATTAATTTCAGATTTCTGGGCTTTCTGAATAGTGAGAAAATAAATTTCTGTTGCATGAAGCCAAGTTCATAATAATTTGCTACAGCAGCCACAAGTGCTGAAACAAGTGATCTTGCTCTTGACCTTGGCATCTTGTGCCATCAGGCATCATTGCTGCCCTGGTGTTCTGTGTGAATTTCAAGGAACTTCCTGTATTTGTTCACCTTCTTGCTGCCATGCTCATTTATTTATACCACACACTAGTGTCACAGTCTCTGTGGGTTATTTTTCTTCTTCCTATCTTAAGCCACATGATCCAGGCAGAGACCCAAGGCAATCTCCTAGAAAGATCCCGATTGGGGGAAGCTAATATGCTGAGACCAAACAGAAGATTCCTTCCCAAGCGATTCCATGTGAACTAGGTGGTGTTTTGCGCTAGGTAAACTTTTTCTGCTCACCAGCTTGGCAGTTTGAAAGCCACACCTAGTGGTGTTCAGGGGACCATATGCAGGGGTTATGCTCGGGATTGTCACCAGAGTTGACCACATGCTTTGCTTCCTCTACTAGACCCACCTTGCCCCTGTTTTGTTTTCATAGTTTTGTTAATTCCAACTGCCTGGAATTATGAGTGAGAACTTGAGACAAAAAGAAGGGGGCGTTTAGGGCATTATTATACCAAAGGGCTGGGGTGTTGAAATGCAAAGTAAGAATGGATTTAGGGAATGAAGCAAGTAGAAATCCCAAATTTGAAACTTGTGTCTCTGAGAAAATAAGTTTTGTTGAATCTCAATTAAACTATTTTCATGAAAAATGAACTAGTTCTAGAGGCCCCATTCACTCTCAATGGAACGTCTCTGAACGCAGCAGTTGCCTAGGTCAAGAAGTCAACATGATGAACGACCTAAAACCTGAGCTGCGCAGGAGGAGGAAGAGAGCGGCATGGAATGCCTTCAAAAGCTAAAAAAGACAAAGAACCTCCTGCTCCAGGCACATCTCTTCAACTTCACCATTCTCCCTGCATTAACATGCGCCTCAGAGACCTGGGCCCTATGAAAGCAGGATGAGAATGCTATTCAGGTCTCCCAAAGAGGAACCGAAAGAGCTATGCTTGGAGTATCATGCCTCACTCAAGTGAAAGAAGGAATCCAGAGCTCCGACCTCCATCGCTGTTCCAGAGTCAGGGACACTATCTCATTTGCCAAGGCATCGAAAATCAGATGGGCTGGACATGTAATGCGATTTGGAGGCGACAGCTGGACTAGAGCCGTTGCCAACTGGATCCCACGGGATGTCAAAAGATCACGTGGCCACCCACCTACAAGATGGTCATACTTCTTCGTCAAGACCCTGAGCGGACAATTTGAGGCTCTTCGTTATTCCTGGAAGCAACCAGATGCCATTGGACTACACTGGCAAGTGATAGGGTCTAATGGAAATGCTACTGGTGCCCGCTCAAGCAAATCGATGAATAACGGGATGTCAAGTGATCAAATGATTTCTATCAATTGGAGAATTATTATTATTATTATTATTAGTATTATTATTTGCTTTTTTAGTCACACGTGGCTATTTCTCTCCCTCACTCACTCATTCCCTTCTCTCTCTCTTTCTCTCACTTCCTTCTCTTACACATTGTGACTGGCAATGCATACATTTAGAGGTTATCATGTGTATCCCTTTGTTGTTGGAGGACAGATTTAGCTAATCTGGGACTTTGTTGTTTTGCCCACACCCAGCTTAATCTTATTTAAGCCAAAGTTCATTCTAATGAGATCTCTCTTCTATGTAAACACTTCTAGAGGGTGTGGCAGTTACAGAAGTCACCTTGATTGAATAACTTCTGACTTATACATCTACTAAGACTTCTATGTTTTCTAGATTGGGCACAGCTCCTCTTTATACCCACTGCACCCAACGTGGGACAGTTAAAATTTACCAGGAGACTACCACCCTGGCTACGCTGAGACTAAAGGAAGACTATAGGAAGGATCATACTAGTTTGCTCTAAGCAGGCGAGTATGACCCTTTCAGTACATGAGAACAAGATACTCAGAATCACCCTGGTGCAGATAATAAGAAGGACCTTGTGGGTACCATCTAGATTACATGAAGCTCATGAAGTTAAGATGTATTACTTTATATCAGCCCCCTCTCTCTCCAGTGTTTTACATAAGAGATAATCTCGGGATTAGTCCTTGGTGTAACCTTTGTTTATACCTGCAATAGGGTGTGGCACTACACTCTGTTTAGGGTTCTTTATTGGTATGACAACCTCCCGATTGGATTACTTTGGTGTATATAAGGGGGCTGACTTGAGGCCCCTTCACCTTTTGCCTTTTGGTTCCTCAGCCTTCAACTTTTTGGCTCCTGCGGCTTTTGGCTTTTGGCTTTGGCCTTTTGCTCTTTGGCCTTTTGCTCCTTCTGGGTAGGACTCAGCTCGGGTGACATCCTCTCTCTTTGGTGGGAGACTTAGGCTCTTTTGTATGGTCTAAGTTCGGACCAGAGCTAGAGTTTGTTCATTATATTGGATTGCTGTGGAAGAGCTTTTGTACTATTAAAAGCAATTTTTGGAACTGCACCGGACTCGTGAGTTTTCATCTTTCTCTGGGCGTCCTCGGAGGTAGAAGACAACCTCTGTCCTGACACTGTCGGGGACCCGGCGGCGTTCCCCAACACTTTGTCTATATTTAATACTCAGCTCTAGGCTGTTGTTATCATTTCCAACAATTATTAGCACATTGTTCCCTTCTCTGTCTTACCTAACCCCTAACTCCCACACACTTGTAGTAAACTCTACCCATTGACAAGACCTGATCCATGTTTTGCCTGACCTTGGATATTGGTATCATACTAATACATTTTTTAAATTTTTATTATACCTTCATGAGATATACAATTACAAAGATGTTCATAATTGGATCTCTGTCATACAGTGTTCCAGTACCCATCCCTCCACCAGTGCCCGTTCCCATCACCAGGGTCCCCGCACTCCCTCCCACCTAACCCCAGTCTGCCCCTGCAGCAGGCACCTTTTCTTTCTCTCTTTCTCTGTCTCTGTATCTGTATTTCTCTCTTCTCTTATACTTTGTGACTTGCCCTACAATATGGTTTATGATGTAAGACTCTATGGGTATATTCAATGGTGAGTTCTAGTGTGACATAATTCCCCATTCCCCATCAACCTCCCAAGTTTGTTGTAACTACAATGATCATTAAAGTGTTTATATGTGAAAAATCCTGGGAAGGACCTGGTCCTAACTTTCATTATTATCTAAGTCTAATTCCACAGCCACAGAGGCGCGCGCACCAGCACAGCTGTAGGTCTGGTCTGTCTCTTGTCCAGCTTTGCTGGTTGTGGTGGCTGCGGGCACATAGCCATGCCCACTGGGAAATGAAGGTGAACTTGGAGTGGAGGAGGAACTTGGAGTGGAGGGATGAGAGAGGAGGAACTCCAAGTTCCTCCTCCACTCCAAGTTCGGCTGGTGCAGTCACCCCCCCACGTGTCTGCTAACCCTAGGAGGTATGTTGGACTCAGCCAGGGGCTGAGCCAAGAAATAACATTTTTAATAGCACAGCAGAAGCCAGAGAAATAGTATAGGAGTTAAGATGATTGCCTTGTACACAGCTAACCTGGGTTTAATCCCCAGCACCACAAAGGGTTCCTTTGATTGCTACTAAGAATAATCTTTGAGGGGCTAGAGGGATAATACAGTGGATAGGGCATTTGCTTTGCATGAGACTGACCCGGGTTCAATCCCGGCACCCCATTTGGTACCCCAAGCACTGCCAGGAGTAATTCCTGAGTACAGAGCCAGGGGTAACCCCTGATCATCGCTGGGTGTGACCCCCAAAAAAGATGACCCTTAGACACAGAGCCTGAGCACTGCCTGCTATGCCCCCAAACCTAAACAGAAGCAAAAAGCAAAGCAAGAGGAATGATGAGAGTTTCATCTCTCATCAGCTGGCTCCCTGTGATAGGGGCTGGTTCTAATCAAGACAATTTTTTGAACTTTTGAACCAATATCCAGGTGTCAGGGATCATAACCCTCGAATAAGGAAGAAGACAGAAGACTGAGACTCTGTCACAATCTAGGGAAATGGTGAAACTGAAAGTCAGTTTTCATTTGCCACCCGGTTCAGGGTTCATTTGTCCTTATCGCTGTTGTCACACAACATTATAAGAAACAAAGATATCCTATCTGTGATGTCTCTGACCTCCGGACACTTGGGAATATATTTTGTACCACATCCAAGATCTGAACACGTGGGAAACAGTACAATGACAGTTCAGGTAGTCAGAGGGGCCGAGCCTATGAAAACTGCCAAGGGACAGCCCATCCTTAGAAACACATATCAACTCTGACTCCCCCCCACTGCAGCACACTGAACCACACCCCCCAACCGTTTGTGATGCCTGGTGCCTGGGATGTGAGTTCTTTACTAATTACATTTACTCCCATGTCATTTGTCTGTAAGCGTTTATGGTAACCTCCAGGTTGTGATTTGTGAGTACAGGATTTTTCTGATGTAGAGGAAGTCTTCTTGCTGGTGATCTTTGCCTAAAAATCATGGGACACAAACAATATCACTCACACAGTTATCATTTTGTTTAAAACATATGTCTTCTTAGATTCAAAATAATCTAAGCAGACATATAAAATGTTGTAAGAAATAAAATGTCGTAAAGAAAAAAAATCTCAAGTTTCTCTCTCTGTGTGTGTGTGTGTGTGTGTGTGTGTGTGTGTGTCATTCCCAGCATATCCATTTTATACCCTCCTGTAGGCATGGGGTGGGCTAGGGGGTGGGTTCAGCTGCTTCTGAATGCCAGAGGAGATAGATAACAATGCCAGCTGTTTTAGACACGCTCTTACCTGCAGTGCCTGGGCCTGTAATTGAATTTTCCTGGGAATTGTATGATATATTGATTGAACCTAATTAAGTCAACGACCCACTCTCTATTATCTGCCTTAGCAGCCTCTACCCAGAGCTATTCAATTCAAACAACATTTACTAAGCTACTAATAAGTATAGGCCTGGTACTGAACCTCTGCAACACAGAGAGATAAATAAAACATGGTCCCTATCATCCACAACTTAAGAATAATGAGGGTTTACAGACACAGACTCTAACAGGAAAATGAGCATCAACACTGTGAAAAAGAAATGTAAAGAACTATCAACCAGGGCCTGAGCAACAGCCCAGCGGGAAAGCGTTTGCCTTGCATGAGGCTGACCCAGGTTCAATTCCCTGGCATCCCCCAAGCACCAACAGGAGTAGTAATTCCTGAGTGCAGAGCAGGAATAACCCCTGACCATTGCCGGGTGTGACCCAAAAAAGAAAAAGTAAAAAGAAATAAGAGCTATCAATCACCTCACAATGTTTGCATTTAATTATTGGGTTGACATGGTAAAGGTCTAAATTACTTGTTTGAAAGGTAATGACTATCTACAGATTTTGAAGAATGCCTTCTTGAAACGGCATTGTTCTGTGGAGAACATGGATTCTAGTGGAATTCTGTGTTTCAGTCACTGTGTCTTAAGTCAGCATTTTCTTCTGGTGACTCTCCTTGTTCCTCCACTCAGATAACTGCACATCCAAGGATTACGCATTTCCTCCTAGGGAGATGCAGGAATGGTTTGAGGAAACAAAACTCAGGCAGTGTTTGTTTTCTTTAGCTACAGATTCCCCTTTCTAGGATCATTTTCATTTTTAATTGAATATCATGGCTTATAATAGCATAGTATTGTTTTATGCTTACAATAATACTGCACCGCACTGACCACCCAAATGTTAGCACCCTCGTGCTATTCTGCTCCTCCGCAAAGGTCTCTTCCTTTGCCCACCCCAACCTCTGCTCTTTCTTCCCTTTCTTTTTTTTTTTTTTTAAATTTTTGTTTTGAGTCACTCCCAGCAGTGCTCATGCCTTACTCCTGATCTATGCTCAGAAATTGCTCCGGGTAGGACCATATGGGACATTGCAATTGAACTCTGGATGCGCATGGCTAGAGACCTACTCACTGTACTCTGTCTCTGACCCCTTTTTAGCATTCTTAGTAACTGGTTTGCTCTTATGTTCAACTGCATACTGCCTGGGAACTTCTTGGTTTGGTTCAGGTTTGGTTTTGGGGCCACACACTGCAGTATTCAGGGCTTACTCTTGGCTTTGTGCTCAGGAATAACTCCGGGCAGTGCTCAGGGGGACCATTTGAGGTGCTGAGGTTTGAAGCCAGGTTGACTGCTTGTAAGACAACTACCCTTCCTGGGATCTCCCTGCCCTACCCACTAACTTTATATGGATGCCTTTCACATTCCTCTGTGGAACTTCCCATCTCAACCCAGAGACTATGTGACGCTGAGTCAACATCTTCTACAATTCTTTCTGGCTCAATTATTTTTTGTTTGTTTTTTTGGTCACACCCAGCAAGGCTCAGGGGTTACTCCTGGCTCTGCACTCAGGAATTACTTCTGGCGGTATTTGGGGGACCATATGGGATGCCGGGGATCGAACCCAGGTTGGCCGCATGCAAGGCAAACGCCCTACCCGCTGTGCTATTGCTCCGGCCCTTGGCTCCTTCTTCATGGGAACTCTGTCTTCATATGCCTCCACCATACCATGATTCTAAGCCAGATCTTCAAGAAAAAGGTGAAACCAAACTTTTTTTTTTTTTTTTTTTTGCTTTTTTGGGTCACACCCAGCGAAGCCTGAGGATCAGTCCTGATGATGATCGGGAGACCATATAGGGTGCTGGGAATTGAACCCAAGTAGGCTGCAATTAGAATACTGCAATTAGAATACTGTCACTTTTACAGTTAAAATGACTTGATGCCTGTACGGAGTTAAAGATTTTTAAATGTTAGTATTGTACATCTTACTTGGTTTTAGTTTAAAAGCGTAAGAACACATCTTCTAGGTGAAATGTGTTGGGAGTTTTTCCGGTATGAGTTTGAATGGGAGAATACTGAGTATTTGGATTGTTATTCTCTTTTGATTATGGTTGCACTGAAATGAGGGCAAGCACCCTTGTAATATTAGGAAATTTCGTGCATATCTAAATATTGTTTGTTGGTTTTTGAGACCCATCTTTTAAGAGCTCCAGCTCTTGTGTGGAGGGGATCAGGGTGGGTTTTTATCTTTTGTTTATTATTATTATTACTTTTTTTTTGAAAAAAAAAACACATCCGGACTTCCCTCTCATCACAATTCCACCCAGCAGACCAGACTATCACAGCCCGGATCATCGACACCCACCCTGCAGCTGTTTTTTTTTTTTTTCAATCCGGCCCAGGTATGCTGAACCAGAGACTCTCAGACATGGGGCAGTGCTGCTACTTGCTCTCCCTGTGCCCAGCCGTTCATGAGGCGCCCGGGAGGCATGGCGGGTTCTAACCCTGGCCTGCCACCTTAGCAGAGCCTCACAACAAGCCAGACGACCCCCCCCCCCGTACTCCATGGGGCCCGCCATTTTCCACATCCGGACTTCCCTCTCATCAGAACTCCACCCAGCAGACCAGACTATCACAGCCCGGCTCGGCCGCGTGGTTCTTCAATAAATGCTTTATTCAGAGGTGACTACAAGAGTATGCCACCTGCACAGCAAGCCTGGCAAGCTGCTCGTGTAGTATTTGATATGCCAAATACCAGTAACATTTATATTAGGTCATTCCCGTGACCTAATATAATGGAGTTGAGGCTCTTTATGTTCCTAGAGCAGGTGGATGCCTTTGGGTTCTACTAGAATGAGACAGGACATATGGAGATATTACTGGTGCCCGCTCTAGCAAATAGATGATTAACGGGAAGATAGTGATAGTGATAGTGATAGTGACCCAGCGGCGCCCAGGGGGTTACTCCTGGCAGTGCTCGAAGGATCATATGGGATGCCGAGGATCGAACCCAGGTCGGCCACGTGCAAGGCAAACACCCTACCAGCTTAGTTTTGTTCTATGCTACGTTTCAACTTTCTATTTTGTGTTGAACTTGCTTTTTTTTAATATTGAAAAGATGACATTTCCCCAAGAGCCAAAAATAAATCGAATTTTAAAAAAAGTTTGTTGCAACTAGAATAATCATTACAGTGTAAAAATGTGAAAGATCCTGGGAAGGACCTGGTCCTAATATCCATTATTATCTAAGATCGTTGTGTGGTGGTGGAGTACAGCTGTGTCTGGAGCGTCTCTCTTTCAGCTGTTGGTTGTGGTGACTGGGAGCTCAAAGCCACGCCTACCGGCATGGAGACTGAGGAATGAGCTCTGGCCCCCAAAACCAAACTTTTGGTTTTTGGGGGTTTTTTATTAAATATTTTATCATACCACCGTGAGATATACAATTACAACATTGTTCATGTTTAGAGGTTTTGGTCACATAGTGTTCCAGCACCCGCCCTCCATCAGTGCCCATTTCCCACCAGCAATGTCCCCAATTCCCTCCCCCTCCCATAGCCTGCCTAAATGGCAGGTTCTTTATCTCTTTTCTCTCTCCCTCTCTCTCTTTTCCTTCTCTTACACATTGTGGGTTGCACTACATACACTTAGAGGCCATCATGTGCATTTTTTGCCTGTATTTAATGCTCAGTTCTAGGTTGGTATTAACCCTTTCGACATTTATTCACACATGTTCCCTTCTCTGTCTTACCTAATTTCTGACTCCCACACGGCAAAACCAAACTTTTGGTTGGGGACCATACCTCCTATACCTCAGGAGTTACTCCTGGCTCTGCACTAAGAAATTATTCCCTTATATCAGCACTGGTACAACTATATAAGAAGAAAACAGTCAACCCCATTAAAAAATGGGGAGAAGAAATGAACAGAAACTTTGACAAGGAAGAAATTCGAATGGCCAAAAGTCATATAAAAAATGCTCACTAATCATCAAAGAGATGCAAATCAAAACAACAATAAAATATCACCTCACACCACAGAGAATGGCCCATATCCAAAGGGTAAAAGCAACAAGTGCTGGTGTGGATGTGGGAAAAGGGGACTCTCATACATTGTTGGTGGGAATGTCGACTTGTACAACCTTTCTGGAAAATAATATGGACATTCCTCCAAAGACTAGAAATTGAGATCCCTTTTGACCCAGCCATACCACTCCTGAGAATATACCCTGGGAGGCCAAAAACACACAGCAGAAACACCATCCGCATTTTACATTCATAGCAGCACTATTCACAATAGCCAGAACCTGGAAACAACCAGTATGCCTGAGAACTAATGACAGGATAAAGAAACTTTGGTACATCTACACAATGGAATACTATGCAGCTGTTAGGAAAAACGAAGTTATGAAATTTGCCTATAAATGGATAGACATGGAAAGGGTCATGTTGAGTGAAATTAGTCAAAAGGAAAGAGATATAGAATGACTGCACTTATTTGCATGACATAAATACATATATACATTTTATGCTACCAAAATCCAATGTCAGGTGAAACGTGGATCAGGAGGTCTTACCAAAAGTGGAAATTACTGCAAACGTGTGGGAGTCAGAGGTTAGGTAAGACAGAGAAGGGAACATGTGCAAATAAATCAAAAAGGGCTAATACCAACCTAGAACTGAGCATTAAATACAGGCAAAAATGCACAAGATGGCCTCTAAGCGTATGTAGTGCAACCCACAATATGTAAGAGAAGGAAAGAGAGAGAGAGGAGAGAAAAGAGATAAAGAACCTGCCATTTAGGCAGGCTATGGGAGGGGGAGGGAATTGGGGTCATTGCTGGTGGGAAATGGGCACTGGTGGTGGGCGAGGTGCTGGAACACTATATGACCGAAACCTCCAAACATCAACAACGTTGTAATTGTATATCTCACTGTGGTATAATCACTTGTATCACTTATATCACTTGTCTTCCTGTTCATCATCGATTTGCTCAAGCAGGCACCAGTAATATCTCCATATGTCCTGTCTCATGCTATTAGAGCCAAAGGGCATTGCTAGATCCAAGAACATAAAAAGCCTCAAACCATTCCATCAGGTCATGGGAATGAGGTCTATATAAAGTATTAATAAAAAAAGAAATTATTCCTTGGTGGTGCTCAAGGGACCATATGGGATGCCGGGGATCAACTCTGTAATCAGCAAAAGCCCTTCCTGCTGTACTATTTCTCATGCCCTCCACTTCTCTAATTTCTAAAAGATAATATTGTTTCTCACATTTATAGTTTGCTTGGGGCCACATCCATCAATACTCAAGGCTCATTTCTGGCTCTATGTTCAGAGTTCTCTTGTGGTGCTGAGGAACCATATGTCATACTGGGGATCAAAGTGGGATTGGTTGCATGTGAGACAAGAACCTCAACCCCTATTCCATCTCACTGGCTAACTTTAAGGAGAGTATTATGTTTGAGGAAAATCATAGTTATTTCTCTAGCATATAATTCTGCCCTAGGACTTTAAGATAAATGCCATTTTATGTATCTGCTGGTGTCTGTGTACCCTAATGTCTAGAAAATATGAATGTGCATTTATGCATAAACTTGTCATTTCAAGCCTTGTTATTTTCAGAACTGTGCTCCCCTTCAGAAAAGAACATAAGCAGACAGTAAGAGCTTGACTGCTCACACAAACTTCTAGGCTTACATGACCTGTGTAGTTCACTTAGAAAAAAAAGTGACTGTTTTTCTTCTACTTATTAGCTTAAGCTAGATACTGGACCCAAATTTTAATGACTTTTCAAATTTTCTTTTTTTTTTTAATTTTTATTATACCATGTGAGACATACAATTACAAGGATGTTCATAATTGGGCGTCTGTCATACAGTGTTCCAGCACCCATCCCTCCACTAGTGTCCCATTCCAACCACCCATATCCCAAACACTCCCCCCCCCCACCCAATCCCAGCCTGCCCCTATTGCAGGCACATTTTCTTTTTACCTCTCTTTTTATCTCTTTTTATCTCTCTGTCTCTGTCCCTGTATTTCTCTCTCTTCTCTTACACTTTGTGGCTTGCCCTATAGATATTAACGGTGTATGACGTCTCTATGTGCATATTCAATAGTGACTTCTAGTGTGACATCATAATTCCCCATTCCCCATAACCTCTCCAGTTTGTTGCAACTAGAATGATCATTACAGTGTATAAATTTGCAAGATCCTGGGAAGGACCCGGTCCTAATATCCATTACTGTCTAAGATTGTTGCACGGCCATGGAGCACAGCTGTTGGTCTGGAGCGTCTCTCTTTTGGCTGTTGGCTGTGGTGGCTGGGAGCTCATAGCCACGCCTACCGACATGGAGTCTGAGGAATGGGTGGAGGAGCCCAAATCCCTGCTCCATGACTTTCAAATTTTCAAAGTGAATCTGAAGCTCTAAACTTTCAAAGTGGTCATGAGGATGAAATTGGATGATATTGGAGAAGCAACTTAATAGAAAAGAAACAGTTTTCAATCTCTGGTATCCTATATAGTCCCCCAAATACCACTGGGAATGATTCCTGAATGCAAAGCTAGGAGTAGCCGCTGTATCACCCAAAACAAAACAAAAAAGAAAAAAGAAAAGAAAATAGTGACTATGAATCTTCTAAAGTGTTTCTAGCCTCTTTTGAATTCTAGTATCGATACCCTCTTCTCTGGACTCTGGCATGAGCTTTGGAATGGTCTTAGCCAATGGAGGTAGACAGAAGTGACACTAGGTGACATCCAAGGTTACAGCATAAAA
The DNA here is from genome assembly GCA_021461705.1 of Cryptotis parvus. NCBI lineage: Eukaryota > Metazoa > Chordata > Mammalia > Eulipotyphla > Soricidae > Cryptotis > Cryptotis parvus. The sequence goes on from JAJIBD010002275.1 coordinate 23,890, forward strand.
GTGCCATGTGTTTCCACCTTGTGTTTCAGGAAGCCAGCTTTCTCTGCACACCAACAGCCAAACTGTAATGAAATCCAAATTAGCCCAGGCACAGGACTCAGAGAGAGAGTCTTTGTTTTTAGGTTAGTATTTCTCAAGTTCATCAGTAAGTACACAAACTCAGAGCCTGCTACTGAGAGTATCCCACCCAGAAGGCAGAGTCTGGCAAGTCACCCATGTCATATTTGATATGCCAAAAACTAATAACAATTATAGACCTCATTCCTGACCTGAATGAATGGTTTGAGGCTCTTCGTGTTCCTGGAGGGAGCAGATGCCCTTGGGCTACACTAGCATGCAACAGGACGTATGGAGATGTTACTGGTGCCCACTCCAGCAAATCAATGAACAACGGGAAGATAAGTGATACAAGACAAGTGATTTCTCAAGCTTTTCCCATCATGCTCCCTGCTGACCTTGTTTCCTTCCTGTGATCCCATCCTGTGTGTTGACCCTCAAGTCTCATTCCGGGACTCCCCGTTTACACAGCTTCCACTGGAATATCCTGGAGGTACATAGGCGGTGCTATGGACCCTGCTTGAGAAATGAAGCTCTGGATAATAGAACCAGAGAGACCCAGGCAGTGGCCGGCCCAAACTCTGCCAGAAACCACTGACTCATCCCCAGTCTTCAAGACTTCTTAGCTGACACCTCAGATGCAGTAGAGCAAAGACAACTATTCCCATCATGGCACCTCCTACAAATTCCAGTGCCACGTAATCTGTAATCATAATGAGACACAGTGGTTCTGTTTAACAACTGTAGTGACCAGGGGGCGTCTCAGGACCCTGTGGTGAAAAGCACGATGATGCTGTTCTTGATGTTCTGCTGAACTCACACTCACCACTCTCTCTCCTGATCTCCTAGAACAAAGAGAAGTCAAGTCCTGTTTGTTTATGCCTTTATCTGCCTGATCATCTGTTTTACTGCAGTTTAATGCACTCCTAATTGACATGCACAATCTCTACTGTAAAGAGGGGGGATGGATCTATAGCAGGGAAAATTGAATTTCAAGCTATTGGCGTGCAGGGGCTAGAGAGTAGAGCAGGTAGGACACTTTTCTTGTACACGGCCAACCCGGTGTAATTCTGGCACCCCATATGGTCCTCTGAGCCGACCAGGAATCATCCCTGAGCATTGTCAGTGTGCCCCCAAACACCACGAAATGAAAAGACTGAGTTAACAAGTAAAAAGCAATGACTGATTGAAGGCGCATTGCTAACAACCCATGATCTTCCCTACGGTCCCTCATACAAGGGCTCACGCCTCAAAACCCTTCCCAAAATATCCTCAGATCACCAGAACTTTTGTGCCTCTATTATTTCTTCCCCTTCTTTTTCTCAACTCTCATTATAAACATGTATAGGAGCCCAGTTGGTATGGCAGATCCTCACAGGGAGAATGAAAAGAGGAAGAGATCTTTACATGGCAGACTGAGGAGCTACTTTCATTGATGGAGAGAAGAGGAAAGCTCGGAGTTAAGGTTTGCCTTGCCTTGCTCTCCACCCCTCCAAGCTTTGCCCACCCCTTGCTCTGCCCTCCACCCCTGGTTCAATACCTGGCATCACATGGTTCTAAGCACAGAGCTGGGAGTAGCACCCAGCACCCCCAAGCATGATCCCAAATGCCCTCCAAATTAGTGTTTTTTACTGCATAGTGATTTTGTAGGGCTTCTTGATATTCCGTTGTGTAAACTAAAATTAGTTACAGAAATTTAGTTTTATTTTCAGATTTCCATGTAGTGAAACACCCGGTGATAAATTTCATTGGTTCCCCAAATTTTTGCATTTATTCTTAATTATTGACTTAGGATAAATTGCCAATAGGTAGTTAAAATGAATTGAACTTATTTTTTGAGCTCCATGTGCAACATAGAGTGGATTACGTATGGACCCGTATTTGTATCTGACATAAAGTCAGCACTGAGCCTTTTCGGCTAAGATCAAGTGTGGTATCTGTTTTTATCAGTTTAATATCTGAGACAGCCTCTATCTGAGGACAATATATTAAATAAATTTTTGGATTTAGGAGTTGGAATAACAGCTTGCTCTGTTCACTTCACCCATCGACCTAGTATTGCAGTAGCTCCAGGAAGAGTGCACCCCCTCAGGGGAATGAAAAAAAATAATAAAATAAAATAAATTCAGCACTGATATGATGATTTTGTTCCATGGGAAACAGAACCCAGGTTTATTCAATACCGTGGCTCTGCCATTCCAAGATAGTCCACTTCATACCCACTTGGTTTCTTTACGTCTTTATAGTCGTCAGCACAACAGAACACAGGAAAGAGGAAGCAAGACACAGCACTCTGCCTTTTTAAAAGCTCTGCCCTGGGGTATTACATGTATCTTTGTCACTGCTGCTTTCATCCTATTGGCCAGAAATTATTCATATGCTCTTTCCTAGTTGCATGGAATTCTGGGAATGCAATCTTTATTCTGAGGAGCCTATGTAAAATTTCAATTAGCATGGAAGGTTTCCATGGAATACATCTGAAGGTTTTGTTTGTTTTAAATCTGGGGGCCAAGCAAAGAGTTCTCAGGCACTTTTCCTGACTCTGGGCTCAGGAATGACCCTGAACGTTGCTCAGGGACCAATATGAGGGTGCCAGGGATCAAACTAGCTGAGTGGTATGGAGTCAAGCACCTTCATTCTTGTATTCTCTTTAGCATTTATTTTGTTTTATTTTGGGGGAGGGCACACCAAATAGTACAGGGAGAGTAGGGGTGCTGCATAGCTCCATTTTCAAGGGTCACTCTTGGCAATGCTGTGAGACCACCCAGCGCTGGGGTCAAATGCAGGCCTCCTGCATACAAAGTATGTGTCCAGTCCTTTGAATTATTTTTAAGATTTCTGATATTATATTGGTCTGCAGAAAAGTTGTAGCAATTTATACTTTCCTCACTCTTGCCAACACAGGACATTTAAAATATCTTGCACTAAAGCACACACAGTTCATAAACTGATTTTATCTCAACTGAAAAAAAGGAAAAAGAAAAAAGAATTGCCCAGGTAGCACATGGGGTTAAAAGAGGTTAAAGCATTTGCTTTGCATGTGACAGACTCCAGTTCAATTCCAGGCACCACCTGGGATTCTCCTGAGCCCCACCAGGAGTGAGCACAGAGCCAGGAATAAGACCTGAGCACCCCCTCCCCAGGCACTACCTGGGGTTCTCCTGAGCCCCACCAAGAGTGAGCACAGAGCCAGGAATAAGACCTGAACACCCCCCCCCTCCCCCAACTCACAAAGAAAATCTTGTTATTTTATTTAATATTTTCTTCATTCTGGTGATGTTTGAACCACTTTTTTTTTGGCTTTTTGGGTCACACCCGGCGATGTTCAGGGGTTTCTCCTGGCTCTGCACTCAGGAATTACTCCGCAGTGCTCAGGGGACCATGTGGGATGCCAGGGATCAAACCTGGGTCAGCCACGTGCAGGGCAAATGTCCTACCTGCTATACTATCACTCTGGCCCCTGAAACACTTCTTTTCTGTTGAAATTAATCACTCAGCTCTGAATGCTGTTGAATGCAAAGCTCAGATATCAATATTATGGGCTCTTGGCTTCTAGCATGCACATGTGGGAAGCTCAGACTCAACCCCCCAGCACTGCCTGGTCTCTCAAAAACTTTAGGAGCAATCCCTAAGCACTCAGCAGGGAGCACTACTGGTTGTGGTCCCAAAACAAAACAAATAATAGCCTTGGTAGTGCCGGCTGCTTTCCACCTCTCCCTGGACTGTGTTGTTAGACTGCTTGATCGTGGCCCTCGGGAACACTCCCTTTTCTTTCACTAATTAACTGACTTCTGCCATGTGTCACCCTTGGATTATACAGCTTCAAAGAATTACATGGCCTCAAAGATCGACTTTTTGAGGCTAAGGAAAATTGCTTAGAACTTGAAAAGACTTTTTTCCTTCTGAGAATTCTATCTAGATGGAAATCAGGATATTCTTGATTTATTAAGTGTTTCTGGTCTTCTATAATAACCAACCGAAGTCATATTAAATTGTTTGACTCTGGACCCCCAGAAATCCTGCAAGGTATAGAAAATGTTCACGAGATAAGAAAAGATTCCGTTTGATGAAGAATTAAGCACTCCCACATTTCAGTGGTTTAAAAAAACCACACTGGCCGGAGCCACAGTCTAGTGGGTAGGGTATTTGCTTTGTATGCGGATGACCCGGTTTGATCCACAGCTTCCCATATGAGTCCCGTGAGCATGGCCAGGAGTGATTCCTGAGTGCAGAGCCAGGAGTAACCCCCTGAACATCATCAGGTGTGACCCAAAAAGCAAACAGATAGGTAGGTAGGTTTGTAGGTAGGTAGGTAGGTAGGTAGGTAGGTCGGTTGGTAGGTAAATAGATTGAGCGATGGATCGATTAGATGGATGGATGGATGGATGGAAGGACGGACGGATGGAAGGACGGACGGACAGACGGACCGGACGGATGATAGATGGATAATAGATGGATGATAGATGGATGATAGATAGATGATAGATAGATGATAGATGATAGACAGATGATAGATAGATGATAGATGATAGATAGATGATAGATGAGATGAGATAGATGAGATGACATAGATGAGATAAGATAGATGACATAGATGAGATAAGATAGATGACATAGATGAGATACATAGATGAGATAGATAAATGAGATAGATGAGATAGATAGATGAGATAGATAGATAGATAGATAGATAGATAGATAGATTGATTGATTGATTGATTGATAGATAGGTGATAGATAGATAGGTGATAGATAGGTGACAGGTGACAGACAGACAGACAGACAGACAGACAGACAGACAGATAGATAGATAGATAGATAGATAGATAATTATAAATAAATAGAACCACATTGGGGCTAGAGAGATACTACAAGTATTAAGGTGCTTACATGGAGCACCTGGTTATATGGAGCTTACCCTGGTTTAGTACCTGCCACAGCATATGTTTCCTCCAACACTTCCAGAAAAGATTCCTGAGTACAGTGTTAGGAGGGAGTCTAGAGTGCTAACTTTACTGGTCAAGATAGATTCACCTATGCTGGAAGCATGAGTTTGAAAGCTCAGTGGTTTTCTGAGTTTAAAAGCTCTGTGCATTTCTTCCTCTGATTTTATGTTTAATTTCTATCACAAAGACCCTGCTCATGCAGGCTCCTAGAAACCAAAGTCAAGAAAGACTCCATTTAACCCAGGAGACAAGAACACACTGAGTCTTGAAGCTTCACCCCAAAGTGATACAGCTTTTCACGTCCATTCATAGTCCACTAGCCAGAGCAATCCACCCCTAGCTGATGCCAAAGCGGTCAGCTACACCACCTGCTATGCCACCCTACTATGGCTCCAGAGGAACCAGAATATTTTCAAGTAGTAAAGATAACACTTTATTACTTTGAAGTTTATAAACTTAGAAGTCAATATTGGGTTGGAATGGAATAAAACTTTGCCTGATTTGCAAATCCCTGAAGAGGATCAAATGATTTAACTATGTCAGAGTTTGCATTAGAACCCATTTCTACTTCCATCTCAAACTCTCTTTTGCCTCTTCCCCTAATCCTGAATAATACCAAATAAACCAGGAATTAGGGACATAGGCAACTGGTCCCAGTAACTAGTTCAGAGGATACACTTAAAAGCTCAGTACTCCAGTGGGTGTGACTACGGGCCCGCAGCTATCACAACCAGCAAAGCCAGACAAGAGACTGACCCACAATTGCGCAGGCATCTGGCCGCTCTGCCCACATGACAATCTTAGCTAATAATGAAGTTTAGGACCAGGTCTTTCCCAGGATCTTGCACATTTATGCACTGTAATGATCATTGTATTTGTAACAAACTGGGGAGGCTGATGGGGAATGGGAAATTGTAATTCAGACTAGAAAAGCTCAGTACTATTCATTCTAGGTGATGGAAAACAAAATAAAAATAGTTCTACTGATTTAAGCTGTTTTAAAATTTATCCTGAGGGTGCATAGGGAACATTATCCAAGAAAAATCATATGTGACCCATAAAACATACCTCAATAAAATTAAAAAGATAGAAATTGCATCAACTATTTTTACAGACCATGATGCACTGAAAAATGGAAGTTAACCACACACAGAAACAGGGAGTTAAACCAAATACCTAGAAACTGAACAGTTCACTGCTGAACAACCAGTGGATCATAGAAGAAATCAAACAGGAAATCCAAAGATTCCTGGAAAAGAATGAAAATGAAGAAAACAACTATCAGAACTTGTGGGACACAGCGAAAGCCGTGTTAAGAGGAAAGTTCATAGCTCTGCAAGCATTTATTAGGAAAGAAGAAAGGGCCCACATGAATAACCCGACTTCACAGCTCAAAATTTTTAGAAAAAAGACCAACAAAAAGGAACCCAACCCAGGAAGAAAAAAGGAAATAATAAAATGTAGAGAGGAAATCAATGAGCTGGAAACCCAAAAGACAATCCAAAAGATTAATGAAACCAAGAGCTGCTTTTTGAAAAAATAAACAAGATTGACAAACCACTTGTAAGGACAGGGAAAAGAGAGAACCCAAATAAACAGAATCAGAAATGAAAATGGGGACATCACAACAGAAACCACAGAAATCCAAAAGATCATCAGAGATTACTTAGAAAGTCTATATGCCATAAAACATGAGAACTTAGAAGAAATGTATAAATTCCTGAAGTCCTATAACCTCCCACAATTGAAACAAGAAGACCTGCAAAGCCTATCACCATCGAGGAAATTGAAACAGTAGTTAAAAGTCTGCCCAAACACAAAAGTCCAGGTTCAGATGGATTCACTAGTGAATTCTACCAAACCTTTAAGGAGGACCTTTTTTACTCCCAGTCCTTTTTAAGCTCTTCCAGGAAATATTAAGAAACAGAAACACTTCCAAACAGCTTCTACGAGGCACATATCACCCTCATACCCAAAGCAGGGAGAGACAACACAAAGAAAGAAAACTACAGACCGATCTCCCTAATGAACACAGATGCTAAGATCTTCAACAAAATACTAGCAAACAGAATCCAAAGACTCATGAAAAAGATTATCATGACTAAGTAGGATTCATCCCAGGAATGCAAGGATGGTTCAACATTCACAAGTCAATCAGTATAATACATCATATCAATAAGAGAAAAAAATAAAAACCATATGATCATATCAATAGACACAGAGAAAGCATTTGACAAGATCTGACACCCATTCATAATAAAAACCCTCCATAAAATGAGAATTGAAAGAACCTTCCTCAATATAGTCAAAACCATCTACCAAAATCCCACAGTGAGTATCATTCTCAATGGAGAAAAACTGGAAGTTTCCTCCTAAGACTGGAGACAGGACAAGGTTGCCCACTCTCACCACTTCTATTCAATATAGTACTAGAAGTACTTGCAATAGCAATCAGAAAAGAAAAGGACTTTAGGGCATCCAGATAGGCAAAGAAGAAGTCAAGCTATCATTATTCGCAGATGACATGATATTATACTCAGAGAACCCTAAACTCTCTACCAAAAAACTGCTAGAAACAATAGATACTTTTAGTAGAGTGGCATGGTACAAATTCAGTACCCAAAATTTGGTGGCTTTCCTATATACAAATAATGGAAGAGAAGAAAGGGATATTAAGAAAACGATTCCATTCACAATTATGCCACAAAGAATCAAATACCTAGAAATCAGCTTAACCAAGTGTGTAAAGGACCTGTACAAAGAAAACTACAAGACACTGCACCTTTATTTTCATAGCAGCACTATTCAGAATAGCCAGAATCGGTAAACAACCAGAGTGCCCAAGAACTAATGACTGGATAAAGAAACTGTGATACATCTACACAATGGAAACTGTGATACATCTACACAATGGAATACTCTGGAGTTGTTAAGAAAAATGAAGTTAGTTATGAAATTTACCTATAAATGGATGGACATGGAGAGGATCATGTTGAGTGAAATTAGCCAGAAGGAAAAAGACAGATATAGAACCACTGCATTTATCTGCGTGACATAAATATATACACATATATAAGTATATATGTGTATATATTTATATATATATATATTTACATATATGTATATATGTATACATATATGTATATACATGTATGTGTATATATAAGTATATATGCATATATACACATATATTTATATATACATATATACATACATATATGTATATATACACACACATATTATGATACCATTATCCAAGGTCAGGAGAAACATGGATCAGGAGGTCTTGTCAAAGGTGAAAATTACACAAATGTGTGGGGGTCAAAGATTAAGTAAGACAAAGAAGGGAACAGAATGATAATAATTGTCGAAAGTGCTAATACCAACCTAAAACTGAGTATTAAATACAGGCAAAAAGATACATATGATAACCTCTAAATGTATGTATTGCAATCCACAATGTGTAAGAGAAGGAAGAGAGAAAAAGAGATAGAGAAAGAGAAAGATCCTAAACCTGCCATAGAGGCAGGCTAGGTGAGAGGGGAGGGAATCAGGGACATTGGTGGTGGGAAATGGGCACTGGTGGAGGGATGGGGAATGGAACACTGTATGACCAAAACCCAAATATGAACATCTTTGTAATTGTATATCTCATGGTGGTATAATAAAACTATTAAATTTAAAAAATTTATCCTGAGGAATTAAATATAAATAATACCAATCATAATATGCAGTTTTGATAACAGTTTATTTCAAAGGTTGCCTACTAGATATATTGACTAATAAAGTATCTGAGATTCTTTTTTAAAACATAATATGGAAAGACTATATCTGCCCACACTCTAAGGTACATCAAAGGTGCATCTATGTGATACATACACTGATGGCTCCCAAGGGAACTTGGTCTGGAGAAGAGAAAGATACACTAGGACATTGCTCACGGACCCCTGAGCCAAGGACAAGTAAGGGATCCCTGGAATCAAGCTAACCCACTATTTCAGATGGAGGCGGAGGTGGAAGCAAACTACCTCCACTAAGTCCACAATAGAGCTGCAGCTTTCAGGCAATCAGCTTCCAGTCAACTTTATCGATTCATGGGCAAATAAACATCAGACGCAGGAACAGCAAACCTACAGAGAAGATCAAACTCAAGAAGCAACAGTTTACAGCATTCAGAGAATGGATTGAACCAGAAGTGACAAGGGAAGAGAATGCTGGAGGCCCAGAGAATGGGGCATTTGGATGTGGGAAATAAAGGCCTCTGCACAAAGACAGTGAAGTAAGGTCTTACCTAGGGAACAGCCTAACTAGAAAGACTAACTGAGGGCCATAGATGTTTGAGTTGGTGGAGTACCTGCTTTGTACTGGGTTTGATCTTCAGCACCACATGATTCCCTGAGCACCACTAAGAGCCACCCTGAGCATGTAGCTGGAGGTATTACATGTGGGCAGAAGAAAATACGAGCTACTACATATTCGTTACAAGAACTGGGTACATAATTACCCATTTAAACTTCCTAAGACCTCTAAGAGGTAGGTGGCATTAATTACCACCATTCCATTTTACAGATGAGGACACAGATGTCCAGGAAACCAAGTAACTTGTTCCAATTTGCACAGCTGGTTAGTAAGCAATGGGAACAGAAAACTGGGGGGTGGAGGACGCCTATACCTGGGGGTGCTCAGGGCTTACTCCTGACTCTGCTCAGGGATGACTTCCTGGGGCTCATAGGGCTTTATGTGGTGCCATAGACTGCACTCAGGCTGGCCACGTGCAAGGCAGTGCCCTTCCCACTCGAGTTATTCTATCTCTCCAGCCCCAGAAATAGAAATTTAACCAAAGGATAAGGCTCCAGAATGTACACTTTTACTCTCTTCTTTGCTCCTTAAGGAGGCCACCCATGAGGCTGGTGCTGAGAGCAAATTTATTTGTGAGAGAGCAAATTCTTTTCAGTGGTACATTGAATTGATGAGCTGATCCCCCCCCCCCGCACCCTCCCCCATCCCACCATTCCTCATCATTCAATCAGTTACTGGAAGACAGTTGAAAAATAAGAATAAAACATGGTGCCACTCATGAAAATTACAGTCCCATCCCTTTGAGATGCAAATATTGAGATCTTTGGAAGAGAAACTGAGATACCACCAGAAAAGAGTGAACCCCTTCAGAAAAGAAATTGCAAGAGAATCTAAAGCTCCCGATAATATGAAGACCATCAACAATCTGTGACTCTTGTCCTTGGTAAACGAGGCTACAGAGACAGTCTGGGAGAGGCCCTACTCTAAAGCCAAGCTCCAGCAGCACGCAGAGTTCATTCCTCCACCTTGGAGATTTGCCCACAATCTCAACCAAAGATGTGCCATTCCTTCATTTTACTTTGTGGCGGAATCTCTAGCTTGGAGATATGTCCAAGCTTCTTTTCCTCATCTGGAGAAGCCCCTGTTTGCTCTTAAACACTCTTTTCTTTTTCTTCCCCACCTCTAAATTCCTCTAAATCTCTAAATGAATGAATGAATGAACGAATGAATGAACAAATGAATGAACGAATGTTTTTCTAATTTCTTTCAACAACAAAGCATGATGCCACTTACTTGGATACCTCAAGTAGAAATATCTAGAAACCTGTAGGTTTGTAGATGGAGCCTTGGGAACACTGTGAGCCGTGGGATGCTAGGGATCAAACCCAGTAGCTTCATTCCAACCTGGGTTTAATCCCCAGCATCCTATATGGTGCATCCCCATGCACCACCAGGAATGATTCCTGAGTGCAGAGCCAGGAGGCAGCCCTGAATATGTCCAGGTCTGGCCCCAAAACAAAACTGAGTTATAGCCTGAGACAGGCTTCTTTTTACTGCTGCCTGTGGAGTGAATCTCAGTCACATGAAAAGGAAGAGAAATACAACTTCTGGCTTTATTAGAGGAGAATGAAGCTGCCTTATAGCTAATACCTATGGGCTGCATTGGGGAGTAGAAAAAAAAAAGCAAAAGCAAATTCACTCCCAAATTCAAAAGGGCAAGGAGATATGAACAGGAGCACACTCAAAGACAGAACCTTGAGCAGGTGGTCCAAACAGAACAAATAGGTGGGGTCCAGGCAGGACCCCCTCTTGTTAGAACTGTCCACCCCAATCGCAGCTTTTGGGCACATTAACTCCTAGTTCTTCTCATCTAAAGCTGCAAGGATGTTCCTCTCACAATTTCAGTTCGTAATTGTGACCAGCTGTTTCAGAGATGCCGGTGCTTGAAAGTCTATTTTATAATTAATAACACAAGCCCACACCTAAAAGGAAGGGGTTTTGAAGTGGTTTCGAATGTGAAGCCACTCATTTCAGCTGATTTCAAATATTGTCCCACCACTTTCTTGAAAGTCAGGTAGGACAAAATCAATAAGCACAGAAGGGCATGATTTTCCGTGAGTTATTTGGACAAGAAGCTTCACCTCTCAGAAAACACAGTAAGATAACAAGTCCCAGTTGGTGGGTATGTGGCACAAAGCACCCATCCTAATCTTCTGTGTTTGTTGACTGCAGCGAGTGACAGGGTTGCTGGGGGAGGAGGCAAAGGGGGGTGTGGGGGGATAAACAGGATGAAACAGTCTTGACAGGGAAAGGAAAGTGCCAGGAATACTGCTTTGTGTTTTGGAGAAGGGACCACCTCCCTCCCATGCCTGTGAACATGGAATCATTCTTAACCTGGTTGGAAGACATCTGAGTTACAAGTCAATACCCAGCTTGGAGCTTCTAATGAAGTAGGCACACAGCCTCCTGTGCCCATAAGGTCAGGGTAAACCGGAGCCTGCCAATTAGAGCACTTCGGGGAAAAACAAACTGGTCCCAGCTAGGGTGGGAAGGCAGTCACGAAGTCACCCACACTCCATCAGCCAACAGGGGGTGCACGGAGCTGCCGGAGCAGAGGAAAAGTATCAGCCCTGGCAGGGAGGCATTGGTGCCTGCGGGGCTGGGAGTGGCGTGGGGGTGGAAGGAACAGAGACTAACAAAAGACAAAACAGACCCAGCATCCAGTCAGCCTGAAAACGCAGCTGAAGGGGGAAACCATCCGTGCAGGGGTTGGAGAGATGGCTGGAGAACTGAAGCACATGCTTTGCATGCGAGAGCACCAGGTTCAAACCCCTGGTGGTTTCCTAGGCACCACTGAGTATGCAAACACCTGCCAGGAAAAAACAAACAATTATCCTTTTCAGAGACTCAAGACCAATGCAGAGTTCCCTGGGGATCAGACCCTCCAAGAGATACTACCATAGAGGGAGTCACTGAAGCCAACAGGAGAAGCCGCTGGAGAATATGCCCATAGCCTTGCCTGCAAAGTTTGGGGTCTTGTTCCTTTGCTTGATTCAAGAGAGTGAGGCAGCTTGTGGTGGCCTTTCAAAGGGAACCATTTGGGGACTGGAGCGATAGTACAGCAGGGAGAGCAGTTGGCTTGCATGTGGCTGACCTGGGTTTGATCCCTGGCATCCCATATGGTCCCCTGAGCATGACCAGGAGTAATTCCTCAGTGCAGAGCCAGGAGTAACCCCTGAGCCTCTCAGGGTCACACACACACACACACACACACACACACACACACACACACACACACACACACACACACACGCGCACGACTGAAACCATTAGGAATGGTATATTATGTGCCTCTTAATTCTTCTCATTCACTCCTGACTACAAAGCTGTCAAATCTTAGCTCAGCGGGTAGGGCGCTTGCCTTGTATGCTGCCGGCCCATGCTGGCCCAGGTTCGATCTCCGGCATCCCATATGGTCCCCTGAGCACCGCCAGGAGTAATTCCTGAGTGCAGAGCCAGGAGAAACCCCTGAGCATTGCCAGGTGTGACCCAAAAAAGGAAAAAAAAAAGCTGTCAAATCGACACTATTATCTCATTTGACAGATCAAGAAAACTTTGCCCCAGGGGACTCACCTGGTCAGAGGGTACAGCTCCAGAGTCTTTCATTTATTCATTAATTCCCCCAAACCTCTCACTGCTCCCTCTCACTGCCCCCCAACACTTTCTTCTTCCTCTAGTGCCAGTGATTACCATTGGGTTTGCAGGGTAGACAAAACCCAGCAGAGCCCACCCAGCCCAGAGGGCCGTGTAGATTCTCAGACTCTCCATCCCCTCCTGATCTCCCAGAGAGCAGCTGGGCAGGAAGGGAATGGAGGGAATCTTTTCCAAGACAACCACCAATGGAAATCAACCAACCCTCTATGAAAAGTTCAGAACTTTTTAACTTAGGAAACGAAAATTCCTTCACCAACAGGTTTGGCTTTCCAGGCTCTAGACAACACCCTCTGGGTTTGGGCCCAGCACGCTCCCGCTGCGCCACTCTGCTGACTCATTATAGACCTCATTCCGGAATGGATTGAGGCTCTTTATTTCCTGGAGCAAGCAGATGCCCTTGGGCTCTACTAGCATGAGACAGGACATATGGAGATGTTACTAGGGCCTGCTCGAGCAAATCGATGATGAACGGGAAGACTGTGATACAGTGACAGACAACACCCACACATAAAACACCCACACAGATGCACACAGCAGTGTTTTAACACAGACATAACCATGAATCACAAATAAGCATGGCAGGGGTAGAAAGCGCTCAACCAGGACTTACATAAGCAAAGATGCCATGTATTTCTCTGCTGGAGCAACATGAACGTGGCCACGGAGAAAGGGAGATTAAATGTACACCAGGCAGAATGGGCTGTTGCTTGTAACTAATTCCTGAAAGGAATTTGGGGGGGGTGGGGGGAGATGCGGAGATAATCCATCTGATCATCTTGAGGCCATTGTGGCGAGTATAATATTCCACTCATTAACAATAAACTCAATGACAGAACCCAAAGGCATCCGATATGGGTCCCCCCAAGCACCACCAGAAATGATTTTGGAATTCAGAGTCAGGAATAACCCTTGAGCACCTCCAGGTGTGACCCTCCCGCCTCATCAAATAGTTTGATGTAAAGTGCTGGAGAGATAGTACAGGGGTTAAGGCACTTAACATATGGCAAACCCCACTTCAATCCCCACTGCATATGATCATCATATATGATCCCCCAGCACTGCTAGAAGCCCTGAGCCCTGCGTGTAGCTCCCCACCCCTAATCCCCCACCAAAAAAGGGTCAAATATCCAGGTTTCTGAAATTGTTTCACTCCATTTAAAAAAGAAATCCTTGGAGCCGAGCAATAGTCTAGTGGCCAGGGCATTTGTCTTGCACGTGGCCGGCCCATGCCAGCCGGGTCTGATGCCCGGCATCCCATATGGTCCCCAAGCACCGCCAGGAGTAATTCCTGAGTGCAGAGCCAGGAGAAACCCCTGAGCATTTTTGGGTATGACCCAAAAAAAGCAAAAAAAAAAAAATCCTTTGGAATCTCCTACACATCTGCTTCCTTCCCTTCCCAAACACCACTGCCCACCACCCTCTTCCCCACCTCATGGCCTCTGAGTTTCTTTCTATCATCAACTTTCTATCATCAACTGCTGCCACTTCTCCCCCGCACCCCCGCCCCCGTCTGCACCTGAAGACTCCCAGAGTGATTCCTTGCCCGGGAGCATGAACTCGCTGTTCTCAAATTTGAGAAAAACTATCGCACCTCTGAGTCTGCTGGTCCAGCTGATGACTCCATCCTCTGTAGTTTGTGACTGGCCCCTCACCATGATTCAATGATTCCCCCACGAGAAGCCTGTGAACACTCCTGGATGGCTCCCTGTCCACCCTCTTCTCCAGTCCCTGAGACTTCCCACCTGGGGCTCTTGTCTCTTCCTCAAGTTTATCATCCCTTTCCAGTCTGAGAGCCAGCAACCATCCCTCCCCCTGTCAATCCTTCTTGTCCCCTCACGTCTCTCTCATAAAGCAAAGGGCTTCCTGAGAAACCACTTACATGAGATGCTAACTTACCCATGTGTGTCTCTGCTCAAGCTCCCTCTCTAAATCCAGTCAGGGCAGACTATGTCAGGCTCGTGGTCTAAGAGACATTTCACTCTGGGTTCTCCAGAATGCAGAGCTGATCCTCGCAGGTCAGCTCCATCCCCACCCCCAATACTGTGGACATTGCCCTATTGTTTTATTGGTTTGGTTTGGGAGCCACACCTGTTAGTGCTCAAGGGCTACTCCTGGTTCTGTGTTTGCGGTGTGGGCTCCCTGCCATTGTCAGAGAACAAGTGAGTGCCAAGGGAGTTGAACCAAGGCCTCCTACAATGCAAAGCATATGCTCAGCCTATTGAGCTCTTTGCAGTTCCTCTGTAGAGTGATTTTTGCACAGGCAGGTAAAACTCTCAGAATAGGGCGAGCACACAATAGTCACGCCTCTAGAAAGTACAAAGCAGTTCCATCACAGGCCATCACATATAAATCACTTGTGTTTTTGTGAAAAACACAAGTGATTTATATGTGAATATAAATCACATAGAATATCAGTTTAGAAACTGATATTCTAAAGGATTTGCTGGGTACCCTTCATTATCAGATTCTGATTCAGTCCAATCTCTTTCTCCTTCCTACTCCAAGAAAATGATGGATTGACTTCACCTACCGGATTCCTCTCTCACCTGGTTGATGGGGCAGTTGGAGCAATCAGGTGAGGTCTTTCTCACCTGGCCAGGTCGCCGTTGACTGACAGCACCATGGAGGCCACACCCCATCTGGAAGCATCTCTCCTAGCCTGCTCAGCGCTTGAATGGGTATGTTTGAGAATAGGCCTTGCTCTTTTCAAGCCCAGAGATAATACTGGATTCCCAGTAGTGTTTGCTTTAGGATATGGCGCTCTTCAGTGGGGTTTGCCTAAAGCTCTCTCTACGTGCCTAAAGCTCTTTCTCCTCAAACTACCCAACAGAAGGGTCATCTGTTTTCTACTGGGACCCTGACACAAGGACACAGTTTCTACCTCCGTATCCTCTCATCCAGGTGTGTGTGTATGTGTGTGTGTGTGGGGGGGGGCAGGTAGCTAAATTTTAGATTCTCTGTAATGAGTGCACAGATAAACGTATCATTCGACTACAGTTCTCCAAGGCAGACCCGATAGTTTGAGATCACCTGGACCTCCGTGCACTCCTTGTCGTTGAGCCCTAGAGCAGCTCAGAGCCAATGTGTCCAAAAGCAGAGGGAGGGGGCAAAGAGAATATAGGAACTAAAACACGTGGTCTGAATGTTGCTGATGCCAGGGTGCCAACCAGAGTGACCCCGAGCATGGAGCCAGGCATAGCCCCTGAGTGCCATTTGGTGTGACCAAATACCCCCACCCCAAATTTCCTTTAATATTTTTAAATAAATCGCCATGGCCGAGGACCAGAGATGTAGGACAAGAGTGAAGACACAAGCACAAGAGTCACGCTCCATCCCCACATCACCTACAGGTCCCCAACTCCCATAGGAGTGTAGGAGTAGGACATGAGCACCAAGGGTATGGCCCCAAAACCAAATGCAGAAATAAAAGCAAACCCCCAAAATAGTTCAGATTGACAAGCAGGCTCTGACTTCTTAACAAGGTAAAAAGAAAGGCAGCTCACCTTTGAAATGTGGAAGCCGCTAAGAACAATTGGTGTGAAAAATGAAAATAAGATATGGGAGATGTGGAAGCAAAGCTGTCCATTACCAGAGAAAGATGGGTAAATGCTGTTATTTGTTTGCATTTGCATATGTTTCTGTCCTTTGTTTGCATTTGCATATATATTATGCCAGACCAGCAATTTTCTGATTTGGATGCGGGAACAGAAAACATCACTGTGTGCAGAAACCCAGTGTGCTAGACTGGTGAGAACTGGAGACCAAATAATGAACGAGTCAGACATAATTCCTCTCTTTTTATGGGGTGGGGGGTTGTTGGGAGGTAGGCATCCGAGTACCAGGCATTAAGCCCAGGGCATCAATAAGACATTGCATTCTTCACTAAACTACACCCCCAACCCAAGACAGACTTTTTTCTCTTCTCTTACTGATATCATGGGAGACCAAATCCAGAGCCTCACACATGAAAGGAAGTGGGGTAGGGGGTGGGGCGTGGCAGGAGGGTAAAAGGGGCACATTGGTGGTGGGAAATGTGCACTGGTGGAGGGACGGGTGTTGGAACATTGTGTGACTGAAACCCAATCATGAACAACCTTCTATTGTATCTCATGGAAATTCAATAAAATAAAATTTAAATAAATTAATTAAATTAAAAGTTTAAGTCAAAAAAAAAAAAGAAAAGAAAGTGCTTCACCACTGAGCTCCATTCCCAGACCATGACATATTTTCTTTCCTCCGAAAGTTTCACAGTAGACAGATCATTTCCAGGCCACCCAGTGATACGCTTAGATTGGGCTGGGGGTGTTGAGGGCGGGGGAGTCAGGGAGGCAAGCACCCAGAGACTCAGAGAGAGTTCTCTGGGATATCCAGGAGGAAAAAGTATCTTTCTGAGCACCGAATGGGAGTCTGGGATGTGTCCTGAGAGTTAGAGAGATGGGAAAGGGCAGCTTAGCCCTGCACCATAGAGAGGGGAGAAAGCAACAGGACTCCTGAGTACAGAATCCATAGGTGCAGGCCCGGACACACACACTACAGCCTGGTTGGAAAACTGCTGCTATTTTATCATTAGTTTTAATTACTAAAGACATCGTTAAAGCATGCCTATAAATAATTCAAAGATGCCAAAAGAGGTTTTCAGAGCAAAAATAGCAAAGCGTCCTTCCTTCGCTACCAATCCCCTCCTTGCATTGAAGTGAGTCCAGCTAACAGCTAGGCAGGTTTCCCAGATTCTCTGTGTGTGGAGCAGTAATAGTTTGGTATAGTAACCAGTGTGGTTTTATCTTTGATATGTTTTACCCCTGATATTCTAGTTTTTTTGTAAATCATGTTTGTTTGTGTTGTTATATATGAATGTATGTATTTTTCACACCGTTACTCATACTCCCCTGTTGCAGGACTCCTCTAAGAACCTCTGCATCTGCCCTGGATTGCCTCCTGCAGGTCACTTCGTAGATAGGGGGTAGTCTAAATGTGACCATGTATTCTATACTGGCTGGTATAAATATTCTCTCATGCTACCACAAGCATCGTGGGACTAGCTAGATCTTACCAGCATATTTGCCTGGCCACGTTGGATCTCTAAGTAATTAGACCAGAGAGAAATGCTGTTTGCCTCCAAGCAAGCAAGCATGGGTCCCTGATAGCTCAAAGGCAACTAGAATACAAAACTACCGTGAAGTAGACAAGACTCTTGTGAAGGCTTGGGGAAATATTTAACTGGCATTAGTATTAGTCTTTGTTACAGAGACATGCCATCTCAGAAACCCCCTTCTCTACCCTATAAGGCTTTTCCAGGCAGATCTTGGCTCAAAACATTAGCATATAACAGGGCCTAGGTGAGGTGCTGGGAGAAATTACCTAAGGGCATTTGACCCTTCCTGCTTCCCATAAAAGTGGGGAGGTGTGAGTTGCAGGGGTATAAAACTAGCCTGCTTCCTCCATCCCTCCCTCCCTCTCTCTCTCTCTCTTTCTCTCTCTCACTCACTTTTGCTCTCGCTCTCTTTTTCTCTTTTGGGGGCTCTCTTTTTGGGCTTTCTTGGGGCTTGCACTCTTCTTGGGAGTCTTGTCTTTGTCTCCTCTTTACAGGGCCTTAACACGTGGTGGCCACCATCTTGGCCTACACGTGTCTGGGGTTCTAGCCGGAAATCCTAAGCACAGGGTTTTTCCTATTGCTGATTTGTATGCCTGAACTTGTGATAAGTAAAATTGCATCAGATTCCTGAGTCTTCATCCATTCCCTGCTGGCTTCGGAGGTAAAAGGGAACTTGCTTGCTGGCACTGTTGGGAACCCGGCGGCGGCCCCGACACTCCCCACATACACAGATGCCATAAATCAGGCCCAGGAGATAACGCATTGCAGAAACCAAGATGATTCATGGCTTTTTGAGTACAAAGACCTGAAATTAAGACCTTCTCAATGCCCAATCTTGAAGTTATAGATCAAAATCAAAGCTCTGAAATACTGGGACTTTTACAGAGACCTTTTTGGTAGGTATTGTCAAAACAACCCTCCCCAAAGGGACATGTGTGCATTTGGTTATTTGTTTTACTTGGAGGTCACACTGGGTGTCTGGGGAGTACCCCCAGCTCTGTGCTACATGGTAGTTCTTCACCAACCTGGAGAAGCCACATTCCCAGAATTTTCTGGTGCCGAAGATGGTCTGGCTTCTGCATGCAAAGCATATACTCAGCTCCATATACCAATCTGTGTCTTTGACCGAGGTAACTGATCCAATAATCAGAGTTGACAAAGAGTTCACTTTAGTCAAGACACCTTCCCCAAATTTGGAAAGAGAGAATCAGAGAGAGTTCATCGGGTTGAGCATACACTTTGATGCAGGGGGCCCGGGTTTGATTCCCAGGACTAAATGGTCACTAACACTGCCAAAGGCTACTGCCTAGCACAGAGCCAGAAGTAACCCTTGAGCACTGCCAGACATAGTCTCCAAGACTGAACCAAATAAAGCAACACAGAAAAACAAAATTTAAAAATGGGATGCAAGCAAAGACAAAGATCCTGTGCTGCCTGAGGCTAGGTAAAACTGAGTGGTGGAGGAGTCGGAGCGATAGCACTGTGGGCATTTCCCTTGCACACAGCTGACTCAGGTGCGGTCCCCAACATACCATATGATGCCCCACGTATTGCCGGGATAATTCCTGAGGGCAGAGCTAGGAGTGACACCTGAGCATCTCCAGGTGTGACCTAAAAAAGCAAAAAAAAAAAAAAAAACAAAACTGAGTGATGGAAAGGCTGGGGCTTGCAGGGGACTTCGTATGACTCAGTCTGTGGGCAGAACTTGAAGGATGCACATTTGTGGAAGAGGAGAACGCTACCTTCCTCCCTTGTGAGCAGTAGGGCCCCCCAGGGCTCTGCACAAGAGCAGAGAGCACAACCACCACTTGGGAAAGCAGATCCAAGGGCTACTTCAGCAGTTTCCAGTCACCCAGAGGTAAAGTCTTCTTATGAACAACTCCTAATGGGGCAACCATTTATTTTTCACTTGTTTAGGGTCAGAGGGGGACCTCCTCAATTGTTGCAGGACTCCTAAGGGCCGCTGCATCTGCTCTGGATTGCCTCCCGCAGATCACTCCGTAGATAAGGGGGTAGTCTAAATGTGGCAGTTTATCTGACCATGTATGCTGTACTAGCTGGTATAAATATTCTCCCATGCTATCACAATCATCGTGGGACTAGCTAGATCTTACCAGCATATTAGCCTGGCCACGTAAGGACACCTAAGTAATTAGACCAGAGAGAAATGCTGTTTGCTTCCAAACAAACAAGCATGGCTCCCTGATAAAATATAAAACTACAATGAAGTAGAGGAGACTTGTGAAGGCTTGGAGAAATATTTAACTGGCATTGGTGTTGATCTTTGGTACAGTGACATGCCATCTCAGAAACCACCTTCTCTACATTTCAAAGGCATTCCGGCTCAAAACATTAGCACAGTAAAGGCCCTAGGTGAGATGCAGGGAGGGACTACCTAAGGGCATTGGACCCTCCCTGCTTTCCATAACAATGGGAGGAAGGTCTGAGTTGCTGGGGGTATAAACTTGCAGGTTCCCGCTCTCCCGGGCTTCTTCTTCCCGGTGGAATCTCGCCTTGTAAGCGTTTTTCCCCTTGGAAGTTATACACGTGGTGGTCGCCATCTTGGCCTACACGTGGCTGGGGTTCTAGCCTGGAATCCTAAGCATCGGGTTTTTCCTTTTGCTGATTTGTATGCCTGAACCTGTGATAAGTAAAGTCTTTTAAAACCTCATCGGATCCCTGAGTGTTCATCCATTCCTCGCCGGCTTCGGAGGTAGAAGGGGAACTCACTTCCCGGCACTGTCGGGGACCCTGGCGGAGCGCCCCGACACTCAATGGTTCTGAGGACCACCAGAGCTGCAGTTGGCAGTACTCAGGGAGACTATCTGGTGCCAAGGATTGAGCTTGGGGGCTTTCCATGCCAAGCATGTCCTCCCACCCATTGGGTTGACCCCCGGCCCAGAACAACTATTCTTTGACTGACAGATATGACTCTTGATAATGCCCAGAACTTCTCAAGGCCTTTGCAAATGCCTAGTTCACTGACAGGCCTCTAAGATGGAAAGTAGTGTAGGAGTAAGAAGAATTGGTGGTGGGACATTTCAGGCCTCAGCATTTGTATTGGGCAGCTATAAGACAGCTAGGTGGAGGCATTTCCATGGCCTGAACAAAAAGACCACAACTCAATACATCGTTGTTTGTGTGTTCTCTTTTTCATGCAAAACACACAGACTTCCACATTTTTTAAAGTTCTATATATTTATTAATCATTAAAACCTCCAACAAAATACATCAACATGTTTCCATTCATTGAGAGGGAAAGATACTTCCTTGATAAGTAGAAAACTGTGCCATGGGTACTGGAAGACATTCATTTTAAATCTTCACAAATGAAAATTTTGTTTACAAGTCTGGGCCTTCTTTCTTTTGCTGTGATCTACAATCACAGTTAAAAAAAAAGTGTATTGATCATTCATTTGGACCCAGTTTGTTCTAGAACTCTGTTATTCTCTCTGTCCTAACTGACATCTGGATTGAACATTAGGCAAATGACACACAGTACTGTGCCAGTACCTCCAGCTCCAATAAAGACGAATGGGGCAATCACACTCCAGTGCTTCTGGCTGAAGACCTGGGGAGCATGGCTGTGGCAGAGGTCTCAAACTGGAAAGGAGAGAAAAGGGCAAATCTACAAGATCTGGGACTGTTGGTGAGCGTCTGGGGTCCCCGACAGTGTCAGGACAGAGGTTCTCTTCTACCTCCGAGGCCGCCAGGGGACGGATGAAAACTCACAAGTCTGGCACAGTTCCAAAAAGGCTTTTAAAAGTACAAAGCTCTACCACTGCAATCCAATATAATGAAAGAACTCTAGCTCTGGTCAGGGCTTAGACCATACAAGAGAGCCCAAGTCTCCCACCAAAGAGAGAGAGGATCTCACCTGAGAGGAGCAGGGAAAGGGGCGGAGTGCCCCAAGTCAGTCCCCTTATATACAACAAAGTAATCTTATCTGTGGACAGGAAGGGTCCTGTCAACAAAGAATCCTAAACAAAACATATTCCCTGCTCATAGATGGGGAGAATCAACATTGTCAAAATGGTAATACTCCCTAGAGCTCTGTACAGATTCAATGCAGTCCCTATAAATATACCCATGACATCCCTTCAAAGAAATTGACCAAACACTCCTGAAATTTGTATGGAACAATAAACCCCCACGGATAGCTAAAGCAATCCTCGGGAAAAAGATGGGAGGCATCACCTTTCCCAACTTCAAACTGGACTACAAGGCAGTAGTAATTAAAACAGCATGGTATTGGAATAAAAACAGACCCGTGGACCTATGGAATGGAATTGAGTATCCTGACACCCAACCTCAAACACATGATCATTTAATCTTTGATAAAAGGTGCAAAGAGTCCAAAAAGGAGTAAGGAAAGCCTCTTCAACAAGTGGTGTTGGGAAAACTGGGCAGCGACATGTAAAAAAATGGATTTGGACCTGTGTCTAACACCATGCACAAAAATCAGATCAAAATGGATTGAAGATCTCAATATCAGACTTGAATCCATAAAGCACATTGAAGAAAATATAGGAAAAACCCTCCACGACATTGAAGCTAAAGGCATCTTCAAAGGTGAAATATCACTAACAAAGCAACTAGAAGAAAAGATAAACATATGGGACTACATGAAACTAAAAAGCTTCTGCACCTCAAAAGAAACAGTGACTAAGAAACAAAGGCAGTCCACAGAATGGGAAAGAATATTCACCCAATACCCATCTGATAATGGGTTAATATCCAGGATATATCAGGCACTGGTAGAACTTTACAAGAAGAAAACAAATAACCCCATCAAAAAATGGGAATAAATGCACAGAAACTTCAGCAAGGAAAAAATTTGAATGGCCAAAAAAAAATGAAAAAATGCTCATCATCACTAATCATCAGAGAGATGCAAATCAAAATAACAATGAAATATCATTTTACACCACAGAGACTGGCACATATTCAAAAGAGCAACAACAAGTGCTGGCGTGGATGTGGGGAAAAGGGGACACTCATCCATTGTTGGTGGGAATGCCAGCTGGTACAGCCTTTCTGGAAAACAATATGGACATTCCTCCAAAGACTAGAAATTGAACTCCCATTCGACCCAGCCATACCACTCCTGGGAATATACCCTGGGAAGCCAAAAATACGCAGCAGAAACACCATCCCTATTTTTATGTTCATAGCAGCATTATTCACAATAGCCAGAATCTGGAAACAACCAGAGTGCCTCAGAATTGATGACTGGATAAAGAAGCTTTGGTACATCTACACAATGGAATACTATGCAGTTGTTAGGAAAATTGAAGTTATGAAATTTGTCTATAAATGATGGACATGGAGAAGATCATGTTGAATGAAATTAGCCGGAGAGAGACAGATATAGAATGACTGCATTTATTTGCATGACATAAATATATATGTTGTATTATGATACCAATATCCAAGGTCAAGTGAAACATGTATCAGGAGGTTTTGTCAAAGGTGGAAATCATCACGAATATGTGGGAGTCAGAGGCTAGGTAAGACAGAAAATGGAACAGTGTGCTAACAATTGTCAAAAGTACTAATACCAGAACTGAGTACTAATACTAGAACTGTATTATATACAAGCAAAAAGATACACATGACAACCCTTTAATGTATGTTCTGTAATCTGCAATCTGGAAGGGAAGGAAAAGAGAAAGAGATAGAGAGAAAGGGAAAGAAATAAAGAACCTGCTATGAAGGCGTACTGGGGGAAAAGGGGGAGGGAACTGGGCACATTGGTGGTGGGAGATGGGCACTGGTGGAGGGATGGGTGCTGGAACACTGTATGACCAAGACCCAAAGACCCAAATATGAACATCTTTTGTATATTTCACTGTGGTATAATAAAATACTT